>CM061258.1:72690000-73215000 GCA_030848825.1 Tadarida brasiliensis
AAGAGAAGAAGACTGGCCAATTAATTATTTAATAGCATAGCATTAAGAGACATTTTTTAATGTTGTAGGAGAATAAACAATACCATTAGAAGCATTTATGATATGTAGTTTAAATTAAGAAAAAGAGATTGAAATTATACATATAACATGATCCTAGTTTGGAAGAAATATTAGGGGGACCGGAAAGTAATGTCGTTTTTTTACAGTAAATTCAAACAGATAAGTTTTTAACAAGTTTTTATTTTTAATCAATGATGTAATCACCCTCGTTACCAACAACCTTTTGCCATCTAGCATGCATATTTTCAATGCAGGATCTATATAAATCAATTGGTTTTTGAGCAAAATATCTGGAGATGGCATTTTGGACATCATCCAAATTTTCAAATTTTTTGCCACTTAGAAAAGGTTGTAGCGATCGGAATAAAAGGAAATCCGATGGCGCAATATTGGGTGAGGATGGTGGGTGAGGCAATACCTCCCACCCCAATTCATTAATTTTTTCCAGGGTTCGTCTTGCGCAGTGTGGTCTTGCATTATCGTGTTGCAGAATAACACCTTTTCTGGTGACAATCGTTGGGCACTTTTCAAGTAAAGATTGATTTACTCGATCCAATTGTTCACAGTAAAGGTCTGCATTCAGTTTGTCCAGGTTTCAGCACTTCAAAATGAACGACCCCACGCATACTCCACCAAACACACAAAAGTGCCTTTTTGGGGTGTAAACCTGGCTTAGCTGTACTTCGTGGAGATTCTTTCGGAGAGAGCCACTGCCTTTTGCGTTTTGGATTATCATAGAGGACCCATTTTTCAGCTCCAGTGATCAAGCGATCAAAAAACGTTTCTGTATTGTGCCTCTGAAGCAATAAGTTGCATGTGGTGGACCAGTTAGCTTTGTTTTCTTCGGACAGATTATGTGGGACCCAAACACCTGCTCTCCTTACTGTACCAATCTGCTGCAAATGTTCTTGGATGGTCGACCAAGGTTGGTTAAGAGTGTTTGACAGTTCCTCCATTGTCTGACACAGATTTGCTTCCACTTCCACCCTTAACATGTCATTACTTTAACAACATCACTTTCCGGCCCCCTAATAAAGTTTTGTAACTAAAACCACAGTTAGAATTAAATACATAAATTACAATTTAAGCTGTACCATTTTCTGGTTATGTAACCCTTAGGATGTTACTTTAACCTTTCTGAAATTCAGTTTCCTCATCTATAAAATAGGGTTAAGAAAGTTCCAAATTTGCAGGGCTTTTGTAAGGTTTCAAACAGATAATTCATGTAAGGTTTTATTTAATATTTATTTATCAAAATTCTTGTTATAAAATATATATATTTTGTTTTGTATTTTGTATTGTTTCATATTATATGTATATATTAAATATCTATTTATGATCAAACATTCATCAATATTTTTATTGATTTTTTTTTTAGAGAGAGAAAGAGAGGAAGGCAGATGGAGAGAGAGAGATGATTTGTTGTTCCACTTACTTATGCATTCATTGGTTGATTCTTGTATATGCACTGACCAGGGATTAAACCCGAAACCTTGGTGTATCGGACGACGCTCCAACCAACTTAGCTATGTGGCCAGGGCCCTCAAAAATTTTAAAGTGATGCCCAACTTGTATGGCTCAGTGGTTGAGTGTTGACCCATGCACCAAAAGGTCACCGGTTCAAATCCCGGTCAGGGCACATGCCCAGGTTGTGGGCCCGATCCCCAGTGTCGGGCATGCAGGAGGCGGCCAATCGATGTTCTCTCTCATCAATGTTTCTATCTCTCTCTCTCTCTCCCTTCTCTAAAATCAATAAAGAAAAAAAAAATTTTAAGTGACAATTTCTCAGTGGTAAGATTGTGGTTAGTTATTTTGTATGTTTCTGGATTTTTTCTTCAGTGAATTAGTATAACTTTTATAATAAGAAAGAAATAAAACTGCATAGGTCAGATTAGAGCAGGGATTGCAGCAGTAATATCCAAACCCTGACATTTCAGTGGTTTATTTCTCACTTCGGCCACATGTGCCTCAGTCTGGTGGCTCCCTGAGGAAGCACATGCCAAACAGTGATGAGAGTCGTTCACATCATGAAGCGACACCTGCCTTCTAGACGTCCACAGAGGGGAAGTGAGATGGAGGGCTCTCTGAGGCTCCTTACTGCCTCTGTCTAGAGGTGATGCATGTCCCTTCCACTCCCAAACCACTGGAAAACCAATCATTCAGTCCTTGCATTCTGCAACAGGGCTGGAAAGTGTGGGAGACTGTGCAGATATGTGATAAGAATTAAACGTTTCTTCCACACAAAGTGATAACTAAATGAAAACAAGAAATAGATTTTACTAAATTCAGAAGTGTATTTTATGTGTTCACTTGGCAATTTTGATTTCTCTAATCTTTCCGAGAGAGTACAAGTTATAGGATCTCTTTAACTTTTTCCCTAGACAGGCTTCCCATAACAGCTGCAACTGAAGAATACCGAGTGAAGCTGGCACCCAAGAAGGACTATTTTAGGACTGGCCTCCTAGTAACTTTTGGGATAACACTAAAAGGCAAGTCAATAAATATCTCTGGTTTCAGTTTCCTTATTTGTAAAATAAATGAGTTAAATATCATACTCTTTAATGTCCTCTCCAGCTAAAAATATGCTGCCTTCTCATCAACCTGTCCCTATCTCCTGAAAGCTATTATTGCTCTGAGTTCAATTTATTTCAACAAGCCCGTCTTTTCCTAGGTGAATTAGTGTCATAAACCTAAATTAAAGGTCATGTGATATTTATTCTTGAAGCTTTCTCATGGAATTCACAGTAAAATAAAGACAAATAAATATATTCATAGGATGAATTACAATTCCATGTCAGCTCAGCTCTTTTCATTAAATCAAGCCTCGTAGAACATGTGTGTGGCAGGAGTGGGTTGAAATTTATTTCATAGCTGATGCTTACAACTACCCTCCGAGATAAGTATGGTTATAGTCATTATAAATATAAAGAGATGAGACTTATTCAAATTAACAGTAAGCAGTCAAATAAATAGTAAGAACTAACTCAAGTTCCCAATCCGGGGCTTCTGGCATTTTAGTGCATTTTGTACACAGCCGTGGGGCTGTAGAGGAGGCAAATTTTACCTTGCTTTGGCTAGGCTGAGCATTCAATTGGGCTAAGCCAGATCAACAGGAGAAAAGCATACAAACGTATTTAATACACGTTTTAGTTGACACAGGAGACTTCAAAAGGAATAAAGACCCAGAGAAACAGCAAAACCTCCCTGCTTTTATATTAGGTTGAGCAAAGAGAGGCAGTTGTGGGAAAGTGACTCAGCAATGTGGGCAGGCTCAACAAAGGCAAGAATGATGTTAACAAGGCCTGTTTGTACGGAATCCTCTGTTTCAACTTCTCGTCCTTGATGATAAGAATGTTACTCGCCTTCTGGTATAGGAAGGACATTGTTCCCATAGAAATTTCATCTCCTGCTTTTAAGAAAAAGATGGAAAGTCAGAGTATTTTTCTTTTCTTTGCTGTTTTCCAAGTGCTTTTAACTCAAATAGTCAACTCAAATAGTCAATATGCCAGAGTGACATATTTTGGGGTGGCATGTTCTAAACTCCTTCAGGGCCAAGTTGGAATGTCAATATGTTGCTTCCTTTCCATTAAAAGAGATTTGGGGAGCTCCTGCGAACCATTCTGGGAGAAGCTGGGCCATGTTACTACAGATAGTCTCACTATCACCTAAGAAAACTAGTGTGGAAGTAACTGCAAAGGAAATGGTAACAATGCTTGCACCTCTAGTTCGTTTTATTTTTTAGCAAATGAGTTCATTATAAAAAAAAAATGCAGGATTTTTCATATATATGTATATATGTATATGTATGCATATACATATATACATATATACATATACATATATATATATATATATATCACTACTCTCATAAGTAACTATTGCTTAGCAGCTTAAGACCATTTGAAAGATTGAAATCATGTAGATTTTCCCAGCAGACCACAGTAAACTTTTTAGAAGACAACCGAATTTTTACATAACGAATCCTAAATATAGCTTTCTAATGTGAAACGTACGACTTCTGTCACTAAAAAAAAAAAAAAAAAAAAGGAGAAAAAAAATCAAAACTAGAGAGACATCATCCAAAGTTGTGCTGCTCATTAAGAATAGGAAAAAGCAAAGCCATCCACTAATTAAATGAAAAACATCCTCCTCTGAGAGAAAGCAGATTGGAATATTGGCAAGACTCCGCTGTGAGTGATTGTAGTATGTCACATAGTGTCACGCGTTTTAAATGTTGAAATCATCCTACTAGATAGCTCACTTTATATTTGGAAAGAACAACTGTTCATAGGATACAATAGCTCTTGGTGTAAGTGTGGTACATACGGGAAAGAAGTACTTGGCAACCATTTTTCTAATACTACCCAAGGCCTATACTATGGAAGAACTTTTTGTAAACTCGCAATGGTTTTATGAGTCAGGAGGCAGATAACGAAATGTGCACTGAAATCAGTCCTGATGAAGCACTTCTGTGTTAACAAAGCCAGGTGTGGTTCAACGAATAATCAAGGGCTGTGTGTGAATGTCAGTCCTTGTCTTACTGTGTTCATCAACAATATATGCCTTCCGAACAATGGTGAAATTAAGGAGATGCTAAAACCAAACTCATCTAGCATACACTTACAGAGACTGCCAAATAACCACAGCAACGAAACTGGTGAACGGACACCAGAGCGGGAGCAGCCAAGCAGAGGGTGCACTCCAGGGTCTGAAGGGAGTGCAGGCACCCTCGTGTTATGTCCCTTTCCTTTCCGGCGCTTCACGAACACTGCGTTTTTGACAAAGTGAAGGTTTGTGGCAACCCTGCACCAAGTACGTCTATTGGCATCATTTTTCGAAAAGCATTTGCTCACTCTGTGTCACATTTTGGTAATTCTCTCAATAGTTCAAGCTTTTTATGATTATTATATTTTTCATGATGAACTGTGATCGGTGATGTCAGATGTCACTGCTGTCGTTGTTTTGGGGCACCACAAACCTCGCCCATATAAGATGGCGAACTTAATTGATAAAGGTTGTGTGTGCTCTGATGCTCCGCTGACGGCCTGCTCCCCCATCACTCCCTCTCCTTGGGCCTCCCTATTCTATGGGAAACAGCAACATTGAAATTAGGCCAATTAATAACCCTGCAATGGCCTCTAAGTATTCAGGTGAAAGGAAGAGTCATACGTCTCTCATTTTAAATCAAAAGCTAGAAACAATTGAGCTTATGAGGAAGGCAGGGCAAAAGCTGAGATAGGTGGGAAACTAGGAAAACATTGTTTGTTTAAACATACCACTATCCCACATTCAACAAACGCCAGTACAGTGTAAACATAACTTTTATACGCACTGGAAATAAAAAAAAAAATTGTGTGACTTTCTTTAATTCAATATTCACTTTGTTGGAGTGGTCTGGAACTGAACCCACAGTATCTCCAAGGCATTCCTATAGTAAATGATGAAAACATTTCTTACATGGTCATTTGGGTAAGTACCACAACCATGATTTCAGTGGGCTTCATCTAGTTATATGCCTCAGCAACATAGCAGTCTCTTAAATAGTTTCCAAGTTATAAGTTTAGAACTGAAATAGCAAAACTTTTAATGTGATATGTAATACAATAAGGTTTGTTAAAAAGACTGAGCTGTGATATAAATTCTTCAATCATCTAGGGTTTGACTCTTGATATTAGTGATTTTTCTCAACACATTAGTGAAGAAAATCAGTAATAGTTTTGGGCAATATACAAGCTACATCCAGCATACAAAAGAATATGCTTCTAAGTTGTCTATACCAAGGAGGAAATTGATGGTCCACTTGCTGCTGTTTCTCAAGTTAATAACATGCAAGCTTCCAGTTTTTAAAAATGTAGTATGAATGTTAACTTAGTATCTTCAGTGAGAAATCGCTCCATAATTTCAGGTTAATGTTTCAGGTAAAAATGTGTTGACCTGCTTTACAGGGTCAAGATGTACTTTGCTGATATCCTCAATGACCTATAAAAATAAGTGATGATTTTCTAACTTAAAAGAAATAACTTAAGGAAAAGAAATAACACCTAGATGGGATCAAGTCACACTATATCTCATCAAGCAGAAATAAATACATCAGTAAAAGTTTGCAGGCAATTTTATCCCTCTTAATAATTTATTATTTTTAATGATTTGATTTTATTGAATTGTAATCAAGCTCAATTTTTCTCTTTAAACTTTATGTAAGACTGGCAATCCCCATATATACTCAGACCCAATTCTGAGGAAAAGAGAAATGCAGATAGTTTGGCAAAAGTACTACCATGTTTCTCTGAGCTCCTAAAAAAAGTGTTATTTTTAGTAGAATGTCGTTCAACGCCCTTCCTAACCCACTACCCTGGTGGCTAACTTTCCACATTTAATGTGTTTATTCAATTCTCCAAGCTAGAGATTATAAATTCTCTTAGACTCTTCTTGAAACTGCCATTTGCCTCCGTATAAGCTGAAGACAGTAATCAGAATCGGATTCCTGTTTCCTCATGGGGAGAGATAGGAGACTTCTGCCCAAGCTGGCTGAGTCCTTCCTTTCGAAGACACTCAGGTGTAAAAGGAGAAAGCAGAAGAATCTCTGTTTCTAGGCTATGAAGTAATTCCTCCTGCTAATTAGCCCAAAGTATGTTCAATTTAATCATTTCAAGGTGTGTTGGCAATGGGAATTATTTTAATGATGAAGAAAAATACTTCCACAAAACAAACCATATTTAATTCAGTAAACAACCATCCACAGGAAATGGGTTGTTGTTTTTTTTTTTTTCAAATTAAATAATCCTCACCTTACCTAACAACCCAAAAGGCAATGTTAGATATTTTATTATTAATGATCTTACTATATCAAATGACCCTTCAGGCTGCTGCTGGAATAATGATTTCTGGCTACAGCTTCCATTTTTCTCCTGACAGAACAGCATATTCAACTTTTTCTGTAAGTCAATGCCAGGGAAGTGCTTATTTCATTACATTATCTTTTATTCTCAGGTCTCACCAGATGATCCCAGGGATATTTTACAACCAAAATGTACTTTCAACTGAAAAGCGTCCTGTGATGACTCTGCTGGGAAAACAAAGACACACACACATAGGAACAGCAAATCGCCAACAAAATTGGATCACCAAATCGCCCATGTTTTGAAAGAATAAGTTTCCATTAGAACTGGACTATGAGTTGAATTTCTAAAGGTCAAATATATTCCATTTCCTTCTCTACCAGGAAAAGTACCTGTTCTATTACTTTAAAAACAAAATAAGTCTGGCCCGGCCGGTATGGCTCAGTGGTTGAGCGTCAACCCATGCACCAGGAGGTTGCCGGGTTGATTCCTGGTCAGGGCACATGCCCAGGTTGTGAGCCAAATCCCCAGTGGGGGGCATGCAGGAGGCAGCCAATCGATGTTCTCTCTCATCAATGTTTCTATCTCTCTCTCCCTCTCCCTTCCTCTCTCTCTAAAATTAATAAAGGGAAAATTTTTTAAAAAAAAGAAAATATAGAAGGAAGGAAGGAGGGAAGGGAAGGGAAGACTATGAGTTGGCTTTCTAAAGGTCAAATATATTCCATTTCCTTCTCTACCAGGAAAAGTACTTGTTCTATTACTTTAAAAAGAAAATAAAAGCTAGAAGGAAGGAAGAAAGAAAACTAAAATTCATTTTTCTTATTGGGCTGTCTTCTCATAGTAAAACAAGTTGGAAGCTTGTGTATCTAAAATGAGACTGCTCTTACTCCTAACACCGATAGGCACTGCTTGCGTTTCTTTCATCCCATCTCTTTACAGGACACTGACTCTGGGCTCCCTCCTAGCTCCTGCTGGCTGTGCTCAGGCAATACGGCCTACACAAATCCAAAGTCTGGCCAGCAGGCTGGACAGAGACTAAACTCTACCCAGCCACACAACAGGATTGGACTGTCTATTGCTTCATGAAACATTTAGCCCATCCTATCTGGCTGGCCCGTCTCAGAGCTACATCTCTCAGATCAACAATTTATTTCCCAGACTTTTATTTGTCTATATCGTAACCCTCTCTCTTCTCAGCTATCATACATGGTTACCTTCGTCCATTGCTTATTCTTTTCTACAACCACCCTGAGAAGAGAGTGACAATACAACCCCCCACCCCCACCCTCCACCACGTTCTAAGGGTAAATGACTGGACAGAGGTAGAGGGAGCTCCCAGGCCACTGGGGTGGACCCAGCTTAGCCCTGAACGCCTGCGCAGTGTTCACAGGACAAGGGGATGCAAGCCTCTTGCTACCAGCAGGCATTGCTTCCCTCCGGCAATTTGGCAAAAAAATAAAATAAAATAAATGAAGAAATAAATAGACTATGAAGAACCTTTGTAGAGGGAAGGAGTGAGGAGAGCCTTTTGCACTTGTTTTATCCACATACTGCATGGCAATTGACTCAGCGCTGTCCTGAGAAAGCTCTCAGCACAGCAGACACCAGGAAGCACGCGGCGTTTCCTTTGTTCAAGGTTAACTTTTTCCAAGTCTGATTTCCTCCCACTAGTCCAGCTCTGCCACCGAGCTGTGGCATAGAATGCATTCCAGAGCAAAATAAAATGAAATAAAATACAGCTGCTATTGTCTGTTCCCAAGCCTGTCTTATTGGCATTTTAAAGCAATATTCACCTCTCCGGTAGATGTAATTTCCACCAGTTATCCCGCCCCGGGGTAGAACACCAAGTGCGAAGGGGAGGAAGGGAAGAGAAACCTGACTGGAATCACCTTTCTACTAATATCTGTCACGGTTCACGTACAAGCATCCCTTTCTCCTTATGCTGAGAGGACTTTTTTTTTCTCCTTCTGCAAACCTGACATGAAGCCAAAACTCCCAGTGAGGAAATATTTTTTTTTAACTGTGCAAAGGTCAGACAAAAATGCGGTAAGGGCATTTTATTTTGCAACGCAGATTAATCTCGGTTTTGCTCCCCGACAGACCCTTGCAAAGCCGGGGGAGTCGGTGCAGCTCCTGAATGCAGATTGCCGGCAGGCACGGCCCAGGGTCGGCGGGGCTGCGACGCCACCAGTGGTCAGGGGCGGAACTACACAGCCAGAGACCTCCGCCCAGGGCTCGCTGCTGTTTTGCACCTCAGTTGAGGACATTTTTCCATCTTTTGTTCAGATAGAGTGGGAGGGAGAGAGAGGAGGAGAGAGAGAGAGAAACATCATATGAGAGAGACACATCGACTGGCTGCCACCCGCACGACCCAACCAGGGCCGGGGACAAACTGCAACCGAGGTACATGCCCTTAGCGGGAATCGAACCCGGGTCTCTCTGGAACGCAGGCCGAAGCTCCAACCGCTGAGCCAAACCGGCCAGGGCTCCAACATACCTTTAAAACAACACCCTCCGACCACCCTCCAGGTTCTCCCATCCAGTCCACCCACCTGGTGCTGGGGAGTGGAATGGAACAGAGGCTCCAATAAAGAGGTGCAATCTTGCCCTGGCGGGTTTCCTTCAGTGGTTGGAGCGTCGGCCTGTGGGCCAGAGAGCCCCGGGTTCGGTTCCCGCTGGGGGCACGTACCAAAAAAAAAAAAAAAAAAGAAAAAAAAGAAGAGGTGCAATCTTATACTTAGGTGGCCCCTGAAGACTGGAGATACATTTGTAGAAGAATCTGCTTGTGGGAGTTATTCTCATAGAGAAAATAGAAATCCCTGTTAGTGCTTTGAGGCTGTGCCACTTTTTACATCACAAGCCAACCTGCTTTTTGAAATCTTAGATAAAACTTTTAGATTAACAGCTACTGTGTACGGTATAGCCCTAAGGCAAAGAAGGATGGAAAGATTAGGACTTTCTTTATTTAAATCTTGCTGTGAAGTCATGGGAGCCCACTGAACTCTTAGGGGGAAAAGTCAGGGAATTGTAGAGCAAGAAATGTAAGCACTTTAAATGGATATCCCTTCATTCATTTCCCTCAGCCTGCTTTTATCAGACACTGAAAGTGGAGTACGGTTAGTAAGTTGTTTTCATTCCATTGTTTGGAGTATGTTGAAATCTTTCAATTGGCAGTTGAATCAAACATTTTCAAAGTAAGTTGCCAGGGCGTATACTTAAAAAAGAATAAAGCCTTCTGTATTAGGATAAAGAATGTTTAACTATTACATACCACTTCTATTTTATCGTATAAAACACTTTAAATTCAGAGATCAGTTTTGTCCCTAGGACAAAAACATGAAACAGTGATTATTATCTGTAAATTTTAAGTTTTGATTCTCTCTTCTAGAAGAAAATGTGTACATTATTATCATTACTGTTATCAGCTATAGCAATAAATATGTATTGAGAAATTACAGGTTTCTAAATTCTATTCCTGTAAGGAATAGAATATAAAAAGGAAAAAATAGCCCTGGCCGGTTTGGCTCAGCGGTTAGAGCGTCGGCCTGCGGTACAGAGAGACCCGGGTTCCGTTCCCGCCAAGGGCATGTACCTCGGTTGCAGTTTGTCCCCGGTCCCGGTTGGTCGTGCGGGTGACAGCCACTCGATGTGTCCCTTTCACGTCGATGTTTCTCTCTCTCTCTCTCTCTTCCTCTCTCTCCCTCCCACTCTATCTGAACAAAAAATGAAAAAAAAATGTCCTCAGGTGAGGATAAAAAAAAAAAAAAGGAAAAAATACACAAGAGAGACTAATCTTCCTAGTCAAATGGAATGCTCCAGTGTGTCATACTACACAGAAGGGCTTCTTGCCATGTTTCCCAGCCTTCAGAATTGAAGAAGACTTTTGTACAAACTTAAATATTTGTTCATTTATTTATTTATGCCTTTCAAAATTGAATTGTGAAAATTGATTTTCAGAAGTCAGGGATTTTTTTTCTGCAAAATCAAAACTATTAAGCCAAGCATATGCATTGAAACACTTTATTTAATAACCTTGAAGTATTGTTGTTGATTAAATATCATACCAGCTTATTCATCTTTAAGTTTTAACGTC
Source organism: Tadarida brasiliensis (assembly GCA_030848825.1). Lineage (NCBI taxonomy): Eukaryota > Metazoa > Chordata > Mammalia > Chiroptera > Molossidae > Tadarida > Tadarida brasiliensis. The sequence goes on from CM061258.1 coordinate 72,700,993, forward strand.
AAATGAATTTGTCCCAATGACTAAAATAATAGAGGCATTTCGAATTGTGGATCTGGAAATTTTTCATATCCATTCTCTATCAACAGAGAAGAGACCAGAAGCGATTTTAGTGTGTGTGTGTTTTGATATAGGACAAAGATTTTACCCACTATTTTTGCAGCAGACTGCTAAGTTGCTTGACCTGCCTGAGTCTGTCTCACATGGCTAGAGATGGACTGTCAGACCCATCAAACACTGATTGGAATAGATTACTGAGTTGATGGAGCATTGGGGCTAGGCCCATCTTTCTGCAAGAGACTCTGTAATCATGGTGAGAGGTTATTGTTGCCTGGGAGCTCAAAAGATACAAACCACACCACATGCAAGGATCAACTCGAGTTTTTTGTAACACAACAGATGCTGAAAACAGTTCTAGTCACGACATGTGCCAATAAGGCCAGCGAACATCAGAAAGGTAGGTTTAGCACTCATAAGAAGCATAGCTGTAAGATTTTAACAAAAATAATAAATTTATTTGGAAGGTTTCCAAATACACTGCATCTTTTCTTGAAACAACGCCTCTCTGCTTAATTGAAATTCAATGTTTTATTTTTGGCTTTTATACAGAGAACATAATATCTTCTAAGGCAATATTCTAATTTGATTATAAATATATAAATATATATAAATGTGAATATTCTCATAAAATGAATATATAAATTGAATAAGTATATGATATAATGATTGCTCAAACATTGTGAAGTTGGAGCTGGAAAAGCTAATATACTTGGGATTTTAGAGGGTTAAGCTTTGCATAAAACCAGTCTGGTTGAACGATTTAACATAGAATGTATGATTCAGTTCCTTTTCAGAAAAATTGCTTAAATAAATTGTACCAGCACTAAAATGCATGGCATCAGGGTTAAAAATATATTTTCACTGAACTATCATTAATGTGTTGTTTTTTTTTCCTGTGACCTCTAGAAAATTGACTACATATCTGCTTCCTTTTAGTTCACAAATGAAACAGGACCACTTTTTAAAAAAAATAAAGTCAGTCATACAGCAAGTCCTGTGTACCCTAACTGAAAGAACATGTAAAAAATGACATGTCCATAGAGATCTGACCTCTGAAATGTATAGAGCATTAGTAGTAACATCTTTTTGTGCAATGTATTCTGATGACAGAAAAGCCAAAATGTCATTTTCTATATTGTCAGAACCAACACATAGACTAATATTAATAGAGATTCTTCTAGGCATAGGATTGCAATAGTGATATTTACCTTTTTTTTTTTTTTTTTTTTTTTTTTTTTGAGAGAGAGAGAGGAAGAGAGAGATAGAAACATCGATGAGAGAGAATTTCGACTGGCCACCTCCCACATGCCCCACACTGGGGATTGGACCCACAACCTAGGCATGTGCCCTGACCGGGAATCAAACTGGTGACCTCTAGGTGCATGGGTCAATGCTCAACCACTGAGCCACACCAGCCGGGCTGACTTTTAACACAAGAACCCTAATCTTCTTTGTAACTCAAACAATGTCCACTTCTCTAGTACAGTAGAAATGGGAAGTTTGAACATTATTAAAATGAATACATTTCCCCAACCATCTATGGTCTGTAATTTCTAAACTTGAACATTTTGATATCACAGATAATGTGACACAATAAACATCACCTAGTTTGGAGTCTGTTAGATAGTCTCTAGGAGCTTTATCTATCTATCACACACACACATATATATATATATTTTTAAACTACTCTTCTTGATGTTTTTTGAGGAGACATTACTATCTTTATAAATTGGGAAACCAAGGCTTGGAACACTTGTCCACAATCACAGAACTGGTACACAGACCCTAAAAGTCAGTTTAGTTGAATTTAATTGGATGAAAAGAGTCAGACTAGAAAAGTTAGAATGCTTCCTCTCTTTGCACTCAGAGACATTGTTTTTATACATGACTAGATGTCGCTATTCAATGGCATTATTAAAAAAGAGTAAATTACACCTACTTACTGCTCTCCCTTTGTATATATCATACTATATTATGATTGACTTCATGTCAATTGCCCCCTTAAAATCTAAGTCTAAAATGTTCTCTTCCAAATGCCTGGGGTTGTGTCTTCTTCGGTTTTGTATCCTCAGCATCTAACAGAATGCCTGGTTTACAGGAAAGAATAGTTATATAAATAAATATATTATTGCATCAAAAGATAATTCATTAATCTTAGAGGATGAAAAAGAAGGATGCAGACAAAAACCCACTCCAGAATGATTTCTAGAGCTGTAAATAAGAAACTAACCACAGAGTAGTGACCACAGTGCTGTCAGCTTGCCAGGTTCATCAATCTCCATTCTGGCCAGGCTTATGTCATCTCTCCTCTGATTCCCTATCTTCATATCACAAGCAGTGTTCATATCAATGAATTTTGTTTTCTGAGATTATATCTGAAGTACACAACAAATAACAATCACTTTGAGGCCCTTCAAGGAGTCAAGAAATCACTTATTTACTCAACCTACACCTACGCTTACTGAACACTTCCTGTGTAACAGGTGCTAAGGATACAAATTTGATTAAAATATGTTTCTTACTAATTATATGCTCACAGTTTAGCCATTGAAAATGTCAGCAAAAGACCATAATACAATGATGTAAGCACTATAGATGCGAATTCAAGGTGCTAAATAACAGAAGAGGGAATAATCAGAGATGTGAACTGGGTCTTGTTAGAAGACTATGATTTTGCCAAAAGAAAGAGGAGAGTAGGACATTCTAGGAAAAGAGCTGATGACATTTACTGTTACCTTCACATAGGATAGGTGGGCTGACTGAATTTCAGACACATCCAAACATGGTTGCACAAAACTATCTGATCATTTGTGTAAACTAGTCCAGGCCCTTCTCCTGTGTTTGATGCCTGTCTGCTCCTTCTGCTTCTTGCCTTGCTTTCTTCTAGATTTCAGAACTTTGTCTTAAACCACCTCCTGACCGTCTCCGTTGACTCCCATGACTGACGTCTCTGTGATTCTACTATGCCAAAGCCTCCTGGCCTATGGATAAAAATGACCCATCACCCCGCAGAGAGCAGTGCAGCACTCCACTGCACTGTGCCTTTGCTGCACGACATGTAACAGGCAGCAGATCTCAGTTGGCCTTCGACAAGTCGTGTCCCTTTCTGGACCCTGGTCTCATTACCTTAAAAATCATGCATCGTCTGGCTGGTGTAGCTCAGTTGTTGAGCGTCGACCCATGCACCAAAAGGTCACCAGTTCAATTCCCGGTCAGGGCACATGCCCAGGTTGTGGGCCCGATCCCCAGTGGGGGGCATGCAGGAGGCGGCCAATCAATGTTCTCTCTCATCGATGTTTCTATCTCTCTCTCCCTCTCCCTTCCTCTTTCTGTAAAAATCAATAAAGGAAAAAAAAATTTTTTTGAATCATATGCATCAACTCTTCACTCCAGTGTCGCTTTTTTGATTAGCGTATCCTGAACGCTGCATTCAATCAGGCAAACTGCCCTTGCCCTACCCCTGATGCGCACACTTCCAATTCCCTTTACCTTGTTCTAGTTTTTAAAAATCTTCCCCTAGCTATTATCATCTTCTAACACTCACTACTCAATATAATATGTTTATGTATTATTGTGTAGTAAAGAATTTATCCTTGAGCCAAGAGAGATCTTGCCTTTGCACTCAGCTCTGGGAGATGAACTTTTGGAGTATCCTGTCTAGTAAAAGCATCCATTCACCTGGGAGCTCTGAGCCACCTATATAGTCTAACAATGTGATTTACGGTGGAGACTTTGAGTCACACAGTATCAGTTCAGTCTCCATAGGGATGGAGACTGTTGACCATGTGTACATAATGGGACCCCTATAGAGACTCTGGATACCAAGTTTCAAATGAGCTCCCCTGGTAGGCAATATTCTATGATTATTATTACAGCTCACCACTGGAAGGAGGTAACTGTGTCCATGACTACACTGGGAGAGGACAACTGGGAGCTCCACATTTAGAACCCTCCTGGACTCCCCGCTTTGCTGATTTCAGTCGGTATCCTTTCACTGTGATGAATTACAACCACGAGTATCACAGCTTCCAGTGAATTCTATGACTCCTAGTGAATTATCAAATCTGAACGTGTCTTGGGTCCCCCAAACTTGCATTCGGTGTCAGAGATGAGGGTGGTCTTGTAAACTGTTCTCCAACTCTGCAGTTACGTTCACGTTTCATTATCAGCGCCCCTCACTGGAATGTAAACTCCATGAGGGCAGGGGCCTTTGTATGTTTTGTTCACTAATTTATCTCAAACACGTAGAATAGTGCTGTAGACAGTAGTTGTTCTATAAATATTGTGGAATGATTGCACTGGATGCATTCTACTGGCTGACTTCTGCCTTCCCTTTTATTTCTATTATTAAATAAATTATGGTTCTGCCACATTACATCATCTAGTCTTCCATTTAAATTTATTTAAAATAGAGAAATGCAAAACAGATAGAAGCCTTCTTTTCCTATTTGTGGAGAATGGAGGGGGAAGTTTTAAAGAGGGCTTCTGACTTTTGCAATATTTATGGATGCTGCACAAAAGCAGTGAGGTCAGGAGAAGGCTTACTTCTCCTATCATCTTTGTCTGACTTGCTAATATGTGAATCTAAGTCGTATGAATAAACACAAATCAATATATAGTTGCCAATGGGTAGAAAGATCTGTAAAGTTTAGAGTAAAGTAAGCAGATACAGGCATGAAGATGTCATTTCAGCACCTAAACAAATGTTATTACTCAGAAAGGCCATTTAGAAGTTTGCCCAGGGAACGTGGATGCTTTGGACCCTTTGATAGTTTTAAATAGTCTTTCTTTGTGCAGGGATTTAGCTAAGCAGCTCTATAGAATTTCGAGAGAAAATGTGAACTTAGAAGTCCAAATCAAAGATAAAACTATTCACTTGTCTTCGTCTATTGATTTTCATATGTTCATGGAAAGGAAATTTTTTTAAGCTGTTAATCTTGTTCATATTATATCAATAGTGCAGAGGCTGAAGAGAGCACCAGGGATGTTTAGAGGTGAATTCTACTACATTTAAATTACTCTGCCTAATAAAATGTCACAACATATGTGCTTCAGTGTGACTCCTGACCTCACCACTGCTGAGTCAATTAATCTGTTTTCAGGTACATTTAAAACAATTTTCATATATCTATGCCCTAAATAATAGTTCTAATCAGTTATTTAGATAACTTACGGAAATAGAAACATTCTAATTTGGCTATCACTGCTGTGTATACATGATTATAGTCCAGAACTAAAAATACTGCATTTTCCTCTTGCCTAACACATAGCTATTCAACATTTTCTTTCCATTTCTTTGATAATAATGCCAATTTGCCCTATCACTGAGGCTAAAACAATAAATACATAAACTTTTTAAAAAGTCAACCTCGCTACTCCTGTCTAATAAAATTCCTTTTGATTCTTATCTTCCAATATTCCTTCTATTTCTGTGCCCACTACTCAATTCACACTGCCATTGTTGTTGTTTTTTGGAAATCTTTGATTTATATATGCCTCAATTATTGGAAGAAATGACATTATTTTGATGCAGATGTTCTGAACCTGTGTGATTCCTCTGATGCAGCTATTTTTGGCAGCTGGGAAGTTTTACTATTACTGCTCAGATATGGAAGTTTGGACATAAAACATTTTGGGTCTTCTCAGTAAGCACAATTAGCCAACAAGTGGCACTCAACTTCCATCCACAGAAGCAATGGCTAGGAACATAGACTGCAGCGTTCTGGCAGAAATGTATCATATCCAATCACAACAAACCACTGAGAAGACTGGCTGTCTTGATACTCCTGAGCCCAGTTGGAAGGCAACAAGGCAGGAAGTGGGCAATGAACCGGAAAATGAAGAAAGGGTGTGTTGACACAGCTGACAGAAAAATCAGCCATTTCCTCCAATTTTTTAAAGATCTGCAACCCATTTTACCTGGTTATAAACCCAATGAAGCTTTGGAGAGGAGCTAGGAACATGGATTGCTAGATAATTCTCTGATGGAGACAGGTTTTAACAATGCAAGTAAAACAATTTTTTTACTCCAAAACAGTTCTGATCGAAAGTAAAGAAATTTCCAGAGGATAGAATGCAAAATATGCCTGGAAAACTCACTGGTTCACACAGTCTCTGGTAGATCAGAAGATGAAGCCTTGCACAAGAGCTCAGAGTATATTGCAGTACAAATCCCAACCATGTTTAAAGATTGTTCGCTACTTTTCTTGTCAAGAAGTAAATATTGGACAAGAGTGGAAAATAAGACCACATCAACTTTAATGAGAGATTTTCATAAAATGGAAGTGCCTTCTAGAAATAAGACTTAGTGTCAATGATTGGGATTTCTTTTCTTTTTTTTTTTTTTTATCGAAGGGCAAGAAGGCCATTTTCCTTACTCATAGGAGAGAGGGAACATCTCTGGGCAATCCTGAGTGAGTGAGTGGCACCTCACAAAAGCTTGATGATGCTAAGGCAAAGTGATGGCCATGCTAAAGTCAGCGACAAAGGATGTGTGAAATATAGAAGAGAAAGTTTGCCAAGATCACAGTCATGTCATGATGGGGTCAGGTTGTCTCAGGTCCATTTTCTTAGGTCCATTACATGGCCATTTTTACTCCCGAGACTTTCTGCTTCCTTGATCACTACCTAGAAAATGAAACACAGGTCCTCTCTGTTCTTGGGTCCTCAAATCTGTTTTTCCCAATGACAAAATAGAGCCTGAGTACACATCTGAGTGAAGGACTTCCTTTTTCAAGAACCTTTTTTTCATATTCATTGTTCATTCCACCTCCAACTTTCCAAGTCCCCATAGTCCAGGGAATCTATTTTAGTTAAAGGAGGAGGAACCTTGCTCTGCGTTGCCATATGTTTTCGTAGCTTTGAATTCCCTGGGGTCCTATGCTTTTGAAACCTTAACACTTACTTGGCTTTTTGTTGTAACAATATTTTCCTAAGGCATAGATAGATGTGGCAAGTTCTGCTCCTGACCAAATGGGAAATAGGTCAGGTGTATAGAAAATACAAAAGGAAAATCCACCACTTACTATTTCAAAAGTATCATCTCAATACAATATCCCATTTCATTGCCAAATAAAAATTAAAGCACCTATCTATTGTCATAATAAAAGGAAACTGGAAAGAATTCAGCTGCCAATGATAACAAAGAATATGCTCAGATTAGAGAGACAGAGAGCTACACCTCATCACACACCAAATTTTATCATTCATTCAACAAATACTTACTGGGCACCTGAGTGCTGACTCTGTACCAGATTAGAGGCCCTGATGATACAGCAATGTTTAAAATAGACAAAATAATCTCTTCCCTAATAGATCTTACATTACTGGGGTAGGAGGAAAAAATTAATATAAGTGAAATGTAATAAAATAATGTTAAATATTATATAGAAAACAAAGCAGGGAAGGGAAATAAAAGACTAAGAAGTATTAGAGGTTTAAATAGGCAGCCAGAAAAAGGCCTAACTTGAAATAAAAGTGTTTAAATAAAGACATGAAAGAAGTGAGAAAGAAAGTCATGTGGATTATATTTATAACAGTGAGATAATTATAGGTCACAATTATTGATCATTTGTTACTCTATTATGTATTATGCTAAATTTTTACATTTATTTCATTCACTCTTTTTTTAATGGTTACAATGGCAAGTTTTATGTTATATAACTTTTACCACTATAACAAATTAAAACAAAACAGCTAAAGTAAACACAAAGATAAACAAATTGACCAATGGAACAGAATAAAATTTTGTATATAGATTTACCAATAGATACTTCTTTTCAATGGAGAAAGGTCTTTTCATTAACAGGTTTGGGGTTAATTTGATATCCATATGGAAAAAATATTTCTGGACTTCTACTTAACACCGTACACAAAAATCAATTCTAGAAGGATTACATATTTAAATATGGAAAACAAAACAATCAAGTTTAAAAAATTATTTTTCCTTTTTAAAATTAAGGTGACATGCCCAGCCAGTGTGGCTCAATGGATTGAACATTGTCCCATGGACTGAGAGGTCCTGGTTTTCCTGGTCATGGCACATGCCCGGGTTTCTGGGCTCCATCCCCAGTAGGGGACATGCAGGAGGCAGCCAATCAATGTTTCTCTCTCACATCAATCTCTCTCTCTTAAAAATAAAAACATATATTTTTTTAAAAGACTGAAATTATAATCATGCATCTTTGATAGGTAGGAAAATGTAGGAAACTAGAAATCACCTATAGGAAGAGAACTGGAAAAAACATAAACATGTAGAGACTAAATAACATTTTTCTAAACAATAAATGGATCGAAGAATAAATCAAAAACTACCTTGAGACAAGTAAAAATAAGAACACAACTTTCCAAAATTTATGGGATGCAAAAAAAGCAGTTCAAAGATGGGAATTCCCAGCTATACAGGCCTACCTCAACAAATAAGAAAAATCTCAAATAAACAACTTAACTTTACATGGAATGGAACTGAAAAAAGTAGAAGAAACAAACCCCAAAAGCATGGAAATAAAAATGATCTGAGTAGAAATAAATAAAATAGAGATTTACAAAGACAGTAGAAAAGGGCAATGTATCTAAGAGCTGGATCTTTGAAAAGATAAACAAAATTGGCAAACTTTAACCAAACTCATCAAGAAAAAAAGGGGGGGCAAATAAATAAAATCATAAATGAAAAAGAAGTTTCAACCACACCACAGAAATGCAATGGATCATTAAAAAATACTATGAACATATATGCCAACACATTGGATAACATAGAATAAGTTAATAAATTTCTAGAAACTAAAACCTTCCAAGAGTGAACCAGGAAGAGAGAAAATCTAAGCAGATTTATTACTAGCAATGAAACTGAAGCAGTAACAAGAAAAATTCTCAGCAAATAAAAGTCCAGGACTAGCCAGCTTAACAAGTGTATTCTACCAAACATTTAAAGAATTACTACCTATTCTTATCAAACTATTCCCCAAAAAATTGTGGAGGAAGGAATGTGTCCTACATTCATTCTTTAATACAAGTCCAGCATTACCCTGATACCAAAACCAGATAAAGACACTACAAAGTTTAAAAAAAAAAAAAAAAGTATAAGCCATTATCCCTGATGAACACAGATATAAAATTCTCAATAAAATATTAGTAAACCTAATTTAACAATACATTAAATAGATTATATAACATAGTACCATATATAGAAAACCTTAAAGACTCCACCAAAAAAACTATTAGAACTAATTAATGAGTTCAATAAAGCTGCAGGATACAAAATTAATATATAGAAATCTATTGCATCTCTAAATCTATTGTCTCTCTAATAACAAAACATCAGAAAAAGAAATTAAGAAAATAATCCCATTTAAACTGCATCAAAAAGAATAAAATATCCAGAAATAAATTTAACCAAAGATGAAAAGACCTGTACTCTGAAAACTATAAGATATTGAAGAAGAAAATTTTAAAAGATACAAATTAATGGAAGGATATAGCATCCTCATGAATTGGAAGGATTCATATTGTTAAAATATCCTTACCTAAATATCCTTAACTAAAACAATATACAGATTCACTAAAATCCCTATTAAAATACCAATGGCATTCTTCTTGAAATTAGTACAACTGATCCTAAAATTTATATGTTACCACAAAAGACTCCAAATAGCCAAGCAATCTTAAGAACAAAGGGGTAGGTATCATACTACCTTATTCTAAACTATATTACAAAGCTAAAATCATCAAAAACAGTATGGTACTGGCACAAAAATAGACATATAGATCAGTGGAACAGAATAGAAAACCCAGATATAAAGCCTCACTTATATGGTCAATTAATCTATGACAAAGGAGGCAAAAATATGCAGTAAGTTTAAGATATTCTTGTCAATATGTGGTGTTGGGAAAACTGGACAGAGACATGCAAAAAAATAAAACTAGACCACTGTCTTTCACCACATACAAAATAGACTAATGGCTTAAATGTAACCCCTGAAACCATAAAACTCCTAGAAGAAAACGTAGACAAACTGTTGTAAATTGATCTTACCTATATCTTCTTAAATATGTCTGTCTCTTCAGGCAACAAATATGACTACAGAAAACTAAAAAGTTTTTACACAGTGAAGGAAATCATCAACAAAACAAAAAGACAACCTACTTAATGAGAGAAGATGTTCACATTATGATATATCTAATAAGGGATTACTATCCAAAATATACAAGGAACTCATACAATTTTAAAAGATTAAAATCCAATTAAAAATGGACAGAAGACTTGACTAGACATTTCTCAAAAGAAGAGATAAAGATAGTCAACAGATATATGAAAACATGTTTACCATCACTAATCATCAGGGAAATGCAAATCAAACCCACAGAGAGATATCATCTGGTACCTGTCAGAATGGTTATCATAAAAAACTAAAAATCAAGTGCTGGAGAGGATGTGGAGAAAAGGAAACCCTCAAGCACTATTGGTGGGATTGTATATTTGTGTTACCACTATGGAAAACAGTATGAGGATTTTTCTTAATTAAAAATAGTGTTTTTTTGCCCTGGCCAGTTTGGCTCAGCGGTTAGAGCGTCGGCCTGCAGTCCAGAGAGACCTGGGATCGGTTCCCGCTAAGGGCATGTACCTTGGTTGTGGTTTGTCCCCGGCCCTGGTTGGGTCGTGCGGGAGGCAGCCACTCGATGTGTCCCTTTCGTGTCAATATTTCTCTCTCTCTGTCTCTTCCTCTCTCTCCCTCCCATTCTATCTGAACAAAAAAATGGAAAAATGTCCTCGGGTGAGGATAAAAAAAAAAAAATAGTGTTTTTTTAATTACACAGTATTCTGGAGCTTGATATATATATATTTTTTTCTCATTAAAGGTAAAAAAAAATAGAACAGCAATACCATTTTTGGGTATTTACTCAAAAAAAAAAAACAAAAACACAAATTAAAAAATATATAGATATATGCACGCACCCCTATGTTTATGGTAGCATTATTTACAATAATCAAGATATAGAAGCAAGCTATGTGTCCATTGAAAAACTAAAAAATAAAGAATAAGTAGTATATATATGCAACGGAATATTACCCGGCAATAAAAAAGAATGAAAGCTTGCCATTTACACCAATAATGATGGGTCTAGAGGGTATTACACTAAGTGAAATAAGTCAGACAAAGACAAACACCATATGATTTCACTTACATGAGCAATCTAAAATATAAAACAAATGAACAAACAAAAAAACAGAAATAGACACAGACGCATAGATACAGGGAATACGTTGATGGCTGCCAAAGGGGAGGGAGAAGTGGGGCAAAGGGAAAAAAATAAATAAAAGACAAGAAAGAATCACCTGGGGTTTTGTGAAAATGCACATTCCCAAACCCCACTTCAGACCTGCCATATGAAGACAGGCTGCACACGTGTGTCAGCATACTCAGGGGGCCTTTATGAATCTAATGCCTGAAAACCACTGCCTTTGTTGATATTTATCAATTTTAAAAAGTAGTAGGGCAATATTTGTAGACAGTTTTAAAAAAAAAAGAAATATAATGATCAACATTTAATACAGATCTTAATCTCATTAGCAATTCATCTGTTACAATATTTTTAAATTTTTATGTGATAGAAATAATATTAAAACATAGACAATTTGAAAATTAAACTCTGATCTATGTGTATTAACAATATTTTCCCTTAGAAAAACCTATAAATATATGTTGAATAAAATAAGTCTACTAGAAGAATTAAAATACTTTCGTTTTACCATAAATTTTACATAGTATCTGGGGTCATGTTAGAGCAACAATCAGAATATTGTATGTAAAATATAAAATTCTGACTGTCTCCATAGTGTACACAGACCTGGTTCATTATTGAAGCTAAGTGGACACAGCTCTCCATATCCTGCATGTAACCAAAATATACCATATTTGAAGAACAAAGATGTTCTTTCAAGACATTTTAGAAATTATTAAGAGCAACAGGATCTTATATCAATCATTTTTAACACAAATTAGTAAGTTAATTTCAGGATTATTTCTAATGACAGAATGAGGGACTTTGTCCTCAGTTAAATACATTTCAAGAACCAAAGGGAAAATGAACCAGCCTTACTTATTACCTATTAATTAGGACCAATAATACGTATACTATCTCCATACAATCTCTCAGTTTCCCTCTCTACAGCAAGGACAGATTTACAGAAAGAGGAAATACATCCTTTGCAGTTTGAAGGGACAGACAGGAAACAAGTATGTAAAAAGTACATGTGGTGATAAATATTATACTAGGAAGAAAAAGCAAGCAGGGGAAAAGGATGGAAAGCTATTTGTGATTTTTTATTGTCCCATAAACCTCCATTTTAATATAAAATCTCCTACATTTTGAATGTTGGCTTGTCATTTTTTTAAAAGTAAGAAAAATTATGTAGGCCAATACTGCACAAGCCAAACAAAACAAAGCATCTCGAGAGGAAGTTCTGGCAAACAATCCACCAGGGTATAAACTCTAGGCTGGTTGACATTTTGTGTGGTTTCACATTCTAAAAGTTTCTAATACTGTAAATTGGCCAAAAAGAAGAAAATTCAACTTAAACTGTAAAAGAAAAATCAGTAGGCCCTAGACAGGTAGCTCAGTTGGTTGGAGCGTCATCACCCTATGCCAAGTTGGTGGGTTCAATCCGAGGTCAGAGCACACACAAGAATCAACCAATGCATGCATAAATAAGTGGAACAACAAATCCATGTTCCTCACTGTCTCTCTTTTCATCTCTCTCTCTCTCTCTCTCTAAATTCAATAAATAAATAAGTCAGTAGATTGCAATTAGAGCAATCCTATTTCACAATTGCATCAAGAATCACAGATTCATGCTTCAGTGCTCAGAGAGTTGACTTGAGGCACAAGCAATAAATATTCAACAATATGTGGGACTCAAAGGGTAAAGAAATTAACAAACTTACAAAAGGCTGGAGTGTAGCAAAATATGCCTCTCCAAAAGATGCCACTTTGATATATTAATTATTTTGAGCTGTAAGCACTTGAAAAAACAACAAAAGCAAGGAGAGGCTTTCTCTAATCTCCCCTTATCACCTTAATTTTGAAACATACATTGCCCAAAAGGAATTCAGTTGTCATAAATCTTCTCCCGGGATGTTTTATCAACCAGGGAAGATTGACTCATACCACAAGAGAGGAGACTAGAAGTTGACACCTCTCTCAGACAAACTTTGTCACAAACTACCATACCTCTCAACTCTTCTGCTAAGGAACCTTCATCTTTCCTTAAAAAATAAAAATAAAAATCACTTACCCTCCCCTGAGGGGCCTACATTCTTTCTCCCTCTTCCCTGTTAGGATGGTATTTAATCCTAAATGATAAAGCCACCTCTTTGAGATACTCATTTTTCCCCGGGTTTCTCCCACGTGTACATGAGGCACACATGCCATTAAACTTCTATTTTTCTCCTGTTAGTCTTTCATTTCAGACAAAAACTCAGATGGGTAGAGGGAAAATTATTGTTTCTCCCCTACAGGGCTAAAGGAAGGATAGATTATATAGTCCACATTTAAAAAAAGGAAAAAGAAAGAAAGGGCTTCAGCTTTACCCAAAATATATCCTTGTTCCTGGAGAAATTAGAAAAACAAATGAAGAACAAAGTATTGTGGTAGTGGTGCATTAGTTCAACTGCAGTTTAAGCAGATATACTTCATTTAGAATTTACCTTTAGTGGAATCTCCCTGTAGCTTCTTATTTGCATAAAAGTCACACATTGATAATTATCATATTATTTTTGCTGATAAGAATTTTTTTGATCATTTAAAATTTCTGACTTTTAAATACATTCTGGGGCTTGTATCCATCAACTTGTTCAACCTGAGATTCTAGCTGTCTAATCCACAAAGGTTTTTCAAACGACTGCCTTCACTATGAAATTTCTTAAGTTTCAGCATTTCACAGTTTACTTCTAACCAACACTTCATGGAGAAAGTAAACAGATTACCGGCTTTTTCTGGGTCACCTCCAGTGCTTTTTGGAACGAGCTTATTGACACTTCAAGTCATTTGCCTGCCTTCTCAAGTCATGATTTCCATCATTTTTTTTTCTGGACTTGGCAGACCTCTTGGAGTTGACCACAACTAGTTTTCTGGATCAGGTTGTTGAAGTTTTTTATTAAAAATCCACACAGAGATGACAAAGCAAGTAACATCTGTACTTTTAAAACAGAAGTTTCAAGTACAGGCTTCATTTTTATTTTTTTCATTGTGGAACATATTCTGTCAACAACCAAATATATTTCTTGGGCATTACACGGGCTGTTTTTGCCCAGAACTTTTTTTCCCCTGTATATATTGTTCCTAAAGGTGTATGGCTTCAAGGTGATGCCACATCTGGTTCTTACGATGTCATAGAACATAGTTTTATTTTGTAACAACTTACTCCTAACGCAATAACTTTGTACTTGATACAAAAGATTCTCTAGAATGCATGTTATGAAATTCTAGTAAACTTGAACCTTGCTGAGTTTTTTCTGAAAAACTGTAAGAGAGTTGGATTGTGCCATTATAAAATGTTTTGCATCAATTCGCTCCCCTCATTATGTAGATTTCAGATCTTTTGGGCTATCATACAAGTATTCAGTGGTACTGATTTTACTGTCTCATAGATGTGGGATTATTATGGCTTTTATTAATCAAGTCTTAAAATATTTAAATAAGAGTATTTTCCACATTAATTTTGTCATAGGTAAGTTATTCTCCTTATTCTAGATACTAAGTTAGTATAATTTTCCATTTTCTAAACGCAATTCCATTGTTCTGTAGATAAGCAAGGCTCACTTTAAAAACACAATCCTTGAGGTTGTCAGATACAATTTTGCTTCTCAAGTCCTTGTGACTGGTGTCTTCCCAACATTTTCTCATGTTGAACATAGCTGGCACTTCCCATCATATCGATCTTTCTGAGAAAATAAATTCACCACTTCTATCTTGGCTTCCTTTCTGCTGTCTTTCTGTGAGTTGCTTTTTCTTCTCAATTCCTCCATTGCTACTCAGAGACCCAGAGAGCAGCAAACATATTTTGAAATAAGCCCAGATACCCCAACCACCATAAAAACTATATCCAAAGAAATAAAATATGTTTGAAGAAAATAACATTTAAAATCCTCTCCTGGCGTTGTGGCACTTACATTAGAACAGGATTTTTTTTTTTCTTTCCTTAGACTCACTTTAAAATGTTATCCTTTTCAAATTTGATTTATGTAGCTGCTGGATGAAGGAGCTCTTTTAAATAATTGCCGAGAGAACAAAATAGGAATCAAAGTGTCAAATTCCCTAACATTATTTTGTAGGTAGCCTTAAATACTTCTTAATGCCTGTGAGAAATCAAATATTGGTAATCTGTCTCTGTCCATTTTCCTCTTCCCAGATAGCTAATGACATGCATTATACTTCCCTGACTGCGTGTACCTTTCATTTCACGCAAAGCCTTTAATCCTCCTCTTTTTAGATAAAATGCCATAACCATAGTGTAGTAGGTTAAGATTGATTGACAAGTGCATATAATTATGGCTTCAATCGTGGAGTATGTTTTACAGTTGAAAAAAATGTACAACCTTGAAAATAAAGAAGTTGTGCCCTTTCTCTGGGATAAAAGGATCATATCAAATTGGCTCATTTCTTTGCTGGAATGAAATAAAAGATTTCTTGTAACAAAGAACACCACCCAAAAGGCTGCTGGGGGATCTTTCTTGACTAGATAATGCCTTGCCAATAAGGAAATCAAAAGAGATAAAAGTGAAATTTTAAGAGTTTGTCCCTTTTACTTCATTTCCTATTCATAGTTCATACGTAGTCGGGAACAAAAAGAGACAATGGCAGACAAATGTGACATCCAAAAATATAAATTTATAAAATGTATAAAAGGGTGAAGTTTGTAAATTAAAACCAAAGGTTATACTAGGTTAAACAAGCTTCCCTTCATTTACTTCTGACCCCAGAATCACAATAAATTCCTTTTTGTTCCTTTAGTTTCAGTATGATGTTTCAATCTATTAAATACAAAAATAGTTACGGATTTAGGATTTTGTGTTAAAATGGGATTAAATATACCAATGAAAAGCCTTAGATCCAGACAGTCGGTGAAAAGAGAAAAACGCACCCATCCAACAGCAGTTGTAGCAATTGTGTGCAGATTTGCAGGCATGTGTCATAGCTGCCCACCCACTTATTAAAGCATTATCTGAGCACTCACTGTGGGCCAGGCATTACAAGACTGCCCATGAACCCTTCCTACTTGGCTAACAGAACTGCACTGTGTCTCTCTGCTGCGCTAAGGACCTCTGTTTGCCTGATAGCCTAGTTGGCCCCTTATTGCCCAGGATATGTTCCGAGACTCCCTGTGGATGCCTTAAGCCGTAGGTAGTACCAAACCCTGTATATACTATGTTTTTTCTCCGTACATACATACCTATGATAAGGTTTAAGTTATTAATTAAGCACAGGAAGAGATTAACAACAAAACCTAATGAAACAGAACTATTATAACAATATACTGTAAGGAAAAAGTTACATGCATGTGGTCTCTATCAAAATATTTTGTTTGACTGTACTCACCCTCCTTTTTGTGATTATGTCAGGGGATAAAATGCCCACGTGAGACGATGAGGTGAATGACGTAGGCACTGGGACATAGCACTGGGGCCATTAGCAAGTAAAACAAGGGTCACCTGAACACAAGCACTGTGATACCTACTGCCACATTCAACCTAATGACCAGTCAGCTACCGAGTGACTGACAGATGGTGTGGTGCAGCGAGGGTACTCGACACAGAGACGATTCACGTGTGAGCAGGCAGCTGGAATGGGGCGGGTTTCATCAGCTACTCAGAAGGGCGCGCGATTTAAAACTCGTGAATTGTTTATTTCTGGGTTTTCCCACCTAATCGTTTGGAACCACAGGTAACAAACTGCAGAAAACAAAACCATAGATGAAGGGAAACGACTGTGTCATCTTAGATCATTCACCGTTTTAAACCTCTGAATACTGTGTGTCAAGAGAAGAATGTATTAGGTCCCAGAGTACTTTCATCCTGGACACCATTTTTTTCATCCATAATGTCTCAAAACCTGTGAAAATATAATTCAGCCACATGATGCCCTAAGAATTCTTTAATGATTTGGGGTGTCCTCCATCTAATAAGGGAGGGGGCGTGTAGTAGAGTGGAAGGAATCAATAAAAATATTTTATAACCGTTAATACTTTACTCTTGATTATCAAAATCCTTTGTTGTCATTTCAAAAATCAGAAAACAGCATTCAGAAGCAATTGGGGCCCTGGCCGGTTTTGCTCAGCGGTTAGAGCAACGGCCGTCGGACGGGGGAGTCTGAGTTCGGTTCCACATTAAGGGCACGTACCTCGGGTTGGTTTGTCCCCGGCCGGTTAGGGTCGTGTGGGTGGCAGCCAGTCAATGTGTCTCTCTCACGTCAATGTTTTTCTCTCTCTCTCTTCCTCTCTCTCTCCCTCTCACTCTATCTGAAGATAAATGCAAAATATCCTCAGGTGAAGATTAAAAAAAAAAGAAGAAGAAGCAGCAATTGGGCACTGCTCCAGTTAATTTGAGAGAAGCAGGAGAGTGGCCCAAAATCCCAGGCATCTGTCCATTGAGATCAAGACTTGGTAAAACCTCCCCCAAAACTATCAGAAGGGAACTGGAGGTAAGAGGAAGTCAGAGGAATAAAATGTTTGCCTGGAGAGACGGCTAGAGTAGTGGTGAAAAGAGAAAGGAGGCATTGAAAGAGAACATAAATGTTAAATCTGGCTCTAAGAAATGTATTAGCCATAATAGCAATGGAGGGAAAGATGACTTGGCATTATTCGCTCTTTTTTTTTTTTCCATTGGCTGCCGGTGGGTGATGATAAAGAATACAACTGTTAGCACCGTTTGGCACTACTGCCTTGATTCAGACCAGTCAGCAGTGTTACCCACTACTGCTTCTGTAACATCAGTGTAAATGTCCACATAGTGAAAAAGATAAATAATGCTTTAGCATGATTATGAAAGAAAAAGTGTTGATGTTTCAGATCCCCTGGAAGCGTCTCTCGGGGACTCCCAGAAGTCTGGAGAACTCACTGAGAAATTTTACATATATTTTATTTTGTCACCCATGTGATAATCTCTCTTTCGATCTTCATTCAAAAGTGAGATTTCTCACCTTCCTCCAACTATAGCTTACCACTGGGATGAAAATGGCAAAGCAAGAGGCCCTGGGGTTTTCTTCTTTCTAGCTCACTATAGATCCCAGAGGATAACTATTGCTTCTGATGATGCCTCCAGAGTTAGAAGATGGTTTCGTGCTCACTGGGCCTGTCACAGGTTGAAAGCTTGCATGGATGACTTTAAGAATTCTTCGGAGAGCCCACTCCTCAGAGCCAGGGATTGCTCACTCGCAGTTCCCTTGATGAGTGATATATGTCTCTGTTCTTGCAGGTCACTTCTTCCTTCTGCAGTCTCTCAGATTCTAGTTAGCTTCAGCTTCATTCTGGCCAGGCTGTTCATCCCAGAATTTGGTAGCATTCCAGTGTGTTCCCCATCCTAAAGCATTTGTCCTTTCTGAAAATTTCCTCAAATGTTGGCATCAAAGTGAAAGAGTTCTTAGTTACAATACTATAAATGTTTAGCAAACCAAGTGTCCATAATGCCAATCGATTATAAACTCTGTAAGAACATCATTATGCTCAGCAAGAGATATTTTATTGCATCACTGTAAAGAGTCTTCTCAGAGTAACCATGTTTATATGCAACCTCTGACCTGTCCTATAACATCGTCAATTATTTTGACTATCTTTATAGTCAGTACAATTGACTGTGACCAAATTAACCACAGGGTCATCTACACCTTTTGTTAGAATAATCAAAATAACTATTTACCCAATTGTCTATGCTTCATATGTTATAACAAAGCCTGGCTGTGTACATTTACATTTATATACACACATATTTTTTATAAAACTATATTTATATCTACACATATACAAATACTATTTCATATAATTACAGATATTATGGTTGAAACTCAGAAGGTTTTAGTCTATTTTAATAAAGTTTTGTCAGAAAAATTTTCTACATATTGAACTTGTACCAGAATCTCAAATAAATATTTCAGCAAGATCTATGAAAACAATGATCATATACTTAAAGTAGACCAACCAGTAATGGATATTCGTTGAAGGTGAGCAATAATCGAGATCCTTACCTTTTAGAATATTCCTCAGCCTCAATGAAGTGTTTTAAATAATTAATTTTACTTAAATTAATATACCTATACCACTTAACAAATTTAATTTAAATGCCTCTTTAAGACTTAATTTCTAGTTCTGCTCTCTAAACTGGGTAGCCGGGCCGTACACATTCTTAATGCCAGAAATGATTTGTACTTTAAAATCCTCAGGGGAAAAAAACAAATAAAAAGAAAAATGGATCAGCACATCCTTAGTAGCTAAACCGTTATTTACTTACCAGGTTTAGTACACGAGAGGGATACTGTCAGAGCGCTCGCTGCTGCGATAAAATTAAATCACGTCAGCATTTTTCACACCCAACAAAAGAAATATGTAATACATAGAGAGCTGCACTTCCTTTTAAAGGAAAAAAATCACCTTCTCAGCTCAATAGCCTACCTTAATCTGGTGATTAAATTCCAAGGATGAGTGATCTTGAGCTTCCATAAAAATACGAAGTGTATCCATATATTGGATTTTATTAATCTCCTGATTTTGACTGCCTTAGTTTCACCCTTGGAATAAACTAGAAAAGTCCGTTTATGCTTACCTTCTAAAGCATAATTACTATGATTAAAAAGTTGCGGTAACTTATGAGCTGTAAAACTGGTAAATTATATCCAGCCTGTAAGTAGAACTAATTATAAAGCTGTTGCTTGATTAAGGTGTTTATACTAAAAAGTATTAAAGGGATTAGTCCAAAGCTTTATATCCTGCAGCACAGAATTAATATGCAGGATTTAAACACTCAAATTAATTCAGGTGCAGCAAACAATTATATGAAATAGGAACACTCGACCCAGCTAATGACCGCACTAGTCCACCAAGCTAATTTATAATCATGTACTTATTGACCTCTCTGCGTGTTCACAAAAGGGCTGTTCTCATGCTAAATCCTGCCTGCAAGCCACTGTCATAGCCCTGTGTCTAGTCATCATAGTGATTAGTACCAGACAGGAGGCACAGACGCTAGTCCCTAACATCACTGCAGTTTCTGTCGTAAGGAAACACCTTACATGCAAATGATAAACCCTGCATCATCATCATCATCAAATGAAGCATTTAGTAAGAGCTTACTATGACTATTTCTAGTCTCTTCACTGAACAGTCTAGTTGTGCTCCAAACCTGACCTCTGTGAGTTTATAGGTTAATTGGGATACATATGTTAAAGGAGAGAGAAAGAGTAGGTCAAAATTGTAGCTAGTCCAGTTTAAGGTTTAAGATTCCTGTACCAGATGATTAAGCTAGTCAAACAACGTCCCAGTCCATCGCTTGGCTTTCTCCAGGATTTGTTCTGATGCAAAGAAACACAGCCCAGGTCCCCTAGGGTTTATTCATTCAAAATTTTTAGTCAACAATTATTAAGCAATACCTTGTACAGTATGGAAGATTTTTTTTTAATCCCTTGCTTCAAGGAAATAAGAAACATGTACTTTGGCAGGAAAGAAAGAACCATATTTTCACTGCATCAGATTGGAAAGTCTGGGTTAAGACAGGCACAAAGAATGATGTGAGCTCACTCAGGAGCTGACGCCACAGGTAGCCTAGGTGTCCCACAGGACACAGGACCGTGAGCCCAGAGGCGTGGGTTCGACACCGAGTCGTGCTTGTCCCTAGCAGTTTTGTGGATTGAGACAATTGCTCTAATGTACCTGTGCCTCACTGATGAAAGTTTTTATTTTACACAGATCTAACTGTGGACTCTGAAAAGAAATATTGATTTGACATGAACTTCGAGGAGGGATTTATCGGCTGCATTGGACGCCCCATGGTCAACAGAGGGCCCAAACTGTATGAAGAATAGAGTCCAGCAGCCATTTGCTGGCAGGGGCACCTCAGGACTCTGGACACGGCAGAACCTCAGCCTGAACTCGGCTTCCCGAACTATGCCCTGCTCGTTCACTCTGAGTCAACAACTACAGGGAAACCCCGATTTCGTGTTTCTACCAACAGACTGAGACCTGCCCTGTCCAATCATAACTGCATAATTGGATACCTCATTTACATCAAACAGACCTAATTGACAACCTGGGCGAGAATTCTCTCCATAAAAGGCAACTCCCCCTTTGCCTCGGTGGAACACAATTTAGGTTGCTATCTGAACCTGTCCCTCTGGCTACAGCTCCTTTGGCTCAAATAAATGCATCTTGTCCTTTATTACAGTCTAAAGTTAATGTTGGTTTACACAACAAAATTGCTGAATTGGGATGAAAGCTAGTATCTTGTACACACAGAAAGGATCATTCTTGCTGTCCATGGGTATCCCGCCAAAGGGGCGGCTGGCAAGGTCATCCACCAAGAGAAACTACAACGTGTCTCATTTCTTAATGTTTCTTTCTTGTTGATTTGTCTTTTGTTTATTTACCTGTCCCTTTGTCCATTCACTTGTGGCTGCTCTGGCCACAAACTCCACTCTTCTGAGAGAGGGTAACACAGCAAGCAAGATGAAACATTTATTTAATCTTCTCTCAGTGGAGAGGAATTATATTTTTAATTTTCATTTCTTAATTTTATTTTTCA
This sequence comes from Tadarida brasiliensis, assembly GCA_030848825.1. Taxonomy (NCBI): domain Eukaryota; kingdom Metazoa; phylum Chordata; class Mammalia; order Chiroptera; family Molossidae; genus Tadarida; species Tadarida brasiliensis. The sequence continues at coordinate 72,722,829 of CM061258.1, forward strand.
ATGATAATTTACATTCAATATTATTTTGTATTCATTTCAGGTCTACACCATTGTGGTTAGACAATTATATACTTTACAAAGTGGTCCCCCCAATAGTTCAAGTACCCACTTGCTCTTGGGGGAGGGGACATGAATAATCTCTCAGACATTTCAAGGCGGTGGTCCACCAAAGGCAGCAGAGGAGAAGGGTGTGGGTGGGAAACATCACAGCCAGCCCACAGCCCCGGGACATAGATGCAGCAGCTGTAAAGGGCCCCAGCAGCTGCTGCTGCAAAGTTACACACGATACTCTGGGTCTGGGTCCTAGCTTGGACAGCATCTTAGAAAAATAAAATAAAATTGTTAGACCAAGGGAGAGAGAAAATTTTACTGTTTCGTATAATTTTAAAAAGCTATAAAAAATAAACTTTTTTTTCAACCACATTTGCTAACTCTGTGGCAGGTACTAGGCTATACCATGTATATGCATTGTTTCCTTGAACCATTACAAAAACCCAATGAAAGAGATATTATTATCCCAATTTTACATATAAAGAAACTGAGACTTATAAAAATCACATATCTATTACGTGGTACATGTGAGAGTCAAATTCACGTCTTTATGACTCCAAAATCCATTCCCTAAACATTAAATCATTCCAGCAGATTGTTTTATAAATATTAATTATTACTATATCAATAAGATTCCAGTATGCTTCCTGAATTGATATGAAATACTTTCTTCCTAAATATATGTATTTTTTTGTGTTTAAAGAACATAGAGAAGGTACACCAAGGCTGAGTTTAAATTAATATAATGTCCACTGAAATCATAAAGTGTTTTGAGGATGTAATACTATAAAACAATAGTTGTTCCCTGGAGAAGAAAAAATTGTCAAACTAATAAATGGATGAGATCTAGTAGCAGCTCTCCTGAAAATGTGCACTGTAGAACTCTAGGGCCCTTAAATATTCCTGAAAAAAAAAGTGTTTTAACTCAAATAATTTGGGGAAAACTATATAAGTGATCCGCCTCTTGAAGAAGAGATCGCACACTCACATATCAAATGTTCCAAGTAGTCCTAAATCAAGATGTCTACTAAACTTTGTTAACCCAAACTTTCCAAATTGATTTCTCCAAAACTCCTGTTTTGAAAAATCTTGAAACATTCATCAACATTTCACAAGATACCAGTTGTGCACAGACTGTGTTTTAGGGAACACTGGTGTGCTGTGTATGAGTGCATCCAAGAATATTGCCAAAAGGAAATGATAACAAAACGTATAAGGAGACTAGAGTCTGGAATTGTTAGTGGAAAGAGCAAAGGGATTTGGCAGTAATTAATTTCAGTCCTAATGGGGACACTATCAGAGAAAAACACACTGAAAATAGGTGGACAACCCCGCCCCATGCACACTGACATGTTCATAGTTTAGGGGGAATCTGTACTTGCACATACTAGGTGTGCAACACATGTTCACTTAACGAATGTCCCAGCAAAGAAAATCAGGAGGAGAACACACCCTTGCATTGCACAGAGGCAGACTCGTGGTAAACAGATTTAAGTATCATGACCTGAAAAGATTAAGCTCGAGGAACAAGGGCAAAAATCTTTGAGGAAGTCATAACTGTACCACTCAGAGAAGCGTGACATTCTCTACATTGTGTTTCTGTTCATGCATGTGAAAAGGCCTTGTCTTTATTCTACTTTCAGGGGATGTTTGTCAAATCATCTACATTAATGTGATTTGAAAACAAGTAGTTTTATAAATATTAGGTCTCCTATGCAAAGAAATATTGCAAATAATCTGGGGGATTACTTGAAAACGGCACTTTTTCCTCCTAAAGGCATTTCTTCTTTATGCTAATGAGTATAGACGGGCAGTTCTCAGTGGACCATGAGATTCAGTTTAGGTAAGTATTACGGCCCTCTCAAACTATATGGTATTTTAAGATGAAAACATTACCAGTTTGTGTATTCATTTAATTTTGTTTTTCTTTGTGGGGAGCCTTCTCTAAGCATGTGTGTCTCAGTCGGCTGGCATGTTTCAGGACGAATGCTCCTAACTGGCCTGACAGCATCTCTTTGATCTGGGCCCACGTTAGCAAAAGAGCAAACCTGTAGGCGAGGTAAGCAGGGTCAGTCGTATATCAAGTAGATACGCATCTGCATAGAAGTTAATGAACTTGAAGGTGACAGTACAGGATAGAACATTTGGATGAAGATAAAATTAGTGGCCAACTTTGGCAACATTCTGGTGGAACTAGTCAACAGTGTACCTGGGTCTCAGAAATATAAACAATGACTCCAGGTTATCTGGACAAATAGAAGGAAAAGATATCGATTCCAAAACAGTCAGAGAAGCACAGTTTGGTAATTACAAGTAACTTCATCTTCTTTACCAAGCTGAACTCCAGCGAGAACTGTGTGTGTCTGAACTGCTGTTTTCTTCAGGTTGGGCACCTTATCTTTTCCTTCGCTCATCTCAGACATTTCCCTAGCCTTGAGCTGTAACTATGGAATCATCCTGACTTCCATGTCGGGGCGTACATTTGTTGGGGGTTAGTCAATAGAGACTTGGATTTGAATTGACTTTCAATATCTTTGTCCAAGAAATTTAGAAATCGTTGTGAGGGATTCATGGAGTTAAAAAAATTTGGTCAGTATGGAAGTTCAGAGTTTACAATTAGGGACCTGAAAACTGACATTCATTATGTGTTTTATCCTAGGCAGAGATATTAATTCAAATCCTGTATGTTTTCTCCCTTTTGTGTGTTTTCGCACCAATTTTTAGATTATGTTGGCCACTGCTTTTGATGACTTTATTTTATACTTGTAAAATACTGCATTATTGGAATGTCTATTATATTTATTACAGACTTGGTTTCTCTTGTTGCCCTTCTGGTTATCTAGAATGATATGAATGGGAATAGAAATGTATATTAATTTTATTCTTTTTAAAATGTCTATATATACACAGTGGAGAGGATGTACGTATCATAAACCAGTGAGTCCAAAACACTCAAGATGTATAGACAGCATAAATGTTTAAATGTTGATAAAAATGAACTAAAAAACATACAAGTAAAGGGACAACTTCCAGACAAAGAAAATGTCACTTGAAAAGATTCCAGAAGAAAAGGAGACAAAACTTTTTTGGCCTGTTGGGACTTTTACTTCCTTAATGTTTTAATCAGCCTTCAGGTCATGGCTACAGCCCAGAGTACTGTTCCTGAACATTTTTCATACACTCAGAACTTGCTGTTGGATCAGATGTGCTTCTGGAAGGCTTGTCTTAAAGGGCTGTAAGGTGAAATCATAGTTGCACATGATAGATCATGCACGACAAAATGAACATTATGTTTTATTTCAGTCATCTGTTAACACTGTCCCAGAAACTACAGGGCTTTTCAACATTAAAACTAAAAAATGAAGACTTCTAAAGAGATCTTAGATTTCAAAGAACTTTATGCAGCCAGTAACTACATGGGACAAATGCATTTATTAAGCTTTATTAGAAATAATGTTACTGCATGAGTGAATATCTCAATGAAATAATTATTCTCATGTGTAAGTAAATTACATAATTAAATTACATTTGCATTGTACAACTTCTGATTCTGTGTTTGTTTATATGCGTTAATACATGGCAGGAATTCTAGCACTGGTGGGAAAAAAGAAACCAATACTGCTTTCAAAATTTATCATTGAACAGCGGACTTCTAAAATGAATGTAATGGCATAAAATCTCTCCAAGAAAAGAGGAAGAATGATTAGGGAAATGGGAAAGCAAGAAAATATAGAATAAGAGAGAAATAAAGGAGCTAAAAGAGGGTATGGATTTCCCTGTTCAAGACTCTCCTACTAATATTTCTCAGAAGCATCGGTGGGTGGACGAACAACTTTGTTTGGTCTGAGAGAGCTATCTTCTTTGACCCATTGCCCAGCTGCAGGGTACTGGGCGTATCAGAGAAAGGGGTACCCACCTAGACATTCAGACCAGTCAACCCTAATGATCAGCAGAATAACAAAGGCTAGGATATCAGTTTTACTCAGACCTCCAGATGAATCCAGATAATACAAATTGTTTATATCTCCTGAATAATGTGACCATCACAATGAATCCCCATCCTCTAGACAGAAGCGAAGTTTTTAGCCTATATTTATAATTTAAACATTTGAATGTGAAGATAACCCTTCCCCAGTATAACTTAGTCGTTATAACTTTTAGTTAGTTTAGGTCAATCTTTTAAGGTTTTCATCACCCTCCCATGTTTTTTTCCTGGATGTTGCCTGGCTGTCAAGCATGGGCGAGGCTTACTATGACTTCATGGTAGTGGCAATGAGGAGATCCTTGTACCAAAACAGCACCTTTGTTCTGTCCTGGGGTTCCTATGCTATGTGATAATGACCTTTGTCCTCCTAGGTGCTGCTTACCCTGCTGGTATTTAAACCTGGTGTAACTCCCTTCCCCTTCCTTCTCTTCCCTCCTTCCTCCTCCCCCTCCTCCTCCCTCTCCCTCTCTCTCCAGGTGGTATTCTTTGGTTGACTTGGTATCACCTTGGCTCTCAGGTGCCATGTCTTCCCCTGAGCTCATAACTTAGGGATCTACTCCCAGCTATGTTGTGAGATTAGCTCTCCTCTCATCAAGTAGTCTCCAAAGTAGGATTACAACCCTCTAAAGTCTTAACAGGAAGTCCTGAGTCCTCCCCATGGAGTACAGGAGCCAAAACCTACTTGGACACTAAGCTCTGGCCCTCCTTCTTCCATGTCACTCTGTACCACTGTCTACAGTTGACAGCGTCACTTCCTGGAGAGGCAAAGGTTAGGGGCAGCTGAAGATAATTCCCTCCATATTCCTAAACACGAATCATACAAAAGCCTCTTTTTCTAGGCATTCTCCCTAACATTTATGTCTCCAATTGGGGAAATTGGTACCCACATACTCATTCATCCTCTGCTTTTGTCTCCCATTATTCCCCAGGTATCAAAACACGGGATTCCAACCTTCTTCCAGCCTGATTAGATTTACCTTTTAACTTATGGTTCACCTGGCCTGGTTACTGACAGCCTAATGCAGGACATACAGGGATTTGGGTTTGGGGAGGTGGGGGAAATTTTTCTGAAAAGCCTGGCTTACAAGACTATTATCTTGCTGTAAATCTTATTTTGAATGTCTGAAGCAAAATATTATCTTTCTTTCTCTCTGCATTCTGCCTGTAACCATCCCAATCCATCACTCCCATTCGCCTCCCCACTACAATACTGATCAATAACTCTGGGCAGCAGGGAGAATGTCATGTGCACAAAACCAAAATGCAAAACAAATGGTATTAATATCTTCCAAGCCATTCTCCCCGTTGAGGTTTGCATTCCTCTAATGGAGCAAAGAGAAATCGCGGAAAGCACTCCTGCGGAGCTCTCCCCATGTATTCTTTTTTCTGTTGCCTTCTTATTGTTTCTCTAAGCATCTCCTCAAGGCATCTTAGAGCTGAGAGTAGCTATTCTGTTGTGAAGGGATCGCTCATTACTAACCTCAAAGCAATGGCGATGGAGATGATCCCACTGGAAATACCCTTGCGCAGCAGTTCTAACATTAGCTCATTTTGTGTGATCACAGATTTTTGGTCTGGGCTGAACTTCAGGTACTAGCTTAGAAACAGCAGAGAGAACTGTGAAGGCGAGAGAACTGTAGGCTGAATCCATCCAAGGCAACTGATTGTGGTGATGCACCAAACTGCCATCAAGGAGTGAGACTGATGACCTCGAGCTCTATTGATCCTTCCATCTTTGCTGAGGATACATTCATGGACAAATAGCTTCCAAATAACTCTGATCAAAAAGTTATTTATAATCGTCCTGGGCCACATATACTTCTCTGGCTATCTGTGCTTCATAGATTTTCTTCCTTAGCTACTATTAGTTGACGAGAAAGTAGGAGTATAAATGGATGAGACAGAGCAAAAGGTTCTGTCTCATTCTATAATCTCAGAATGATCATTCTTGTGATACTCTGTCCTGGATTCATTCTTCATTTATGAAAAGGCCTCCTTTGGTCAATTTTTGTATGTAAATATTCAAGGCTCTGTTAACTTCTATCAGTGGACCAGAGAAGAACAAATCAGGATCTCTTGCTTTAAGGATCATGCAACTTATTGAATTGGACTGTCAGGTAGATAACTATCTAAATACAAAACAGTTCTATGAAAGTAGTTAAAAAAAATAAATAAATAAACATGAGAGCAGAGAGCAAAGTGAGAAATATTTCAACCAAAGAAGCTGGCATAGGTTTCATGGAGAAGATCACATTCAGCTGAGCTTTGAGCAGGTAGAAGATGTTAATAAGTAGTAAGAATGGAGACTACATTAGATAACATTATATGAGCAAATCTACACTTGGATATTTTGAGGCAGATATTTTGAAGAAATTAGGAGCAGCTCAGTGCAGTGTGCTATGGGGGGCACAGGAGAAATGAGAAATAGGAAGTTTAAGACCAGGAAAACATTATCTCTCACATCAATGTTTCTCTCTCTTTCTCCCTTCTTCTCTCTCTAAAAAATCAATTAAAAAATTGTTTTCAACCCCAGCTGGTGTGGCTCAGTGGACTGAGCATTGTCCCATGGATTGAGCAGTCCTGGTTCGATTCCTGGTCAGGGCACATGCCCAGGTTGCGGTCTCCATCCCCAGTAGGGGGCGTGCAGGAGGCAGCCAATCCATGTTTTTCTCTCACATCAATGTTTCTCTCTCTCTCTCTCTCTCTCCTTTCCCCTCTCACTGAAAAATCAATTTAAAAACATATTTTAAAAGACCAGGAAAATCGCTTGGGCTTACTCAAGAAGTATCTTGAATACCTGACCGTTTGAACTTTATTGTGCAAGCCACTGGCAGTGTAGCAGTTTTCCAGCAGAATAGCCTGATCTCAAAGTGAGGATAAGAATATAGGTCAGTGCAACTTTTTAAAATAAGGAAAATAAAAATATGGCTAAGACTTAAGAAAATTTGTTCTCTTTCTGCTTGCATGTGGATTACAATTTGAGTTTATATTCTTTCTTACTAAGTTGGCAGCAGTTTTTCTAAAGAATAAAGAAACCTTTCTCAGAGGGTATTATTGATGCTTTTTGCAGAGTAGTCTTTGAAATGAGTACCCTTGATTTCTAATCTAGTCTTGAAATGTTACCTAGCAAAAATCTGCACACAAAAGAATTTCCTGACAAAGAGATTCCTGTGCTAACAATCTGTAATTTTTGAAGAAGGCTCAGGGATCTAACTCACCAAGTGTATTTGCCATAACTTGACATCCTTATAGAAATTCAGCAGTGGGGGATGGGAGTTGGGAATGGGAGGTGAGTGGCACCCAATAGACTTGAAAATCAAGACGCCTGGCCAAATGCCAGGCCCAGCAGACCCTGACCGTTTCATTAAAACAAAAGATTCTATTGTCACCTCTTCTACATAACAAATTGGCAAGAGTGGATTCATTTTTTTTTTCCATGTGAAGAACAGAGCAGGCACACCTGGGGCACACAGTTGAGCAGTGGTGGGGGCAGCTCAGGTTGGGATCTGGAGATGGTACAGCTCAGGACTTTCAGGTGTGCAATCCCCCATTTCAAAAGTCTGGGGAATAAGATGGGTTCATGGCAAAAACTCACCCACTTCTCTATATGCTGAATGTCTTATGCTCAAGTGGACATCCCTTCAAGTACGTGTGTACTAATTAGCTGAGACTGCCTAATTTACTTCTTATTTGGGACACAATTCTTTTTTAGAGCTTCACTGATTGCTAATGATGTAACAGGAAGGAGACTTGCAAACATAAAGCCCCTACAGATGGCAAATATTAACTTGGGAGAGATTTTTTACTGATTCCTGTAAAACCTTTATTGCTCTCACCTGTTTTGGTAGTTAGAGTACATTTCTGCAGAAGTTTTAACTTCATCATGGGTTTTATTCCCACTGCATTATCTTCCTAACAATACAGTGAGTTCAGGAGGGAAATGGGCCCAGATGTTAAGTAATTTACTGAAGTCACACAACAACAGAGCCATACAACCAGCTTAAGTCTTTTCATTCTAATCCTGCGTGTGTGTTTTTCATTGGTTGATGTGTAACTAGCTGCATTAGATTCCTTCAGATAATGGTGTGAAGAGTCTCAGAGCACAGGCCTACCCTCCAGGTCTACTCCTCCTCCTCCCTCCCTGTCTGCGGGCCTGAGTCGAAATGCAGCCTTTTCATATAAGACTAAAACTAGAGCCATTCCTTTCGTCTCTTAGAGCATTGGGTTGTTAGTGCTCTCCTACTCTTGCATTTATCAGATGTGTAAGATGCAGAAGCCTTTGGAATGATGTCCTTTCTGGGAAATTATTTTCTTGCAATGATGTTCCACAACATCAGTTTCCCCAAGGGGATGATAAAGACCATTGAATACATATGACTGTGCTCTGGTTAAGCATTAGTTAACATGTTTGGGTGTCTTCCCCAGCTCGTCCCGAGGCCACCAAATCTCCTCCTGATTAGTCACTTGGGGCTGATGTGAAAGGCTCACTCTTTTAGCAGACACGCGGTTTTTTCTCAAATAATTCCATTCTTCTAAAATGTCCATTTTTCTCTCATATTAGAATATTGATTAAAGTAGTCAACATGTTCTATAGTAAATGTGGTACAACTCACTACTTCCAGGATTAAATTGGATAATAATATTTACTTTGGGTTGGACTTCGACCTGAATCTTGGGAAGTTTTAAATTTAATTCAGACAAATTAACTTCCACTAGTAAATTGGGATACAAGCTATTCTTAATGGCCTTTTAAAAATTATTTCATGCAATTTGGTGGAAAATGCAGCTAATAAATGTTAAGAAATAAAAGGTGGGGTTTTTTTTCCTAAAACAAACTTTATGGTTTACAAGGGCAATAACAGTCACTGTGCTTGTTGGAACGTGTGGCTCATAAACCAGGAAAGTTCAAAATAAGAAAATAGTTATTCATATATACAGTACAGTACAATAAACTTGGATCTATAGCAATCATTCTTGAAATCTATGACCTCAGAGTACCAGTTTAAACATGAGAAAAATAAAAGGAAAAGAAAAGCAACCTAATCAAATATTCTGTTCTGTTTCCATGCCTCTTCTTTGGGTTTTCTGGTCTGGTCAATGAATTCTCCATCTGCATTGGGTATTAAGGAAATCATATATTGATGTAGTGTTAAACAGCTATGAGGGCCTATATTTATATATTTCCTGTACTGGTTTTGATATCTGTAATTGTAGTTAATGCTTTCTAAATAGAAACACTTATGGGTGCAATGACATTTTAACTACCATGATGAGTCCCCCCCAGCCACCACAGGCCTTGGGCTACCCTCACTGTTGGGAACTGTTTGGAACTTCCCTGCTGAAGAACCAACCAAAGACAAATCTTGACTTGCTGACTTAGATAAACTTCCAAGAATCTTTTCTATGACTCTGTAGTAAAAAAGTACACGAAACTCAAAAAGGAAAGTGCTATTGCTTTAACATCACTTATCACACAATGAAATTTTCTTATTTTTGAACTAATGTGTGCCTCGTCCTACTAGAATGTAAGCTCCATGAGAACATCTAAAAATGGCCTGCCACAGGAGATACTTATTAATATCTGTTGTGTGAGAGAATGGATGGATGGGTAAGAAGCAGAACAAACCTTGCAATATTTGTGGGCATTCTCAATCAACCTGGAAAAATTAATGGAAAAGGGAAATATAACTGTTTTAGGTGAATTACTCATTACTGTTTCTCAATGACCTTTAACAATATCTCACTTTATATTTTAATGGTCATACTTTTCTCAACAATTCATGCCACTTAGTTTTTTATTTCCACGTTTTCTAGAATTTTTGCTTCCTGTTTTATTGTTTTTAATAGTGTTATTATTTCATTTTTACTTTTGATTATTTGAAAGAAAAATATTGCATACCTGGGTCTGATTATTCTTTATCAATAACTTTATCTGGAGTTAACATGCCTAATTGTTATTTTTTTCTTTCTTTCTTAGCATTACATGATTTAATAGATTCTGGAATTTTGACTTATATACTCATTTTGAGAAAGAAGTTTTGCTTTGTTGTTCTGTTTTTGGTTTTTATTGTTGTATCTTAGGTGATAATTTTTTCCGATCTTTTTAAATTTACTGAAGCTTGTTTTGTGGTATAGTATATGGTCCAGATAATGTTTCATGTGCACTTGAAAATACATGCATTCCGCTCTTGTCCATGGAGGTCATTCTACAGATATAGATGCCAAATAGGTTAAGTTTGTTGATGGTGTTATTAGAGCCTTCCTTACACTTGCTGATTTTCTCTCTAGCTATTCTTTTCATTACTGTGAATGGGTTTTAAAATTTTTATTTTGTTGAATAGTCTATTTTTCCTTTCAAGTCTTTCACTTTTTGCTTCATGTATTATGGAGCTCTGGTTCTAGGTGTGTACACACTTATAATTGTTATAGATTTCTGATATGTTGACTCTTATTATGAAATGACATACTTTGTCTTAAGTAATATTTCTTGTCTCAAAACCTATATTGTCTGATATTAATATTGTCGATATAGCCATTATAATACCATATAGAATAACTCTTTAAGATAAATATTGTAACAGAGTTTACCCAAAATATAGACGTGGGAAAAAGTTGGTTTACAATTGTAATACAAATAAAGAATACAATAATTAATAAATAATAATACAAGAATAAACTCTGTGGTTTGTGTATTCACAACTATAAACCTACTTTTGCTAACCCTTGTATTTTATTCTACTTTTGTTCTGGTGTTCTTTATATGAAGCTGCCATCAAACACTTCATTGCTACTTTAATTTGAGGGTCTAAAGAAAAGAACTGTACAGTCCATACTTATTATACTTTGATACATGGTTGCCATAGTAAAATATGTAAATAATTAATCTTTCCATGTGAAATATCTCTGAAGATCATTTTAAATATTTCCCTGTGACAGGGCATAGCTCTCTGAAATCAATTATAGTATTCATGAAAATCAAGTCTCATGTCAACTCCTAAAATGGTCAGAAATAAATTAATAGCACTTTTACAGTCAAATGCATAACAATTCATCCAATTATGTTGGAGCATTACATAGTAAAGCATATAACTTTAGGTATTATTCTTTGGCAGAGTCTATTAGCTTGGCACAATGACTATTTAGATGAAAAATTTAAATCATAGAACAAAGACCATTCAGCAGATTTTGTTTATATATAATCAACCAACTGGTGACATCCTTGAAGAGAAAATATAATAAACCCTAAAGCAAATATAGAATATTTAATGTATCTTTCATTACTACTTTCAAGATACATCTGTGCTGAACTACAATTGCCATTAAAATAGAATCTACAGTATTTTGTTTTTAACAATATTTGGAATGGGGATTTTTTTGGCCAAAATAACATTTGATTGACTTTAGTGATAATGACATAGACACTGAGAATAGTATTCTTCTTTAAAAATATACATGGAAGTAGGGAACAGACTGACAAACCAACAGGAAAGAGGGATGGGGGTGGGAAGAGATAAACCAAAGAACTAATATGCATATATGCATAACCAATGGACACAAACTATAGTGTGGGGAAGGCAGGAGGGTGATGGGAGTGGAGAGGAGGGGGTAAATGGAAGAAAAAGGGGGGGACATCTATAATACTTTCAACAATAAAGATTTATATATATATATAAATATATATAAATATATATATTTTTATATATATATATGTATATAACACAAATATTTACTCACTGTCTACTATGTGTTAGACCCCATATGTAGTATTGGATGTATATGGGTGCATTCCGAGAACTTTCTGTCTAGTTAGGTCTGCTGGGAAGACATGGTACAATACAGTCAGGCTTTGGAGGGAGAGGAGGTCCTGAGAAGGCTTCTTGGACTAGGAACATAGGTATTGAATGGTAAATAGGAATTCCCCAGGTGAAGAGGAGGGGACACAAAAGATATCCCAGGCTGAGTTAGCAGTATGCATAAACATTTTTAACCAAAAGTTTTCCTCTAAAAAGGATAGTTCACTTTATTGTGGAGTGACATAACTGGAGGACTGGAGACAGGTAAGAAAAATCTTACCTTAAAGCAAGGTGAGAAGAAAGATGGCCTTTCTTTAAGTCGTGTGAATAGACCTGGAAAGAAATTGATGAATTACAGAGCTTTAAAGGAGAAAAATGACATGACACACTTTTTTTTTCTTGAATATGCAGACAGAAAGAGAGGAAAGTGAGGAAGATGATTCCCAGAGAAATAGCTTGAGTAAGTAGATGAATGGGGCACCATTGACTACAATTAAAAGGTCCAGAAGAATCGTGTGTCGTTATTGGGGAGGGAGTGGGAAGCAGGGGTTTTCAGCATGAGCCCAGGTAGGCAAGGTGATAAATGTGTTTTGTAACATAGTTTAAGTGGTTTCTAATACGTTAGTTTATCTACTAGGAGATAATTAGCAGATATCTAGTAGTCATATAAATTCATTCTGAAACTTAGGAGAGAGATCGCTTGTAATATAAAATTTTAAATCATCAGTTTATAGCCTGAAGCTATGGAATTATCCGGAGACAGCAGATTTTAAAAGTCAAGGATAGACCTCAGAAAAATTAATTGTCAATCTTAAGAAGAGGGGCCAGTGATAAGATTGAACAGGAAAATACCTCTAAGCATAGAAAGTCAGGAAGGGCTAATATCCCAGAAGCCAAAAAGGAGTTAGCTACCAACTCTAGGATTGAAGGCATGTGTTCTTTGTCTTTATATATTTGGTGACTTTAATAAAAATAGAATCTATGGAGGGGTTCAGACTACCATCATGTTACAGTGATTTGAGAATTAAGTATGTCATAGAAAGTTACTGCAGATATTTCCTATTCCTGTTTGAAATAAATAACAATACTGAATAAAATAACTGAATACTTAAGAGTATAAGAATATGTCACCACAAAATATGACTATAGGGTTTCAGGACATGGCACCCCAAAATATGCTCCTTTGGTATATTTGTTATTTGAGCGGTAGGCAGGGAGAGCCTTTCTGTGAATTATCCTTATCTGCCTAAAGACAGAAAATCCAAAAGCAGCGCAATTATTATATGTCCCCTCCCAGGGAGTTTCTTCAACCAGGGAGGGCTGCCTCATCACAGGACAGGAGACTAGAAGCTGACACCACTCCCAGACACACTTTGTCACAAACTATCATACCTGCCATCTAGTCTTCTAAGGATCCATTTATCTTTCATGAAAAGCATTTACTCTCCACTGAGAGGCCTACATTCTCCATCCCCTTTCCCTATTAAGATGGTATTTTAGCCTGAATTCAAAGTCACCTCCTGGAGTTACTCATTTTTCCCTGGGTATCTCCCATGTATACATGAGGCACACATGTTAACATGTTTGTTCTTCTCTTGTTAATCTGTCTTTTATCATAGGAGGTCTCAGCTAAGAACTCAGATGGGTAGATGGAATAGTTCTTCCTCCCCTATAATAACAAATTAAATGTATAGTCAAACTTTCAAGAAAAAGTACTTATGTACTACAATTGAAGAGGAACATCAAAGCCCGAGAAAGCATGGCAACTAAACGCAAGTGGTCCACAGGGGTACTGGACACCAAGGTGCAAACTGGAGGCTGGTGTTTTAGTGCCTGTTGGGGAATGTGAGACAGGCCTTAGGCTCTAGCGTAATGAAGTTTTCATCATCAGCTAAACTTTCTGCATAAATTCATCACCACCCATCACAAAACCAGAAGTAAGACTTTACTGGACAGTACATTTCTTAAAAGTAATTATAATCTTAAACTTGGCAATATATGCAAGTGAAAACTGCAGGTACAAACTCTTGTGTAATTCCGGAAAACCCAAAGTGAAGAATTAGTATGAAAATAGATGTTGCTTCTCGGAAGCTCATAGATTCTCAGGAGAAACAAAGGTGAATCTACCCTCCAAAGACGTTTCCATAACTCAGTGCACTTACAATGAAATCCTTCTCTGAAAATGAGTATCCTCTAAAAATTGTAAACCACAAAAGGACATGAGCTGTAATGAGGCAGGAAATAATAAATATTACAACTATTTTTAAGAGTGTGAAGTTAATTCTTCATTTGTTTCAAGAGTTAGATTGTGAAGAGAAGCATAAAAAAGGGAGGCTATCTACTGTATAGCAATGTGAATTTAAGAACGAGAAGGAGTTGATTATTTGCATGTGCTGATAAGAAGAAAAAAGAGGAAAATGCTATTAGCAAGGTAAAATTAAAATAATTTGAAAATTGGGGAAAAGTCAGTGCTCAAATATTTCTGAAAAATATTTCAAGTGGAGAAATGAGCCATAAACATTAGGGGGACGGTTTTTTTTGCAAAGACAATGAATAAGATAGAGGTTAATAAGAATAAATTTATAGGAAAGAGGAACAAGAAGTAGAGTTTCCAATTTCATAACATGATCTCACTTAATTCTGACAATGGTGAGATTTTGATATTGTTACTACTCTCAAAGAGAATCCTACATTGCATGATTTGCCCAATTTTTCTGCAAAGTTGGGATTCAAAGCCAGATACTTTCTCGTCATAATCCTATGTAAGCCTCACACTATAAAAATTTTAGTGAAACTCAAACACTATCGAGGTGACTACATCAATGATTACAACAATCCAGTAAGAAAGAGCTATAAGCTTTTTTTTTTTAGAGAGAGAAGAAGGGAGAGGGAGAGAGAGATAGAAGCACTGATGAGCGAGAACATTGATTGGCCGCCTCCTGCATGCCCCCCACTGGGGATCTGGCCCACAACCTGGGCATGTGCCTTGACCAGGAATTGAACGGGGACCTCTCAGTCCATGAGATGACACTCAATCCACTGAGCCACATTGGCTGGGCAAGAGCAGCAATTTTCAACCTTTTTCATCTCACAGCACACATAAACTAATTACTAAAATTCTGTGGCACACCAAAAAATATACTTTTTGCTAATCTGAGAAAAAAAAATAGGTATAAATTTTATTCATTCACACCAGATGGCTATTGTTGTGTTGACTGTTGTCATTTTTTAAAATTTGGCAATCTAAGGAAAAAGAGGTCAGTGCCCCTGACTAAATACTCAGGTATTGCATGTTTTAAAAATTCTTGTGGCACACCAGTGTGCCGCAGAAAACTGATGTTCTAAAGCAATACCTACACACTTCTATCTGAGAAGCAGAAATTCAATATATCAAAAATTAGTTCAGGACATTCATTAAACTACAAAACAAATACATTTTTGCTACTATGTATTAGATACTGTTATAGGCATGTGGATAAAACAATGAATAAAGACACAAAGTCCTTGTCTACATAGAACTTCAATCAAAAGGGAAATAAATAAATAAAATGAATATAATACTATAATATAAATAAAATTAATATAACATTATATAAATTACTAAAGTATAATGTATAACACTAGGACATAAAATTTGCATAATATGGATTATGTTATACACATACTACAATATATTATCACCAAGAAAAAAACCACTGGCAATGAAGAAATAGAAAAATTCCTATGAATAATGTAATGCTAAAAATAGTCCATGTTCTCAAAGCCAGAATGGAGAAACCTTGTAACATATAGGGTGGAGTACTTGGAAGGTATTGCCTCAGTAATGAAGCCAAAGTATCACTAAAATAAAGGTTGATTAAGTTCTAACAAAAGTTAAAGGTAATATTATAAAGAATTAAAATGTTTCCAAGTAATTAAACTGCATCCCTAAACAAAGCACACACAAAATAAAGAAATGCAAAAAGAAAAAAAAATCCAGTACTAACTTCATAAAATTAGCAATGCTTGTATCAAATTAAAAAGTACCAGGCATGCCCAGAAGCATGAAAATGCCACCCACAATGAGAAGAATATCAATCAGTAGAAACAGGCCCAGAGATAAAAAATAACAGAGATGAAAGAACTAGGATCAAAAGATTATAAACAACTACTACAAATATATTTCATATGTTTAAAAAGGTAGAGAATGCATGAAGATGTTAAGAAGGGACATAGAAGATATATTAAAATACCAAAGATGTACACTGAGGGGACTGAGAGCAGATTAGTCATTGCAGAAGAAAATATTAGTGATCCTGAAGATATAACAATAAAAGTCGTCCAAAATAAAACACAGAGAAAGAAAATGAATAAAAAGTGAACAGAGTATAATGAATTTTGAGATTACATCAAGGATGCTGATATATGTGTAACTGAAAAACAATGGCTACATTTTTTCCAAATTTGGTGAATAATAAACCCACAGATCCAAGAAGTGGAACAAACACCAAGCACAATAACATTTTAAAAAAAAATACCAAAGTGCATTATAATCAAATTGCTTACCATTATAAAGAGAAAACTTGGAAAGCAACTACATTAATGAGGAAAAAGACACATTACATGTAGGAGAACAAAAATTAAAATGACAGTACACTTCTTGATAGAAACAACATAAGCCAGAAGACAGTGGATTTTCCTACATTACTTAGAGAAAAATATTGATCAACATAAAATTCTATACCAAATAATTATTTCTTCAAAATCAGGGAAAAATAAAAAATATCTCAGGCATTCAAAGATGAAAGAACTAATTAACAGCATATCTGCATGACAAGGAATGTTAATGAAAGTCCTTCAGGCAGAAGAAAAATTATAACAAATGGAAATCCGGAACTCACAAAAGGTTGAAGAGCACCAGAAATGTAACTATACCTGAACTTATAAAATACTTTTTTTATTGTGTAAAAGATTATTTACTATTTCAAGCAAAAATAATAGCAAGATGTTTTATTGTTGAGTTTATAGCATGCATAGAAGTAAAATGTATGACTATAGTAGCACACCAAGCAGAAGATATAAAATGGAAGAATATTGTTTGATTTCTATAATATTTGTAAAATTATATAATAGTATAATATTCCTTGGGGTTATACTGTGATTAAAGATGTGTAATATAAATGCTAAAGCAATCACACACACAAAAAGCATAGCTAATAACCCAATAAATAGATAAAATGAATCATAAAAATACACAATTAGTTCAAAAGAGAATAAAATAAGAGGAAAAATGAGCAAAGAACAGATGAATTGAATAGAATACAAAAAGCAAGATGACAAATTAAAACTAAACTATATCAATAATCATATTCATTGTAAATGGTCTAAACCCCACTATTAAAAAGCAGAGATCATCACATTATATCAAAAGCAAATTGCTTCTGTCTATCCACTTTAAATATAAAGATCCAAATAGTAAAAAGTAAAATAATGGAAATAGGTAATATGAAAAAATGATGTATCTCACCCAGAATTTTTTTGAATCTCAAAATTAAAAATACCACCACAGAGAATCAAATAGCAAAGATTATGCAAGATTTCTAAAGCAGACCTATAAAGCAGTCAATCCAAATTAGAAAAGGAAATAGGAGCTCTGAGAAGATTTCTCATTCTGAAGAATGGAATAGACACTAAACAATACAGAGCAGGGCAAAGTAGGTATACAGTTGTTTGTATGGAAAATAATATAATAATTAATAAATAATAATACAAGAGTAAACTCTGTGTTTCATGTAATAACAACTATAAACCTAATTTTGCCCCACTCTGTATAGAGAACCAGAAAATATGTTAGAAGTTATGGTATTAGTTATCTGATGATGAAAACAAATGTAATTTCTCCTCTCAGCGGTAAATAAAAGGCATCAGTAAAATCTAAAACCAGGTCGAGGAAGTAATTAGTTAAATAGAATAAACAAATCTAAAACGTAACATGAATGAGTATCTGTGTAGAGCAGAGTAGAACCCAATTTGTTATGTTAGTAGGAGCTGCTCTTTCAAGTGGCCTTTGGGCCAGGACACTGCAATTACAGACAAAGAATGTACTGTTAGCACATTTCCAACTTCATCAGTCATGAATATTTGAATGACAATAATTTACATTCTACATATTGGTATTCAAGCTTTAGATTGTTTGTGATATTCAATAGAGAGAGATCTAAATTTGGTTAAAGAGCAGAATACAGTGTTTTCAATGTTGATAATGTTGGAAGAAATAAAGTAGAGAGACACTGAGAGAATAATAAGGGTATTAATAATAAGAAGTCAAGAAATAGAATTTTAGACATATTTATAATAGACATAAACAATAGAAAAATTAAATTAACATACATATAAATAATTGGGAGAGTGATTAAGTAAACTACACATTTGTAATAGCATACAGCCAATAGACATTATCATTGATAAATCAATCAATAAATCTATAAACATATATAAAGCTATATAAGTAATATTAAAAGAACTAAAAAAATGGCCTGGCCAGTGTAGCTTAGTGGTTGAACGTTGACCCATGCACCAAGAGGTCACCGGTTTGATTCCCGGTCAGAACACATGCCCAGGTTGTGGGCCTGATCCCCAGTGGGGAGTGTGCAGGAGGCAGCCAATCGATATTCTCTCATCAATGTTTCTATCGTTCTCTCTCCTTCTCCCTTCCTCTCTCTATAAAAATCAATAAAGAAAAAAAATTTCTTTTTAAAAAGAACTAAAAAAATGAATCAGTAAACATAAACTTCTTCTGAGAAGTGAGAGTGAAGAAGAGAGTAGCAGAAATGGATACCAATATTTTATCAACATTAACTATTCTGAATTATTTGATTTTTTTAATGCCTAAATATTACTTGTATTTACTTTGGCTAGTAAACAAAGTTAGCAAGATATCTCTCAGTATGCAAACTTCATATGCTTGCTACAATGTCTTTCTTGGTTTCCATATTTTCATGTAGAGTCTATACCTTTGAAGATAATCAAATATAATAGTAATTTCCTGTTCTTAAAAACTCCCTCATATTAGTGGTTACAAAATAATGTAGGTTCTATTTTATGATCATTTCTATTACAGATGCTGCCTTTAAAATAAGTGCCTATAATACAGAGGAGGAAAGAGTTGTTTTCAGAATTCAAGGCCCTTCCCAACATGACCCCACTGATTTTTCAACTTTGTCTTCCTCTGCACTCCTACATGACCCATATCTCATGGCCATACCAAGGCCACATGCATCTGTCCATCATCCATGCAAACATTCAAAGTAATATTGAGTGCCTGCAATGTGCCATTCACTGCAGGCAATAAAGAATTTGTAAAACACAGTCAAATCGTGGGGCACACCATAGAGGATTAATATTCAAGAAGAATCACTCATACAAGTTCTTCTTGAATCTCAGACTGACAAATACTACCATAGAGAATCAGAAAGCTGAAATGACATGAAGATGGATGCTAGCAGCATTTCAGTTAGTCTCACGCCCTACATCTGCTTTACAAGGTACACAGCACAGAATGTTTCCTCACAAATCCACATGGAGTGGTTCTTTGGGGAGTTGCCTGAAAAGAGTAGAAATGGAAAATGTGAAAACAATAAATTCCAAGGATATAATTTATACAAGAGCTCTCATCTGAAATGTATTTCTCCTTACAACTCCTACCCAATAATAATCTCCTTTGAATTCATAATATTTACTCACATTGCTCATTTACTCATACTACTCATTTAGTCACGTTGTCTCAGAAGTCATGTTGATTTCTTTTCTTGTTATTTGGCCTTTTACCTGTGTGTGTGTGCTCTGTATTTTCAATGTGCGTATGGTATTGTGTGTTATATATACTTCATTATACACCACAAAGTATCCAGAGATGCTTTTTATACAGAATCAAAGATGAGCAGCTATTGATTGAGGGATTAAATTCATATAAAATTACTGAACAATTAAATAGATTACTCTTTTAACTACTTATTTGAAACCATAATACAAGTTGCTAATTGAAGTTTTTAAAATTACTGACCAGTTGCTTGACGCCATATAGACACAATCACCAAAGAACTTACAGAAAGCCTATCCTTTCATTGAATTTCAACAAAACATAAAATTTAAAAACAGAACCTAGTAGATGTTTCTGCTAATCATGTAAGATCTGTTTATCATTTGACAATTTATTGTTATCTAAGATAAGGATTCAGAAATTATAAGCCTAAAAACAGTTATAATTCTCAAGAGTAAGGTATAATTTGTGTTAACAGAGATACGATCCTTCTAACTTTAGAAGCTTTATCCTTGAAAGACAGATGGTAATACTTTATTCTGCAAGGCAGATGTAAATATCATCCTTCACTCTTAGCAAATCTTTTTGTGAAAGTAAGTGCAGGAGCTCAGGGCATCATGTTGCATCTAATTACAATATAGGAATCCCTGCACTGGAGAGTTAAACATTAAATACCCACATTTATTACGTGTTGTTTGCATTGCTCAAACAGAAAAACTTATGGCTACATAATCTGTACCTTGTAGGAGTATTGAATTTAAAACAGGCAGTATTTGAACTGCCCACTATAAGAGAACAGCACGAAAGACTGAGAGAATGCGTATTTCCTTACTCGTAGAGAGGGAGGAGCATCTCAGAGAGACAATTATTGCTGGTTAAGAAAGCAAGGATGTTCCAAAATAGCACCACTCTGATTCCCAAATCACCCTAAAAGAATAATATAATAGTGTTTCAAGCAGTTTTAACAGTAATTTGATCAGCTAAATAACACGTGAAGGATTTATCATACTGTATTAACCCACAACCTGGTTACGACAGATGAGGGGAAAAGATTTCTAGTTAAAATATGTTCAGAACAGCTAAGATTTTAAGAAGAGGGCTTACACAACCTGCTAACAATTTAACTTAAATTCAACTATCAGTTACTATACACCTAAATCTGCAAGTGGATGTAGAGTAGGTAAAAGGTATTATTCTTGACCTGAATTAACTTGGTGGTCTAGTTGAAGAAATATGCCTAGTCCTCAGGGAATAACCAGAATACTGCTTTAAGGAAATTAAATGTGATATATGGTATTGCTGTAAGTTTATAGGAAATTCAAAACAAGAGAAGTCAATGTAGAGCAGAATTAGCTACAGCAAGTCTCAGGGATCAGGTAATTTTCAACCAGGTTTTGAGCCCTGTGTTAATCATAGGTACTCCCCACGGCATACTGTGTGGTTTCACTTGGATTTGGTGGGTATCCAAGCTCAGGAGAAGAGCCGGAGTTAGGACAGGAAATGAGTTAAGTATAAATACAGAATAGAAAGAGGACAAATACCCAGATTGCTAAAGTGGACCCATTGTGAGAAAGGCTTCAAGGACAATCACAAAAGCATGCTTCTGGTCCCTGAAGGACAAAGGGCCTGGTAGGACTTGGGCAGCAGAATGAAATGATGAAATGACTTTCCAAGAAGAATAATCCAGCAACGTGTGCAGGATAAAATGCAACGCACAGAAACTTTTAGCAGGAAAGAGACCATTTAAAGAATCTTGCATCTGGAAATAAGAAAGTAAATCAAGGTCCTGACAAATGGAAAGGAGAGGAAACGTCACTTCGTGGGGACTTCTTCTACACAACAATCTTCTCCAGCTTGTGGGCCTGTCCATTTTACCTATATCGGGAAAGTGTCCTGAAGACCTTAACCCAATGCCCAATGACAACATGGCATTTGGAAAGTTCTCCCTGCACAGGCTAGATTAGGCAGCTGAGTTTTCTGGGCCTTGGGGTATCATGGAGCAGACACTTCTTTTCCCACAGTAGAAAGAGATTAAGGTCACCCATTGTACCGGTTGACAGCAGCAAGAAACAGGGCACAGTGGAATGTAAATATTCTGTGTCCAGGGTACAGAGCTGTGAGTTGAAATTGACAGTAGTAGACCTTCTGTGTTTTGTTTAGTCATCCAGGGAAGGTTTGAATAAAACTCGTATTTATATTTCTTTCCACTGTTAACCCAGCTTAACCAAATTGACAGCTTTTTAAAAATTTAAAACTACTATTACTTTTATCATTATTTTTCCTTTGTTATTATTAATGTGATTAATTTTATTATTGGAATTGGATGGGCATAACAAAAATAACCTGACTGTTAAAGTCCCCAAGCCGTATGTGACTACAGTTATAAAGTTGGTTCCTACTCAGTAACTTAGGAAATTAAAAACACTAAATCTAGGATTTTCTCCACTGGGACCTAATCCAGTCCAATTTAGAAGTTGAGGATTTATAAAGGCTTTTCTGAAAGAAATGGGAAAATGTCAGCTACAATTTCTTGCTAGACTTGAACTGAATCTATTAACCTTGCCCAGAGAATATAATGTTACAGTTATCTCATTTACAATGTTATTGTATATGATTTATGGCCACAGTATCAAGCCTTAAACTAGGTTTTGTAGTTTTAAGTTAAATTTACATGTCTGTAATACAAATGATTTTTTTTCTTGTTCAGATAAAAAGATATTAAAAAGTGATTTATAATATTTTAGTTGGATGGGAAATATACAGTATGACTTAGTCTACTGAAGGGAAAAAAACATTAGACAGCTATTATGAATATGTACATTCACACTGCTCAGTGCTTCCCATCCTTTAATGTATGCCTGGTTATCAACCACTAGACATCCTTTGAATTATATTATATTTAGAATACAATGAGACACAAATCTAGATGAAAATCAGATTAAAAGGAACAGCCAAAAGGACAAGGAAAAAATGTATTTTCTATGCACTTCACCTAAGATCGTGAACACTAAAACTAACTTAGGCACCACCATTTTTGCACGTCATCTACCTAACACCATATAATATAATGATCTTTAAATATGTCACACAAAAGCCTCTTTAATATTATTGCCATTATTAAACCCCCCTCCCCAAAATTTGCTTTACTATAAACTATAAGAGCTTGAGATTTGATTTGGGGGTATTATGTTTCGTTGGAAATGGTTGACATAAGGCCACTTGAAAGATATGACCTACAACTGAAAAATCAGTACCAGTTACAGACTAAAGACTTGGTAATGTTTTTACTAGCAAATAAACAATACCCAGTGTCCTGTAAATTTAAATTAAGACGAAAATCTCTAATGTGTCCTCAATATAGGTCATATGGCATACACAAATATTTTAATATTATATGATGTCAAATACCTTTCAGAATTTAGGAGTAAATTAAAGCTCTGCTGCGCGAGCTCTGTTCATGGACAACACATACACATTTGTTGCTGCTGAGTACAATGTATATATCTTAAATTAATTTTATTCAGAATCTCTCCATAATTACTTAATTTTGTGTGTTTGAATCATATCTGTTTATGATTCAGAGAGCTTTTAAAATCTCCCACTGTAGCTGTATTTTTATCCAATTTTCTTGTGTATCAGTAAAAAGTATATTAAGCTTCTAGTAACAGAGAGCCAAAATAACAGAGGCTTGAACAAAATATGGATTTTGTTTTCATAGACTTGTGATCTAAGATAGGCACAGCAGTACCTATCACAGCAGTGTCAGTGGGAAACCTGAATCTCCTACCTTTCTATTCTGCAGTCTTTAGCAAGTGGCTTTCATCTCCTGAGTCACCACATAGTCACAGCCCTCTTGTCTTCTCAGAGTCATCTCAGAGTCACATCATTTTCACAAGATAGCTGTTGGAGTTCTAGCCATCATACCCACATTCCAGTCAGGAAGGAGGATTAAGGAAGTGGGTTTAGAATGTATATGCCATCTAAGGAGGCCTACGTTGAAGAATTTTCCCTGAAACTCCACCTGGATGCGTCTGCTTACACCTGATCAATACCTTTAAGGGGAGCCAGAAAATACCGTTTGTTCACTAGATGCAAAACCACTTGCAATATTCCAAAGGGGTTAAAATTGTATGTGTTTAATTGTTTTGTTAGTTGTTAGATACAGATGTATGCATGCCATATCCTTTTCACAAACTATATTTTATTTGCTGCTTTTAATTATAAAGTACACCTTATCTTATATTATAATATTAGTCATTCTGCCTTTTTGTATTTGTGTTTTCTGAGTTTCTCTGTTCCCAATCCTGAATCTTTAACCTTTTATTTTTTTATTTTTTTTTCCTTTATTGATTTTAGAGAGAGAGGGAGAGAGAGATAGAAACATCGATGAAAGAGAACATTAGTTGGCCGCCTCCTGCATGCCCCCCACTGTGGATCGGGCCCACAACCTGGTCATGTGCCCTGACTGGGAATCAAACCAGCAACCTCCTGGTGCATGGGTCGGCGCTCAACCACTGAGCCACAACGGCCGGACCTGAATCTTTAACCTTCAAAATGAGTGAATGGAAATTATATATTTTTATTTTTGGACTGCAGAATGTCAACACAAAGACATGTTTTCTTCCTGGCCTTTTATTTAGAGGAAGTTTCCAATATCTCTCTCAGCAGATAGAAATGTAGCTGGGGTTACTCATGCATGGATCAGAAATGGGATGGCTGGAGTCTACTGCTGTGAATGTAAACTTGAACTTAATCCCCCTTTTTATTACTGTGCCTGACCCACACTTCCTGCCATTCTCACCATCTCCGAGCCTCACGTCCCTTCTTTCCAAATTCTCCAGAGAGGAGGGCTCCATAACTCCCACCAAGTTTCATTTTTCTCATTTCGATTAAGGCAAAAGCAGCTAGTAGTAAACTTCTCTGGGAATAGGGAACTAGTAAATTCAACTCAAAGTTAAATTATTAAAAATTATTTAAAATCACTTTGCTGTTGTTCAGCAAAATCTCTCCTTTATTACTTGACAACACACAACATTATTTTATGTAAAGTGTGCACGTTTACAACTGTCATTTGCTTTAAGGAAATTGTTTAATTGGGCTACAAAGATGCACTGTCTCACAATATTTGACTATTTGTATATTTCCTTTCCAAAGACAATTTTCATCTTAACTAAAAATTCAGGCTAATCTAGTGAGAATAGAGTTTGGTCAAATTACCTTGAACTCGATTCAAGTGTTATTTTACAGCTACTGGTGATACCACGAGGGAAACAGTTCCTTGACCTGTACTAGAAACAGAAGATGTAAATGGCTCCCTAGTTCTTAAGAAAATAAAAAGTGTTTGTATGTTAATGCTCATAACTGGAAGAGTTAACCACTTCTAATTTCATGGTCAAGTAGACAAAAGGGTGAGCAGAGATCAATGTCATTTTAAGCTTTGAGTTTGCTAGCTGCCTGAGTCACTACAATCAATTTTAGTGAGCAGGATTTCGCCTACCTTGACTAGACAAGTATCCATACAATCAAAAGGTTGTCAAGCTCCAATGAGGGAAAAAATACTACGAATTAGGTTGGAATAGTGTGTTTATATTTTTATTATTTTATGAATCATAGTTACCCATTACCTATATGAATAGGATACTTATATTTCCTTTTTGTTCTAAGGGATTCAAGATGGAGCTTCATGCTACTAGGTAATATTTTTACTTAATTTTATTTGTGTTAATCCTCACTCAAGGATATTTTTCCATTGAGAGAGAGGGGAAAAAAAATCAATGTGAGAGAGACACATTGATTGGTTGCCTCCTGCACGACCCCGACCAGGGCCAGGGATGGAACCTGCAACCCAAGTACATGCCCTTGACTGGGAATCAAACTCAAAATCCTTCGGTCAATGGGCCAACACTCTAACTGCTGAGCCAAACTGGCCAGAGCCTAGGTAACATTTCTAATTGCTAATATATTTGGCCACCAATGATCTTATTTTATTTAAATGATAAGCCAGTACATGGTTAACTCGAAAAGATCAAGTTCTGTGTTAGATCTAAAAGTCTCCTATTCTTTGTGTTTCCTAATTGGGTGAGCAGTTTAGAGCGTCTTAGGAGAGCTTAGTGGAAAAGATTCTTCTTCAGTCTGCCTAAACCAAATCTGAATGGAAACACTTGACATGGTAGTCATGTTTACTCTGAGGTGATTTACAAGAGAAATGAAAATAAGAAAAAAGGAAACTTGATCAAGAGAACCAAGTACTTTCAAACACCCTTACATTTAGCAAAATAGTTATTATCCCAACTACAGATATTACTGAAGTAGTTACAATTATTATTTAGGAGAATCTCTTTAAAAACCCAGTAGAGTGGCAAAGACACAGACCACCAAATACACTACTGGAAAATACAGTATTTTTGGTAGTTTTTCTACTTATATGTAAGTATAAAACCGTTTTATGATTACACTTATTACCACATACAAAGTTTTCATAAAGTTGAAACAATTAATAAGGATAACTAAAACATAAAGGTCAAGTAATCTTATTAAATCATAAACTAGTAATTGATACTGGAAAGAGTTAGAGTGTCACCTGGCATAATGGTTTCTTTGGATAATTCATTTTTTTTTAATCATATACTTTTAGGTCAGAAATGCAAATTGACTTCATTTAAGTCTAGAAATTCCAGCAATATTGAAATGTTTCTATGGCTAGTGATCTGTTAAGTGAAAATAATCTGTGCTTCTTAGGAGAAGAAATGTTTGGAAGAAAAGAATTAGAGAAGGATAGCAGAAAGGACAGACTGTACACGTGGATCCATACTCTGCCAAACACTTTGCATATGTCCTTTGGGTTAATACTGATAAAATTCCTGTGAAGTTCAAAATAGAGGCTCCTTTTGATAAGTGGAAATATTGAGAATCAGAAAATTTGTCTAAAATACACAACTAGTAATTGGTTGCATCAAAATTAATAAACAGATTTGTCTGATTCCAAAATCCCACTGATTTTATCTAGGTATGAAAATACAATGAATGGACACTAAATACAATGGAAAGAGAAAAAATAAATTTGGGTTATAATTTAAATCCTATTTGGCTGCTTTCAGAGCTCTGATTCTCCCAAAAGCATTACCTATACCAAATTTCACTGGGACTATTCTGAAATAAATAAACCAGATGTGGTAATTGCATGGAGAGTTCTGTGGTAGATCCTGGTCAATTATTGTAAACTAGGAGTAGTTTTTGCAGTCATATTTACTTTATTGTTTCCTTATATAATTTAAAACCACAATTTCCTTATTTTTTTTAACATAAACAGATTTTTAAAAATAAAATAAAACACAAGTGCTCATGATATAAAGGAGTGGTGCATTACCCTTCATACCCCAAGTTTTGCTTTCTAAAAATCACTACTTTTAACTTTTTCAGATTTTCAGCTGTTCTTTTTTTTTAAATATATTTTTATTGATTTTTTAGAGAGAGAGAGAGAGAGAGAGAAAGGGAGAGAGAGATAGAAACATCAATGTGAGAGAGAAATATTGATCGGCTGCCTCCTGCACATCCCCTACTGGGGATCAAGCCCACAACTGCAACTGGGAATTGAACCAGGACCTCTCAATGCATGGGATGACACTTAATCCACTGAGCCACACGGGCCAGGCAGATTTTTAGCTGATCTAAAGATACCTTTCTGACTCTAAAAGATATTGCTTTGACACTATTATCTGACATAAACTTGAAACATTATATACAGAATCTCTGCTTTGAAAGATGAGTATTAGATTACCAACATCCCACATTTCTTCTTCCCAGTATTAATTATTTTGTTCTTGTAATGATTATTTTGGATACATAAATGTGTTAATCTCATTTTATCATGGCATCAACTTTTGAAAGTTCTCCTATGTATCTCTTAATCCTCATGATACCGTGTGAAGCTATAAACACAGCAATCTTGCATTCTATCTCTTCTTTGCTCCTTTTCCTTACATCTTCTTTCCATTGTACTTCTATTAATCTATTGCAAAGCTTAAGAACATCCTATTTATAACCATCAATAATAATTATATTATTAAAAGTTATAGTTTGATTCTAAAAGATGAAATCATTCCATGTTTATATTAGCAGGACTATATATCATACACACAAAAATCAATAAGCTAGTGATTAATTTGTCTATGGGTTGCATGTACAACAACTTTTCTATTCAAATGTTCCTAATATACAGATAAATAGTATTCAACATTTACATGCTATTTCTCAAAATTAAATCATATTTTGAAAAGCTGCATACAAAAATAAGACATATGAGTTTCCATGAATTTTATCATTGCCTTTCTTTTTCCTTGAGAGAAGGAAAAAAATCCATTTTTTACTTTATCTTAATATCATTCAGCATCCTAATTTTATGAAATCCATCCTATTTAATAGAAGGCAATCCATTTGAAACCAACTGATTTCTTGTTTAGATTGTGTTACCCTAGAAGTAAAAGGCCAAAGTGAGAGGCACAAGCATTTATTTATTAGCCTGGAGCACTAATTTGGGCAGAAACCCAAATAGTGTTCTAATTAGGGGGTGAAGGCAAGGGGGTTTTACAAGAAATAGAAAGGGAAAAGAAGAAAGGAATTTCTATTGGTGCCAATAAGTTAAGGAAGACATTTCTATAGGTATAAAAACCTAAATTATTGTCCTGGTCAGTGTGGCTTAGTTGGTTGGAGTGTCGTCCCATACACTGTACATCAAAAAGTTGTGGGCTCAGTTCCTGGTCAGGGCACATACCTCGGTTTCGGGTTCGATTCTCGGTCAGGATGTATACATACTCAAGCAATCGATGCTTCTCTTTCACGTCAATGTAAAACAAAAAAAGCTAAGTTATCATTTAGCTACAAAAGGTGGAGCTAGTTCTAGAGAATGTCTAAGTTTTAGTCCAGGAGTCAGGATGTCTACTTTCCTGTTAGCTTTGCAAACAGTTGTTTGAAATACAAAGTTGGTTTGGCCCAGTCTAAAGGTTATTTTGCCCATTTAAATGCCCAAAAGTTTGAAGAATAAGATGCATAAAGCAGTTTCTCTGGGATGGCAGCACCAACTTCATTTTGAAGTGGCTTTGTTTATATTAGGTTTTGTTTGTTTGTTTGCAATTGATTGAATGTTCCTTTGTAGGTGTTTATTTTTGTAATATTTAGATATTATGTTTCTCCATATCTTTACTCCTCCCATTCTATTTCCTAATTTCTGTTGATTGTATCATTAGTTTTATATATCCAAGGTCGAATATACTGGCCTTTACTCAGTACTAATAAAAGAATAATATATTTATAACATTTATAGCTTTATACTTTAGAATCTATAATTAACAAAAATATTTGAGTTTTCAGTAGGTAGTTTCCTAGAGATGGGAGAAACGACCCGTTAGAAGAGGTCTAAAATCTCAAGTACTGCTTAGTGTGGCTGAGTAAGCTTCTGTCAAACGCACTCTCATAGAGCTAACAACTGTTACGTTCTAGGAAACATCAATAAACAACTACCTGAAGGCATTACAGAATGAAAACAAGCAGACATTTGAGAGAGAAGTAAAACGTAGCAAAAGGTAAAGCATGGTGTGAGTTATCTGTTTTTAAGACTTTTACCCAGAGCACAGGATAGAGTGGATGTCTTCCAGGGCAGATAAAATGCAAACTGAAAACATGTAGTCTTTCCAAGGAAGATTGTGAAGTAACTATAGTCTCTGGAAGTCGAGGGGAACCGGTCCAATAGAGAAAGACAGCCAGAGGGTGGAGCCCTTAATTATTTTTTTGTAAACTCTGTCCAAATCTCTGCTGATACTTGATCTTCACAAACCTGTGGCAGACACAAAATCGTATAAAGATTAAAAAAGTGAACCAAAATTTCAGTTGAAGCCCAAAAAAACAAGTTGCTGTTTTTGTCTGACCAAGATAACTGCCTGTTAAAACAAACAAAAAATCAACACTCTTCGGAGTGATATGAAAGAATGCAGACTCTCCACAACATAACATTTAAATCATCCAGGATAAAATTCAACAGACTAAATATACAGAGAAACAGGAACATGGGACCAACTCTTAATAAAAGGACAATCAATTAAAACACATTCAAAGATGACCAAAATATTGGAAGGAGCAGACAGGATTTAAACCAGAGTTTTATAACTGTGCTCACTGATGTCAAAGAAAATATGTTTGGCCCGGTCGGTGTGGCTCAGTGGCTGAGTGTCCACCCGTGCACCAAGAGGTTGCCGGTTCTATTCCCCGTCAGAGCACATGCCCAGGTTGTGGGCCCAATCCCTAGTGGGGGGCATGCAGGAGGCGGCCATTCGATGTTCTCTCTCATCGATGTTTCTATCTATCTCTCCCTCTCCCTTCCTCTCTCTAAAATCAATAAAGAAAAAAATTTTTTAATAAAGAAAATATGTTTTGCTTAATGAAAAAATAAGAAATCACAGCAGAGAAATAGAAATTATCCTAAGATCTAAAAGGAAATTCTGTAACTAAAAAGTATAATGACAGATGAATGACTCACTCAACTTGAATATAAATCAGTAAAAGTGATCCAATCTGAAGAATACTGAGGAAAAAAGTGTTTAAAAAGAGCCTCAAGAACCTGTAGGACAATATCAGAAGTTGATCATACATGTAATTAGAGTCACAGGAGGAGAGAGAAAAAAATATTTTTGAAAAACTATCGGCTAAAATGTTCTTCAATTTGGAGAATGATATGCATGTACTAATGCAAGATGCTAAGCAAACTGCAGGCAGAATTAATGCAAAGAAAACCACACCTAGGCACATCACAGTCAAACTGCTAGCACCAAAGGTCAAGGTGGAATCTTACATACTCAAAGGACAACATATTACATACAGGGAACAATGATTCGAAAACCACTGACCTCGTCAGAACTAGTTGAGAGCAGATGATAGTGGGAAAACATCTACAAAGTGCTAAAAGTACTATCAATCTGGAATTCTATTTCAGGTGGAACAATTCTTCAAGAACAAAGGCCAGATAAAGACATCTCAGAATAAAGAAAACTGAGTGAATTTGTTTGTCAGAAGAATTGTACTATATGAAATACTGAAGGAAGTTATGCAGGTGAAAGTAAAGCTATACCAGAGGGAAACTCAGATTATAAGGAAGGGATGAATAGCATCAGAAGTTATAAATGTTCAAATAAATATAAAACATTCTTTTCCTCTTAATATTTTTTTAAATGCATGTGAATGCTTAAAGCAAAAATTATATCATTGTCTTGAGAGTTTTATATATATAGCCCGGCCGGTGTGGCTCAGTGGTTGAGCATCAACCCATGCACCAAAAGAGGTCACCAGTTTGATTCCCAGTCAGGGCACATGCCCAGGTTGTGGGCCAAATCCCCAGTGGGGGCATGCAGGAGGCGACCAATCGATGCTTTCTCTCATCGATGTTTCTCTCTCTCCCTCTCCCTTCCTCTGTCTCTCTAAAAATCAATAAAGAAAAAAATATTTTTAAAAAGAGTTATATATATATATATATATATATACACACATACATATACACACACATATACACACATATGTAGGTGTATGTAACATCTGTAGAATAAGGATAAGGAGTAAAGCTAACTACATGGATGCAAAGTTTCTACATATTATGTTACATGGTAGCACAGTAACTTTAAGTAGAAGGAAAACTTAAGGATCTATATTGTAATTGCTAGAGCAACCACCAAACACCAATGTAAATGGGTAAAACTATGAATCCAATAGCTAAAACAAGACATATATCATATAAATATTCATATAATTGAAATAAAGGCAGAAGAGGAAGAACAGAGGAATGACCAAAAACAAAACAAAAATCCTCACAAAACCCCAAAGGTGACAAATGAAAAATAAACAATAAAATAAAGACCAATATCCAATCATATCAGTAATTTTATTAAAAGTTAATGTAATAAATGTATCAATATATAAAACACTCCAATTAAAGGGGAAAAGTTTTAAAAGACAAAAACCAAACTATATGCCTTGAAAAAAGTTTGACCTTTAAATATAAAGCACAGAAAGGCTGAAAATAAATAGATTAAAAAGTGTTTTAAAGAGAGAATAAGCATAATAAGAGATAAAAGCATAAGAGAATAAGGATAAGTAGCTATGTTAATATCAGCTAAAGTAGACCTTGAGAAAAAATAAAAAGGTATTACTAAAGATAGTAAGAGACATTTAAAAATAATAAAATGATCAGTACAAATGTAAATATAACTTAAAGCAGAGCTTCAACATTGAAGAAACAAATAAAAGGAGAAACAGATAAAATCACAATTATATTTTAACAGCCATTTCATCAGATCAATAAAGACATAGATTATCTAAAAATAAAAAATAAAAACTATAAACCACCTTGACCTAATTGACATTTAGAGAACACTATACCCAATAACTTGAGAATACACTATCATTTTTAGTGTACATGGTACATTCAGTGAAATAGCCCACATTTGGAGTTATAAAGCAAGTATAAATTTTCGCATCATAATTGTAATTCTTTTTTTTTTTGGTATGTGCCCTTAGCGGGAACTGAACTCGGGACTCTCTGGTCCGCAGGCCGACACCCAACCCCTGAGCCAAACCGGCCAGAGTCATAATTGTAATTCAATATGCTATCACAGAAAGTATATTTTTCCCATAATTAGCAAAAGAAGGAAGAAAGGAAATAAGAAAAAGGAGGGAGGAAGGAAATTATATACATCATTTCTAGATTGTTTTCCTTTTTCTTATGTTAGCCTCCTTCAACCTCTCCACGCATGTTTTTATTCAAAAATAATTGTTGAAAAAAGCAGACTGTTGTGTCTTTCACTTTCTCATTGCTTTTTCTAGAAATAAAAACCCAATGATTCTGCACCAAACATTAGGCTGTAATGTGTGTTTGCTGTATTATTTAAAGATATTCAACTCTTCTATGGAGAACAAGATACACAAATGACATGGATGAAACACATAAGGTCTCTTAAGTATAGCTACTAGGTTGCTAAGCTGTAAGACAAGTTAGACATAGAATAAATACAGCGTATGTATGCTGAACACAGATAATCATGGAACAAATGAGTTAACTTATAGGAATGGAAGGGCTGATTAAACCTTAAATATTCATAAATCATGAATCATATTACTCTTGGTTGTCAGTAATGTGATCCCTATTCTGACACCATTACCCATGATGACATCCATTTTGGTCCCATGTGACCTCTGCTAGACACACGCAGATAAAATCCATAGCTGCTCAGCAAGTCATCAGTGATCTACAGCTATTGGCCAGACATATTGGCCCCTGTGTCTCTCTAATTGAACAAGAAAGTGATGGGTCAGAGTTCCGTTTCCAAACCTCAACTCTGATCCTTGTAACTGCACTGTCAGCAAGCAGGCTGATGAGGCAGAGGGAGAGAGAGAGATGGGCATGGGAACACTGTGAACTCAGGGTTGGGGCTGTGTGTTACTGCACTCCAGATGCACCTCACTATTAAGTATGCAAACCTTCATCTACCCTTTGCCTGTGCTTCTTGCTACATTTTGGAAACTGATTAAATCAACCATTTGATTCCAGGGTGTTAATTTGGTCTGTGAATCGCTCTGCTTTGCATCCTCTGGGACAGCGTCCATGAAGGCTCCTACTGTTAAAGCCGATGATTTACTCCTGCGGCAGTATGCTCAGGTGGCCGACTGTCCAAGTACCTTAACAAACTCAGAGGCTGTAGTTAAATATGTGACTGGCCGCTGCCGATTGGATTTAGACTGAAAGGTTGAATTTGCTCTATACCCTGAGCACCTAAGAATAAAATACAGTTGTGAGTACGTGAAACACAAAGTTTATTCTTATGTTATATTATTTATTCATTATTGTATTATTTATTATTATTATTAACCTACTTTTACCCACCCCTGTATTTTCACAGTAAAACTGGGAAAAGGAAAATCAAACTTGAATGACTTAAGCACATTATGTCAACTTTTTGAAAGATTTCGGAATTTCCTAGCAGTTGAATAATTGTAAGTCATACCAAATAAACAAACAGAGGAAACATACACATACCAGCAACACCAACAAATATTTTCTTTATGCAGGAATAAATACTGAATTGAGGCAGAAAACCTCAAGCCCGGGGCTCACAGTGATCTCAAGTAATTATCATGACCTGTCTGTCCTTCTGCTTATCTCTCTTTCTTCTGCATAGAATTGTTGTAAAGATTAAACACTTTAAGTTTCTCAGATTAGAATGATTAATAGAACCAAAATATCAGGACATTTTACATTTCTAAGCAGATATGTTTTCCTCTAACATAAAGTATTAGCCTAAAACATGGAGTGGTCTAACTGTTGGGAGGGCCGTTGCCTTTGGTTAGAATGCCTTTCATTTGTCCCATATAATTTAGTAAATCAGCCATCCTCTATCCTTATTGTGCATCAGAACCATGTGGAAAGATTTTTACAACAGATATACGAATCGCATACTAGAGTTTTGGAGTGAGATTCCATAATTATAGAATAAGATTTTGATATTTTGGGTCTCCAAAATGGTATAAAATTTGATAAAATTTGTCTCATGGCATTATTAGTAGAATAAAATAATAAATTAAGTGGAGATAGCCAGTTTGAAAGAGTCTAAGTAATATTTTAAGATATTAGGAGCATAAGGAAATCTAGTACACCTGACTGAAGAAAGAGACCGGGCCAGATAATACATGATGCTCACCACCACTGAGTGCACAGAATGACTAAAACTCAGCCTAACCTAATGTCTCCAGGTAAAATTCCTTGACAGACACTGATGAGAGGATTGGATAAAAATGATTAAGGCTTTGGACTGGCAATGATAGGAGAGCCAAAAAAGACCCCCAAGTTTCTGGGAGTCAGAAACAGGAGTACTCCACCAAACAGCAATAATTTCAAGTATGTCTCTTAACTTCTCAATTCAAAATCTCATTTGCCTAACCTGTCCCTGGAGTACTATTTTCTGAAGACCTTTCTGTCTAGGAGGGCCTAGTGTGGTTTTCCATCACAATTATTCATTAGTAATCGCAAGCCACCCGGCTGCCTTCCCCTTTCCCTTTTTCCCCTGCGGCTCCCTGATCTCCATCTCCCATCCCTGGATCCAAAGCTGGCAGCACCACAGGGGTCTTTATTGAAACAATTTGAAGTTTTCAGAAAAATCTCTTGCTTCTGAATGAAAGAAGAAAACTACTGTAAAGCAAGACTAGCCTGTGGCAACATTATGTATCAGGGGACTCCCAGAGAGGACTGCCTGATGCCTTTGTCCTAAAATCTCTTCCTGGCATCTGTCTGAAATAGTCTCTTCATTCTGCTTCTTAAAATCTCATCTTTTGAAGATTCTCAACTTCACTGTGGGCCAATGTTACTGTCATTGTTAGTCACTAACTTGGGGTCCTAAAGTAGCCTCATAGGGCGTTGCTTTTGTAATTCCATACTCAATGTTAAAAGGTTTGGTACATATGGAACATGCTCACTTTAATTGCATCTCTTCGGCAAAGTCTCACTTGAGGCCCTCAATAGCACCTTTCAATCAAGGAGGAATGAAAGTCATAGCATTCCGCCAGGTTTGGCATTCCAATGTGAAAAACTTCTTGGGTGTCTCCCCCAGGGTTTCTCAGAAGATGTGCAGTCAGGAATATTTCTCTGACTTGAATTTACTGTATGGATGAAATAAGGTCCCACCCCCTTCAATAGCCATTTAAAAAATCTCTCCTTGTTTTGCTGTTATGAGTATTTTTCTCAAAAGAATGCACGGAAGAAGTGTGTGTTAGGGACTGGCCATAAAGAGCCCTGAGATTCAGGACAATGAGGATCAAGCAGGGAAAGAACAATTTGGAAGGGGCGATGGGGAAAAACGAATACTCAACATTACTGGGTGTTTTGTTTTGTTTTTTTCTTTTCATGAAACAGAGAGGAAAATAAAAGAAAATCAAGGTTTCAATGGAAGAAAAAATGACATTAACAGACTCATAATGTAAAGAACCACAAGAAATCAGTCTCCCAGCATCCCAGGCTTGGAGTTAGAAGACCATGTTTCAGTATCAGATTCATCAGTTACTGTACATTTGATGTTAACAAAATGACATGATATTCCCGAGCCTCAGGTTTTCATCTATAACATGGGGACACTGATATTCAATTTACAGGGCTGTGGTGATGACTACATGAAATAATTTATGTAAAAATATTAGAAACTTTAAAAATGTATGCACATGTTCAAAATTATTATTATAAAAGCTCCATCTTTAGACATGCAAAAATAATAAAATTATCATAATGCAAAAAGACTGAAGTTCTAAATCCAGCATTTAATTAACCAGCAAAATCCAGTTTAATTATCACAGCATTTCTAAGAAGGCAGGCATACTCCAGCATTGTTAGCAGCAAGTCTGCTCTATTAATGCTATTGTTCAGTTATAAGTTTGTCTATTCAACTTACCATCACACTTTTATAATCACAGAAATGCATATCAAAAGCCTGTGCTAGCTAAGAGGTCACAGAGAACACATTCAACAGACAGAGAAAAGCACAGAATGAACTGAGCGTGAAACAGAAAATAATCTATTTGAACAAAGAAACAATAATATTTAGCCTTTATCTGGAAGTGATTTCATGTCCAGAGGGTCTTTTGCCTTAAATAAAATTGAGCTGTATTTTTATGTTTCATTTTATTGGATATTATATACTGGTGAGCAAGCCAAAGAAGTGATGGGGGGTGGGAGGGTGCAGGGAAGCATGAGGAGAAAACACCTAAAACTGAAGCAAGATAACAGTCATGTGGATTTTCCCTTTCTAGAGGCCTAAAAACATACCTTGTTTGCCCAGAGAGAATCCTCCTCAAGACCTGATTAAAGGCAGTAAGAGTACTTGAGCTGGCAATCTTGTTTAATTTTAAAACTATCATATCAAGTGATAACTACTGATATTACACAGCATGAAAATGAAGGCCAAATGCTATAGTTTGAATGTTAAATAAGGTTCAGAACATAACTAGCTTTTAACAGGGTAAATTTTGCTTGTCTTAAAGAAATTTGCTCTAAAAATGTGCCAAAACCACACGACAGGCTGCACTTTCTTTTCCAGTGTTAAGTAATGGTGATCATGCTGTCATCACTGAGTTTCTTTTCTCTTAACTTACAATGCCGTGGGGCTCAACATGTTACTGTCTACCACTGTAACGTCAGTCCTGCAACGATTTCTGTTTCCTTCATCCCAAAAAATCCAGCAAGGAATTTTCCATAAGAGGTCAACATTTTTATTAATAAAATTTTCTAATGCTGGTATTATGCATGCACAATCAAAGAAGAAACTTAGAGTTTTCCTATTAAAGGTCCCACCCCAGAAGGCTGCACCTGTGGGGACTAAGAAGGTCATTTTTTATTTTTATTTTTTTTTCCTTTATTGATTTTTAGAGAGAGAGGAAGAGAGAGATAGAAACATCAACAAGTGAGAACATCAATTGGCCGCCTCCAGCATGCCCCCCACTGGGGATCAGGCCCACAACCTGGGCATGTGCCCTGACTGGGAATCAAACCAGCGACCTCTTGGTGCATGGGCCGACACTCAACCACTGAGCCACACCAACCAGCCAATATGGTCATTTTTTACTATCATCAATATTACAGTGTTCTGGGCTATCTACAGTTTTACCCTTTTCATCAGCCTTTTGCTAATTGTTAGAAAGACTGATGACTCTACCCCAAGTACTTATCCCCATCAACCATCTGGTATTTGTAATTCTATCATTAGTGATAATGATAATGTTTGTATATTGTGGTTGTGCAAACTGAACAGAGGGACAACATAGTAAGTCATTGTTTGCCATTAACACCTATTTGTAACTTACTGTATCAGTTCAGGGAGCAGGGTCTTGCTAAACTGGGACTTCCCAATATTGGTGGAAGAAGCAAATGGGCTAGGATCTAGAGAAGAATCATTCAAAGAGATCTAGTTGTAAGATTTTCTCTCTGGGTGATCCAAGGACTTTGGACAATTAGATATATGAGCGCCACTGGAGGGGAAGATGCAGAGGGGAAAAGGGAGGCAGAAAATACACTATCTCATAATTCTATTCCACATTATCTGAAACAAGTAACTTTCTGGAAGCTCCAATTTTATTGAATATTGACTCTGAAGGGGGTCTTAGCAATTGTGACTTCACACTCTCCCTCAGGGAAGTTGTAAAACATTGGTTGTCTTCAACAGTTTTGAGAATGAGATGTTACCACTGACATGGGAGGGAGAGAATGGAAGCCATTCAGTGTGCCTATTCAGGGGTCCATGTGTCCAGCTCACAAGGGAAGCTGGGCTCTGCTGAAGTAAGCCTCCTCTTTAATAGACAAGCCAAAGTCATACAAAGGGTAAGTGAAAAGCCCAGAACACAGGCTTCCAAAATCTAAGGCTAGTGCTCCTTCTCAGGCACCACAACTCACCCTCAGGTTTGAATACATATCCCAACAGCCTTGTCCCTACAAATCCAAACTAAGATGAAAATGGAGAAAAGAGAAGTTTCTTTTTTTTCCCCCAGTGACTTCTATATGCATGATGGTATTTATCAGAAGCCTGACCTTACAGAAATTACCAAATGCCTTCCATCTATTTCTAAACATCAAGGTGTGTTTTAGATTTACAATACTGAAATAAAAATAGTTGTAATAAGCTTGGTGATTCCTAATACCACCTGCCTCCTAAATCAGTATAATAAGGGGAACCTGGGTTAAACCATCGTTGTAAGAAGCCAACACGTTCTAAAAGCTTCATTCCCTTGCAGTGTATTTACTACTCTTTTAGAAAAGGTCATAGCTTTGATGAAAAATTGAATCACAGACAGAAGAAACCATGACAAGGCTCTTAATTTATGCTCCCCCCCCCCCACACACACACACAATGGAGCTCATTCTAGATAGAATTATCTATTGCCTATCATCCATATCCTTTCTTTTAAAAAAAGGCCTCATAAAATTGGTTCAAAGAAGTTCTTTTATATGACAACACTTTTAAAAGCATTGTAGAGATGTAAGAAATTATCATTCTTTATATTAAGAATAAAGAGAATTCAAGATGTCCATCAGGAAAAAGGGCACATGTTTCTTTCACATTGTCTTCTAGCAGTTCTTTCTCTACATATGCTATTTAATCCAGTTTTCCCTGAGGTCTGCTTACACTAATATAAACAGAAAATCATAGGATGTTAGATTACAAAAATACATCACCTAACTCCATCTCTCTGATTTCATAAATGAAGATACTAAGAACAGTTGGGGCCATAAACATAAACACCTATAAAGACTGGTCAGGTAACGTAAATAAGGAAAGCAGTTGAGTAAGAACAGTTTTTTGGGGCTGAGAAAACGAACAGTTCAAGCAGCATAATAAATAGCAGCGAGCACAGGGCTCCGTGGAAGCAGCAGTGGGCGATGGGGGGCTGTGGAAGCTTGGAGGGTGCTGGTCCACCTGAAGTTACCTGTGACCACGTGGACATGCAGGCCCATGACCAGCTAATTTATCAAAAACCTGAAATCCAAATCTTTGTGGGAACATCTCTGATTTTAAAATCGTTGCATTCCTTTTTAAACATTGAAAAACAGATAAATAAAACCTCTGCAGGCCCATTCCCGTCTACACCCTGCCAGTTCATCACTTCTCGACTCAGTCATATGATTTCTAATCCTCAGCTTCATTTTCTGCTTAAGAACATGTGGAAGAACAGCTTCCGAGCCCTGGGAGGCCGGCCCTACCTGTCGGGCAGCCTGAGAGGCGCGGGAACAGCTCAGCCGGCAGCGTGCACCTGCTCCTCTTCCAGCCCGGCTGCCACCTCGGGGTCAGTAGCCGTGAACCCGGATGGAGCAGTCCATTCACCCCGAAGTTCCTCCCAGGTCAGTGCTTTTTTCCCCAAGCGGCCTGCTCATCCTTTCCAATCTGCTCAGTATCTCTCAACTGCAGAGATCAGGCCAGACCCCCCGCAGGTGCTCACGGAGATGACCCACGCGTGCGCAGAACTTGCGGCTGCACCCAGCACATCAGACTGGCCGAGTGAGCGCCCTCCTTGCACCAGGTGCAGATGTCTACACAGCTGGAAAGGGTCTGTGTAGGCAGGTTAACACAGGATGCCTCTGGGACAGGCTGGTGGTGGGCCATGAGATTAGTAACCACGGGAAGTCGAAGCTCTCTGAAGGCTGCCTGGATCTGATTAGGGAAGGTTCCAGAAGTGAACTGGCCGCCAATAGGAGTGGCTCCAGTGGCAGGGGCAAACTTCGGCACAGATCCCGGGCCGGTATTCCTAGGGTATGACACTGACATCAGGGGGTGTTTCAACAGCAACAATGGCACAAGCTGCAAGCAGAAGCTTCTCCAGGTTCTTTTCAGATTTATGACACAGACACCATCATTTGAACTGTTCCATTTGGAAGTCACAGTCGGTGCCACCTTTCATCTGCAGCATGTCAAGTGCTCCGGACATGGTGAAACTTTCTCTTTAGGTTAGGACAGGAACCCAGGACAGTGCTGTGTGGACCCCTCTCTGGGTAGCCGGGAAAGGCCGCCCCCTTGTGAAGTAAATTCTGTCCCTTGTATTCACAACGTGACCGATCAGCACATGCACTTGGACATTCTTATTTGTCCTAGAAATGTGAGGGTGATGTTTCAACTCATCCTCACACTCCTCACGCTCCACTTGGAACTGACCCCGGGAGGTTGCTCTTTGGGGTGTGGCATTAAAGCTAGCAATTGCAACAGAACAGCAGGAATCAAACCAGAGGAACTGGGGCCAGTGATGCTGACTTCTTAAAGACCTGAGCAGCAGAATCGCCGCAGGTTTTTCACATGGGAGGATCCCAATTTAAATCACCTGTCAGATCTCTCTTTCCTAGACAGAATACACCAATTAGGTTTCCTTTTCCTAGTTGTTACTGTGTTCCCACCTTTATGTTGTTTGGCATATTCTCCTGTGAGTCCTTTCAAGCTAAGTTTGTCAAAACCCATTCTGAACAAAATGCTGGAGTGTTGCTAACTCTACAGAGTGACTACCAGGCACCCTTGCTCCTGGAAGGAAATAATAGGTTCGCTTAGATCATATACTGTTGAGGGGAGCAAACCCGAACAGTTCATTGTTAGCCTTGGTACCAGATTAGGATAGAATATGGCCTATTAGACGACTTGGATGCTTTGTCCTCTACTGCAAAGGTGCTTCCACTTTTAGAAAACAAAAATTGGGTGGAGGTGGTGGAGGACCCACTCTGCATAGAAACAAAAACAATGCTCTAATATTAAAAGGAAAAACACAATCATAGAAAGAGTCGGGAAGCAGCTTGGTAAACTCATTACCATGCTTATTGCCATTTGAAGGCACAATGATTGAAGTTATTGTCTTAATGTAAGATTACTAAATAATGCATCCCATAAAGGAAAGACATTGTATTGGCCATAAAACGTGTGTAACTGCAACAGAATTCATACTTATTTAATGACACTTTAGAATCAGATGGTAATTAAAATGAAGAAATTTTTAAAAGGCAACAGAAATTCAAACACGCCAGTATATAAATTGAAACACTCTTTGTTTTGCAAGCACATAAAAAAGTTTTACATCGTTGTTTTTATTTTTTTCTTTTGGGCCCCACTGGGAACAGCACAATCTTGACTCCTCAAAATTTCCACTTCTAATTACTAGGAGGGTTCATTATCAGCTGTCTAAAGTGCAATGCATCAACCTTGCAAAGCTGAGTTACAAAAGACGTTCACACATCTGATGGGCTGCTGTGCTAAATACATCTTAATTTGTGCTGCATCTGCTGTTTTCTAATTTGTTTGTCATGCTGTGAATGCTGCAGACTTTGTTAGAGCAGCTTCCTGATATTTTTTTCTTTAAAAATGCATCAATTCTTCATTTTTTTAAAAATGGCTGTCTTCCATCTTTGTTCATCTGTGTCTTGGAATGCTGTACACTCAGTTCTGCTGTGCACATATATGTATGAACAACATCCTGTGCTTTTGAATATGTACATGTATTATGTTAGAATAAATGCACATATGCACGTGCCTCAAGACAAATACTCAGTTAAATCACAGAAAAAGCAAAACAAGTTTTCTTCAACAGTTACTGGGTGCACAAAGCAACAAGCACGCCAAGCTCAGAACTTTGGCATGGATACAAGCCTTTCAAGTCACCAGGGTCTGGTTTGGTTCCCTGGCTGTACAGAAGATATGCACAAGGGTGGTGACTCAGTTCTGACCCAACTAAGCCGCAGTTCAAAGGTAAACAAACATGCAATCCGGTATGATCCAGAATAAACCAGTCTCACATTAGCGAAGTTTAAATTCCAGTTGGGAAAGAAAACAAATACCACCATCTCAGCCTCATGCCTCCCTTAATCTTTTCACGAAATACAGTGTCCGAAGTGAAAGCAGGGCCTACTTCCTGGGCAGTGAGTGACCTGGGCGGTCACACAGGAATCCATGCTCAGACCAGCTGAGTTTGGTGTACTGCTCTGCTGTCACTGTTTAGATGTTTTTAATAATTTGTGTTCAAGGGGCCTTGCATCCTCATTTGGCACTGGACCCCACAAAACATGTGACCGGTCTTGAGTGCAGAATGGGTCATAGGAACACTGGTGGAACAGCTGATGGATTTACTCTGTAGTATTTCAAGCTGTTCTTTTATCTTTAAGATCATAAAAATGGATCCCTTGAAATGAAGAATAAAGGAAAGATAAGAGGAAGAAAGTGGAGAGGGAAGCAAGAAGGGAAGGAAAAATCCAAATACTATTTACTTTGTATTCATATAGTTTTATGGGGCATGAAGGATGGAAGGCAGCATGTCTAGATCATATTTATTATTTCTGAGCACAGAGCTTCTTTGAATGAAACTGATTAAAAGAAAATGCTTCTGTGATCAATTTTGGCTTCACTAGCCAAAGTAGCACTCAAAGTCAGTCTATAATCTTTAAAAAAAAATTAAGACAATTCTAATTTTTTTTACAACGTCCCACCACCTTCTTGCTTTACATATGCTCACACAAAATCCAAGTTATTTCAGCAAACCTAAAAAAAAAAATACTTGGCAACACAGAGTTGGAAACCTCGGAGGACTGTCTGTGGCTCTGTCCTGCCGCAGGCCGCTCCTTTGCAGTGGGGCTGGGAACTGAGGGACAGTGAGACGCTGGCCCAGAGGCTGACATCTCGTGGTTGCAGCCTGGAGGTAGGGATGCAGGGAGGCAGGTCTGCACCCTGGCTTCTGCTGCCTGTACACCCTTCCAAGAGAAAGACACAGACCCCATTTACGTAATGCCAATCAGTCTTCTGTGTCAAGTTTTCCCAAGAACATGCAGAAGCGATGACAGAGGCAGGCATTATGACTGCAGGAGTCACAGACAAATCAGGGCTTCCGTAAAGGAGTGTGTTGAATCAATAAGGCGTACTGTTCAACCAGGGCTGAGAAAAACACCTCATAAAGTAACAGCATTTGTAAAGGTTAATCAATTCAGCTAATTGTAAATGCTCTCAATTGTCAGTCCCTAAGCAGTCCCTTCTCTTTGTAGCTAATAATTCACTGTGGGATGCAGCAGCTCGAAAGCAGGGAGCAGGGAGAGTGGGGAAAGCAGTCAGATTTCTCATTATTCTCTCCATGTTGTGCTCCGTCGGTGTCCGTAAATGTCAATACATTTACCACAGGGAAAGAGCCTTTTTTCCCTACTAGCACTACTTGCCTCTTTCATTAT
Source organism: Tadarida brasiliensis (assembly GCA_030848825.1). Taxonomy (NCBI): domain Eukaryota; kingdom Metazoa; phylum Chordata; class Mammalia; order Chiroptera; family Molossidae; genus Tadarida; species Tadarida brasiliensis. Next base: position 72,766,202 of record CM061258.1, read on the forward strand.
ACACAAAACAAAGTAAAGAGCCTAATTATCTTGGTCTAGGCAGATGGAAAGGAAATGAGGGTATTGATTTTGGGGGGCAATATCTTAAGGCAATACAGATGACTAATAAGCTGGGCAGTTAAAGGGATGGTCTTCCATTCACAACTGCAAGAAAAACACATCATATTCACTGCCCAGAACTGATTCAGAAAAAAAAAAAACTGTGCTCCTTCTGTCCTTCCCTCCCCACGGTCTCCATATCCCCAGTAAGAACAAAACCAGTGGGCAGGATTTTTTTAAATGAGTGTCTATGGAAAGTAGAGAAGTAAAAACAAATTATGTCAGGCAGAAAACAATGAGACAATTCTACCCTGAAATTATAACCAGACTCTGGCAGGGAAAGCAAACCAATGACTTCCATGGAGCCAGACAACTCGGGTCTTTCCATGAGGCTTCGTGGTCAGAGTAGCCCTTACCTCCAGGCCACTAGTGGGTGTTGTGCTGGGGACTCAGACTGCAGTTTGCCTTAGCAATGCTAGAAAAGTTCTAGGAAATGGTGATGCAGGACAAATGATGAACTGTCCTAAGAAAAGTCACCTTCTTTTTTAAGATCCCACATAGATCCTTTCTTTTCTTTACTTTGTATATGCATATGGTATTACATTTCAGAAAGTCTTATTTCCTTGCAGTTATAGAAATTAATCTTCTATACTGAGAAAATATAATAAGATACAGTAATGTTCAAAGAATATTTATAGAAACCAAAATGGAGGTGAGAAGAACAATTTCAAATGTTTTGGGGCATGGTAATTTTTGTAGCAATGTCTGTAATAACTAATATTCACCCATTGATTATACCGTAGAATCCAGCGATGTACATAATTCCCCACATTGAAACATGAACTGCTGAAACACGCAATTTCCCTTTATTTCATCTGCAACTTAATAAAATGTAAATGTCTTTTCCTTAGAAGTAGGGTTGTTAGTACACTTGAAAATGAGAAAAGAATCACAGTACATCTAAATCCTAAACCTTCAACCATTTGACCAAAGAATATCCTTATCTTTTATGTATTTCAATTTAGTATTATTAACCAAAGACATTGTAAAATTCTAGTTAAATGTATGAGGGGGCTTGTGTCCCTGTCAAACAGTTTAATGTTTCAGATACATTGGACACTGCAGTCAGACAAACCGAGCAGCTCAGTCCAAAGGTTCTGCCATGATGACCTGAGCAGCCTCAGAAATAAGCTGAAAACGCACATAAAATGGGTTGTTGGCAGCTGGCACATCACAAGGCATTTTATCCCTCAAATATGTATGATAATGTTAAATCTATGTAGGATGGTAGCATGTTTAAAGTCAAATTAACTGGTGCGTTGTAATAATAATGGTGTACAGTCAGAAAACAAAACTGGAGTGCTTCTCTACAGTGAACAGAAGCATTGGTTTACACAAAGAATTCTCTTTTTTTAAAAAAAAATATGTTTTTATTGATTTTTTAGAGAGAGAGGAAGGGAGAGAGAAATAGAAACATCAATGTCAAGCCTGCAACCCGGGCATGTGCCATGACCAGGAATCAAACCAGGACCTGTCAGTCCATGGGATGACTCTCAATCCACTGAGCCACATCAGCTGGGCAAGAACTATCTTCTTAATGAAAACGATCTCATGTTACTCATGAGTACAATTTAAAACATTCCCTGTCTACCATTGAAAAATGAGATATTAGTCAGGAATGTCCAGAAGATACCTGACTAACAAGTGGGGGAAGACCTATTCAACAATAAACTTACCCATCCTATCTCCCCTCTCCCCTCCCTCCCCCTCCCCCTTCCCCTCCCTCTCCCTCTCCCTCTCCTTCTCCCTCTCTCTTTCTCTGTCTCTCTCTCCCTCTCCCTTCTCTTCCCCTTTTTGTAAGATGTATTCCTTTCATCTAACAATGCTCTTTTCCCATAATTTCAGTAGAAATGTCCTGACATCTTGGAAAATGTTGACAATCTGAAGTGAAGTCCTCTAAATTCAATGTTTCACCTTAAAGGAATTGAAATACCTGTTAGAGTTTCAAGAACTATAACCTCAAGCAAGCAGTGAGCAAATGAACAAAACAAACCCCCTAGGACCCTATTATCTCATTTCCTTTACTGGTTGTTCCTGAGTTTTTGGTACCTTCATCCTCATACTTATTCCTTTGCAGCCGCACCCTTTTATACATAATGTAGTTTTTTTTTCCAGTGGTTACATTTCTGCATCAGTTTAATAATTTTTGAAGTTATACTGGAGTATTGCTCAACTCGCTTCTAAATTAAAGCACTTATTAAAAAACTTTGAAGTACTCTCACAATTTTAAATCACTGTGCACATAGCAATTTAAAATTATGGGAGCAGTTTTATAAGCACTTGAATTTGGAGGTGATCAGAGACCTGAAAATGTGCATTATAGAGTAATTTAAAATTATTAGAGTACTTCATATTTTTTATAAGCTCTTCAGCTGGGAAGTGATCGGGTTCTAACATCTGAGCTTATGCAGTACAAAGTGAAGTACTCCTCAGCCTGAGAAGATTCACTCTATTAAATCAAACTACTTTAATAATTTTAAAGTGATGTACAGTGAGCATGCTCAGATCTCCAAATTCACTTTTAAATTAAAAATATTTTTCACTTCCAACCTACAAAGACACTTAGATGATAAAGCAGTAATTTACTCTTTCAGTTTTAGACGTCAAACTGCCCTCTCTCTTTTAGAATAGTTTTCCCTTGGTAAAAACAAAATATTAAAAATATTTTTTCCATTAAAAAAATAAAAAGCATCATGCTATTAGAATTCTCAACCTAGTTGTATTTAAAAATCTTCCCATTTTAAAATAAATTTTAGTATATTGTGCTTTGGGTTATCACACCACTTTGACACCTAAAACAATGACAAACTAATATTTCTAGAGTGTTTTCCAACTTCAGCACATAGCTAACTGTCTTATGTAAGTATAACGCCTAACCCACTGAAACATGTGGATGATTCTTCACAATAGGATAGCTGTTTTGCAATTTGAGAAAAGTCTTACAGATGCTACTATATCTTCTGAAGATTACTGCTGACCCGAGTGAAAAGCATGTTGTTCCAATAACATTCCCCCAACCTCCCCTTGAGTTCAAAGAAAGGAAAACAGAACAGAGGTATGAGACTTGCTACACTAAACGTACATTGGGCCACGGCGACACCTGATCTTTCAAATCAGTTTATGTTTTGTTCTTGGGAAATCTTACCTACACTTTCTATAATAAGATTAGAAGGCAGAATTCTTGTCTGGATTAATTTTTTCTATTAATAAGCAAGATTATTAAGCAAGGAGACTTGGGGTGGTGAACACACAATGTAATATGCGGATGATGTATGATAGAACTGTACACCTGAAACCTATATAATTGTATTAACCAGTGCCCCCCCACCAATAAATTCAATTTAAAAAATTGAAAATTAAAATTAAAGATTATTACTTGTGGAAAGGAATTCTAACCTTGTAGTAGAATGATTCAGTTTCTGGTATGTTTGAATGTAGTTACTGAGAGACTTGATATTTGCATTAGGAATGAGTGATTTAAGACTTATTTTGGTAATTTTCTCACCCCACTTAAACATAATGACATCTATGAAACCATTTTGAAAGCAAAAAAAAAATCGTTTTCTCTTTACTATCAAGTGCTGGAAGCTTCCCTTTTTCCGCTACCGTTCCCTTTCTTTCTTTCGCTCTCCGTCTCTCCCAAAGGTCCTATTCATCCGAATTCTAACCGCAGTCACGCTGGATCTACTGGAAGGTAATCACGTAGTACCTCCTTGTTCTCTGATAATACTTTGAATTTTATCCTATAGGAGAATTGATCTTAACTAATGTATTTATAATCCACAAGTGAAGCAGAGTGGGTCTCAACAGCGCTTTGCCACCAGTGGAAAGTATGCTTCAGCTGTTTGTTAGGGCTCATCAGGGAATAGGGCTACAAAATATATATGCACTGCTCTATTCTGGCTTGTGACAAAAACATCCAGAGCCACTTCGTCTTACACTACAGATGCTGCCTGAAAATTAAAGTCTCCTGGTCGTGGGGTGGTGGAGGCAGGTGGGGAGACGGTGATAATAGCTTTTAAAAGTACTCTCTTGGCCCTGGCCTGTGTGACTCAATTGGTTGAGTATCATCCCATGTACCAGTCGGGGTGCATTCAGGAGGAAACCGATCGATGTTTCTCTCTCTCTCTCTCCTTCTCCCTTCCTCTCTCTCTAAAATCAATAAAGACATAATTTTTTAAAAAGATATATGTTCTCTTGGAACAAGCTCTTCCATTGAGCAATATGCCAATGAGACCCTTAAATGAAAGAAATAAACGTATTTTGAGAGTTGTTGCAATGACTTTTTAAACTTCATTTCAAAGGCCAGGCTCTAAACACTAAAGATAAAATTGGGAGATATGGCTCCATAGCCTTTTATAGGAATAAAATGAGATTTGGGAGTTTGCCTAATAATCTAATTATAATCTCAAAGATTGCCCCAATTCTCTGAATCTTCCCACAGAGAAATACATGGATGCAATGAGCATCAATGTCTCGGTGATAAAGACAATAATAGAGTCAGTGGATTTTTTATATTAAGATATCCATGTGTATACTGAAATCAGGGATATTACCACTATGAAAGTGTTTCTGAACTTAACCTATGAAAAAGGTTCTGTTCTAACCAGTATTTTTAAAACTTTCAGAAGTTATACAATACCTGCTTTTATACAAAACCATTTTGAATTCTATGGGATTTGCATTTGTCTTTATACTATGATCAAACTGCCTTGGTTTTAATGTTGTTTCCAACAAAAATTGTTCTGGAGGAAGACTAGAAGACAGTTGTCCTAGTAATTGAAACTTACAGGATTTCGATGGTTTGTATGCACTCAGTGGGATCTATCATTTGGCTATAGTGTCATAAGAGTGTATAACTACCCAAGAAACTCAATGGTGATAATGCAAAATCCTCCATATATTCTTGACTGCAAACTAAAATTGCCTTTCAAAAAGCTTTAAAAAATCTAAATAAGTAATCATTAACCAGAAGTTATCAAGGAATGATGAATTAGTGTGTGCCTGAATTGAGAGAGAAATTTGGGTATAAATGGTAGAAGAAATCACAAGGGCATATGTAACAGTTCTTATATGTTGGAGAGAAAAGATAGTTAAAGGAACCTTCAAAAATTTTGTTTCTGTAGAATGTGAATTGACAGGAAGCCCTAAACAAAATTTTTTGCTACAGTGAATCCGTAAAAAGTAAGTTGGGCAATTATGACACAATAAATTCAAAAATCAATGTGAATATTTCAAACTAAGTGGCTATTAGAAAGCAAAAAAAGGTACTTGTAAGACTAATATCAAGAAAGAAATATAGATAAAAATATAATACTCATACACACTTGGACTGTGCAGTATAATGAAACATGACAGGCCTGGGACATTCGTCAATGGGTGTGCTCCAGATCTGTCACTGTATTTCACTGTAGTAATCACTGCTTTTAAGATCACTATATAAAATGTAAGAGAAGCAATACTGGGTGATGCCAATCTATGTATGAGTCTCCTGTGTACAACACTGATTTTAGGACTGAAACCAGGGAGATAATACTCAAAACCCTTTGCAGAATACATTATAAAGACCCATGTGTATTTTTCAGATCAAGTTTTTCCATTCCTTTGCATTTTCCTGCAACAGCACTTGGACCCATTCACATGAGTTTATTTAATCTTATTTTATCTGAGAGCATTGCTAAATAAACAAAAATTTCATTAACACTGTGGCCATTTTAAGTAAATCTTTGCCTAATGACATAAAATGCCCTTTAATTCCTAGTGCCTACTGCATGAGTTAATCCATTTAAGTGAAAGAACATTTTTTGTCAGATTGTGTGAGTCTGACAATTTTTTGAACCAAATCAAGCCTTTTGAGAACTGAATTCTATTTGCTTCAGGGGGGAAAAAAGTGACTTTCTGGTTCAAAGGAAAAATGCTTAGAAGCCATATTTGAAAGGCTCATAAGGGGTCTTACACATCAAATAGCTCTTAGAAAACAACATTCTGATGAGTCAAGTGTAAATTAATTAGAAACATAGAGACTGCTTTTCCCTGGCTATCCACATGGGTTTCAAAGTTGAAGCAAGAGTGTTTGACGAAATATGTTTGGAGTGTTCATGACCCAAAAGCACAGGGAAGTAGTTCAAGATGTTTCCATGAAATAAAGATACTTGTTTTCTTTCAGTGATCTTCCCAAACAAATATCCAACGAACTCCTACGTAAAAGCATTGGGATTCGTGCAGGTTCTCCATTTTGAGTCTCGCAAGTATAACTTAAAGAGGATTTTTCCCTGCAAAGAAACTGATCAAGTCATTATAAATGAATTCAGGCTTTGTAGTGTTTCCAAAAGGAGAAACAAGAGGGATAAGCACTGAGATATGCTCACTGCAAACGTACCGTATATCATGCGTTGTAGTAGGACACCGTTTATGTCTGGACTCTCTGGAGGGCTGACACTGCAGACTCAGGAATAGCAGTTCTCTGAAGCTCCTTACATAATATCGGATTATAAGAATTTGGTCCAGGTAGTTTGGTTATATGTCCAGCCACTGCTTGTATCCAATTAATAGGGAACTACAACCGGTCAAAGAAATGAAAGCAAATGAACAATTGTGCAAATGTATGCTGAAAGTAGTTCCCTAGTACCACCACTAGAGAAAGTACTTTAAAATGTTATCATTAGTAAATATTTATTGCAAATCATTTGGTTAGATGGTGCTGAAAATTAATGTTCATGGAATTCTCAGAGTAAATATCTTAAAAACCTATCCTTAAGAAAAAAATAGAAAAGAATGAAAAAAGAAAGATTTTTAAAAAGAGGCTTAAAAAGTATAAAGCACAAGGAAGGCTTCGGGCTGCAGAGGGGTGGTGATGGGTGGGGAGGGTGTGGGGAGACAAGACCCAAGAAGTGATGGGGACCCAGTTCATGTAAGGTGGCCATGAGGAGGTGACAGAAAAACTATCTGACGTCAGGTTAGAACCCAAGGCAAGAGTCAGTGAAACTGAAGAGAAACTGCACTTTCCTGTTGGCTCCAAAGTACCTATGGATTATGGTAGGAAAAGTGAAATGCATCGCTGGTATCAGGAAGTCAGTGCTGATAAATAATTTTGGAAAAAGAGGATGGGTCCAGGTGACAGAAAACAAGGACTGGAATTTTCACTGGATGAGCATGCGAACCATCTGCAAAGTCTTTGCTGTCGACGTTGGCTATCAACTCTCAGACAATCAAATAGTCAACCATTTTCACATCTCTATGAACTGACCGAGAAGGATCTGATGGTGAACAATGATAAATGATATAGGAAAGGGCTGGAGAAAGAAAGGAGTCCTCTGGCAGAGAAAGATGAGAATGGAAAATACTTCTACCTGGACTTTGTAGCTGCCCCTTGACTACCACCTGTCCGTGCAGGAGCTCAGGAGAAGACCCTCCAGCACCTGGACCATGAAACCTCATGGCAAAGCCCAGGGCAAGGGCACCTTTCTGACCAACAAGCTCTTGTAAATCAAAAAGTGGTCTGGGCTGATGGGTGTGGTTCAGTGAATTGAGCTGTCCTCCCATGGACTGAGAGGTGCCCGTTTGACTCCTGGTCAGGGCACATGCCTAGATTGTGGGCTCCATCCCCAGTAGGGGGCGTGCAGGAGGCATGTTTCTCCCCTGATGTTCCTATCTCTCTCCCTTCCTCTCTCTCTCTAAAAAAAAAAAAATCAATAAAAACATTTTAAAATAACAATAATAAAAAAGTAGGATTGGATCCATTGTAGACACTATCAGCTATGCAGTAAATAGATATTAATATTCTTCCAAATATGTAGCAATTACTTATAGATATGACTAAAACATACCAAAGCAATCAACCATTTAAGACCAATGCTATTTAAAGAAAATAGTTGAATGAAAAGGGAAAAGAAAAGAAAATATTTGAATGAAAAGGGAAAATAAAAGAAAACTGGTTTGTAATATATTTTTGTATTCATAAGGCACTTTACATATTTTATACTAGACTTTGTAGACTATGCAATGTGATCACAGAGTGAACTGCCAAGGTACAGGATTGCAGCAGCCAGGAAAGTGTTAGGGACTTACATAAAAGAAGCCTATGGAGTCCATTGTTTCTGGAGTGCAGTGCCATTATTGCAGTTTATACATCCCTAGAAGTGACTTCCTTTCTACCAAAAGTCAATGATTATCTAATCCCTCCATTGCTTCAAGGCAACTCTTAAGGAGGTAGCATGAGCTGTGTGAGTTATATCACAAGCAGATGGAGAGGAGGCAAGTTTGGGCATTTTGCAGATCATAGACCAGAGGAATGCTGATTGCCCCCTGAGAAGATAGATGTACAGATAAAAAGGCTGAAATATTTTTGCATTTGCTATAGCAGTTCTGTTTTGAAGAAGCAACTATTCCAACACAGATCAAAATGATTGCCCAGCTGGTGTGGCTCAGTGGATTGAGTGTCATCCCATTGACTGAGAGGTCCTGGTTGGATTCCTGGTCAGGGCACACCCCTGGGTTTCGGGCTTGATCCCCAGTAGGGGACATGCAGGAGGCAACCAATCAATGTTTCTCTCTCACATCAAAGTTTCTATCTCTCTCCCCTTCCTCTCTCTCTAAAAATAAAAATAAAAATGATTCACGAACCTAAAGAGAATGCAGAATGAGGATTATGATGATGAAGCTCCAAACAGGACCAGGAAATAAACAGTTCCAAGAGAAAAACCAATTCTGCCAATTCTTTCATGACGAGAGAATTTGAGTATAATCTAAATCAGTGATTCTCGAACTTTTTCATCTCAGGAACCCCCTCACCCCTTAAAAATGATTAAGGACCTCCAAATATTTCTGTTTGTTTGGGTTGTAGTTACTGATGTTTACTGTACTAGAAATTAAAAGATATTTTTCAGCTATACATACAAATTTAGTGAGAAAAGGGACATTGTTTAAAACGTGCAGCTCACGATGCTTAATAAAAGGCAACTAGATCCTCTTGTCTGCGTCTGTATCCAGTCCTCGGCACTGTCACCTGGCCTCTGGGAAATGCAGCTGTACCCTCAGGGAGAAAGAGAGGGAACAGATAAACAAGGTCTCAGTACTGTTAGGAGAAAAGTTTGGCCTTGCACACACCCTGAAACGGTGATGGGAAGCCAGAGGGGAGCCTGAACTGTCCTTTGAGAACCAATGAGCTAAAAACACTGTATGTCCAATATATTTACACATATTAGTACACTGCAGAGAGATACAGTCTTCCCAGGTTAACTACTTACTATCCTGTAGGTAGATCATTTCATAGCGTAAGTTCAAACACTCTAAACCATTCATTTCTGTCAACCGTATGAAGCCTGAGATACGCATTGCAAGCCAGAGTGACAAGAAAGATAAACAGATGACATACAAAACGGAGACCTAATAACATGCATTCCTGACTGTCAGCACTAAACGTTGTATTTTCACATGTGGTACTATTGTGTTCTAATAATGAGGTGGATGGAGTAAGAATCATTCTATTTTATAGATGAGAAAAGTGCACAGAGAAGGGTAGGTGACTTATCCAAGCACCATAACTAATCCATGACAGAACTGGGACTGAATCCAGCCCAGCGCTGCTTTGGGCTCATCACTGGGCCAGCACACGGCGCCAGAACACATGGTGGAAAGTGAAAATTATGGCTGGGGTGTTATGTTGCCTGATTTGTTTCTTTGTAATTTTTTCACTTACTCTGCCAAATAGCTATTTTGGTAGATATGTAGTTGGTGCTTTGATATTATTTTGCTAAATGTTCTGTTTTAATATTTTGAAAATGTGTAATTACTCCCTCTGGCCTTAATTTTCCTTACATGTAAGGTTTGGATCAAAACACCACGAAGGCTCCACAACAACGACATCTTTATCACTAATAAAACAAGGCATCTCTGAATCTGGAATTTAACTGAAAAAAACAAACCATCTCCTCATATTGGACAACTTCCGTAAGAGCACTTTTGGTTTGCTCCATAATGGTGGATGGTACCAGAATTTTTTGGAAGCCAGGGACATGGGATGCTTGACATCCTGTGACTTATGGAGAATACTGCACAATAAGGTCTTGTCCCCAGGTCCCCACATAAGTTTGAAATGTCCTGCTGAATAGTCACTTAGGTGAAAATCTTATTTATAATGTTCTGATCTGGATACTAGCTGAATTTTACATATAAATACAATGTATTTTGGCAGAGTTTTAATATGCATTAATTTTTTCAAAATGCAAGTTTACCAAGAATGCAATTCAGAAAGATATGTGTGGTATTGGGGTTGCCACAGCAGCCCATTCATGGCTGACATATTCATAGTAATTCTAACACAGCAGTGTGAGCATTCCATTACTTCAACAGAGCTTCTAGCTCAGAGAAAAATAAGCCTTTGCACACACATCGAAATATTTGACTATAAGTCTCTTTCCAATATTTCTTATTTATATTACAATTGAGATTTTAAAAAAGAAAAAGAATGCAAACTCATTAACATAAAGTTAGGTATGAAATGTAATGTTAGGGCTTTACATATATTAACTCATTTCATCTTCATAGTAACCCCATGTAAAAAAAACATGTTTTATCAACATTTTAATTAGGTATGTGTAGGTCGATTCTATCACATGTGCTTTTCATCGAAGGATAGTGAAGAAGTATTCTCCATGTTTGTTTGTTTTTAACGGAGTGTTATGGCCGATAAGATCAAGAATCACTGGGTTAATTTCCCTCGGAAATTCCATTTTTTTCTTTTCTCGAAAGTTTATTTTTAGAGTCAAAATTAATAGATACTTCTCAAATTTCAATTCCTTCTGAAAATTGGAGGTTATTCCCTCTGTATTAATAAAAAACAGTGTAAAAACAGCTCCCAGTACATCTATCTGACTCAAGGCATGTGGGGAAAAGAGAATATCTTGGATCAGCTTCAAAAGAAGTCATAAAAGCTAGATTTGGTTACCTAAGTATCCAGCCTCAAGTTCCTCTGCTGTCAAAACCCCACGACCACCTCTACCACCAGTACCAGCACCACCACCAAGATCTCTCCGCTTCACCTACTGACATACAGAGGAAAGCTGTACTTCAGAGCATTACTGATTAAATGAGGGGAGCTACAGCTTCTGCTTCAACCCAAACATTCTCCTGAATATTAGCCCTTGCAGTGCATGCCATAGGTTCTAAAGCCAGTATTTTTTCAAACATGAATAATCTGTATTTAGATAGTTAAATTAAAAAAAAAAAAATCAGCGACAAAGGTGTGGTATCTACCAAAATTAGATTGAAGCAACTGAAAGTTTTTAAATCCCAGTGACGTTTTAATCAATGCATTCTACACAACAAATAATTATGATGTTTATTTTGCTACCTGCACATAAAGTTTTTCTCTTAGCTGCTTTCCTGAGCCATAACATCATGTTAAGATATATTTTTCACACTTTCTGCAACCGGAGATATTGAAAATAAAATGACTTTTCTGAATCACATTATTTCCCCCTGCAAGACACTGCCATTTTTTACTTACTGTTTTAAAAACTGCCTAAATCAATACAACTGTCTTGGTTGGGTACTAGCGCACTTGGCTGTGTCAGGGGAATAAGAACAGTGCTAGGAATAGCATTGACTTCTTGGGCTCTATTAGTTTTGCAGTAATGGTTCATTAACAGCACACACCATTAATTTAGAGTAAGCCCTGTACTAATTATGACAATTGATTTCTTTGTTTAATTTCTCTATACCCCTATGACACGTTTACAATGAACCCCAATTTAAAGTCCCTTTGGGAATTCGGATTATATTACATCTTTTAAAAAGGATATGTTTTGATAACCTAACCCACTTGATATTTTTCTCATTGCCATATGTAAAATATAAAAATACACCTCATTGCATTATTGATATTTTAGTTATGTTTTAGTAAAAGATTCATAAGCGTTTCTAAAAACAAAAAGAATGCTTCCACACATAAATTTCCCTTTCAGCTTGCGCTGACATCCATTTTATAATGAACTACAATGCACAGCACGTTTCCAGGCTTAGAAACACGATCTCCCTCCTTCTCTGTCACATAAAAGTCAAAATTTTAAGTTGCCATCTAATCCCTCTGAATACATCGGCCTTCAGCTAGTCAGACATGGTTTCTGATTTAACTTCCTTCGTTGAAAAAAAGATTGATAATATCTTGAAACACATGTTTTAAAAAGTACATATTAATGAAAGCATCAATTGTCAACTAATCCGACTACCTCCCTCAATATGCTGTGAAAAACAAACTCTTGTCGGCATAAGTATAAATCCTGAGAACTGAGTCCCTGAGTTCGAGTCCTCACTGTGCTCCTCATAAACTGGGTCCTCTTGACCATGTCCATTCCCATGTGTGCGTGTCTATTTCTGCATAAATCAATAAAAACTCTGCTTCACTCAAAGGGCATTTGTGAACAACAAATAAGAAAACTCAGATGATTTTTAAATGACAATAATAAGATGATGAATAGAAGGAACTAAAATATGTCAAAGATCATGATGTGTTTTCTGCTTTCTGGAATTCTGAATGCACCAGCTTTTATAACTAAATAGTATGAATCTAAATGGAATACTGTAAGCTAAACAAGGTCACATCTGTGTAACTACCATGAGCTGAAATGAGAATAAACTGCACAGGGTCCCTACCTGCAGTAAGTCCCAAACAATGTAATCTCATTCCATCAGCCGTGGCCAAAGCAAGGACCTACACAATAGGTATATCACATCAAATCTATGATTTGTCCGAACTTCCTCTCTTATTTTTAATGCCTAGAACAATTTACTGGGAATTGGAGGCAAAGGTAGGCCCTGCACCTATGAACATAATATAAACATTCATCAAATTCATGGCTTTGATTATCATTCTATAGGCAAGTCTCAAACACAGATTTCTAGTCCCAACCTCTGTCCTAAGCTCCACACTGGTATTTTTCTTGTGTGTAATGCATCTCAAACTGTATATTCTCAATTACTTTTTCTTTGCACTTAAATGCAAAGGTGGGAGTTTTTTGCTTACTTTTTCTGTATACTTCTTAAATAGTTTGTACAAATTTTCTGTAGGAACATATATCATGGTCAAGGTGACATAAAACAATGAAGTTATGTATTTCACTAATTCTTTGTAAATGGCCTGGATGCAGCTTTGAAGGTGAGCTCATGCTAAAACTCTGCCTATCACCTAAAAAATCAAGCCTTAACAGGAAAAATATAATTGCAAATAAATATGCTAATACCAGTTACCCAAGAATTGTGTACCCAGTATAACCCTTGTATTGAATGAAATCCACTAAGAAGCCCACTGACAAAGTTGTGCAGCATCTTTGCAACGTCCAAATAGCACTACAAAGAGACAATGGTTCCAAAGTGCCATGATCAGTGTGATGTGAGCAGGTAACGGATGAGACCATTTGGATTCCCTTCTAAGGGCAGCCAGAGGTTAACTTGGTATATAATGACATGACTGATGCGTTCAGTTTGAGTATCAAAATGAGCTGCTTAAATCTAAGCTTCATGCTAACAGGTAACAAGGAGAGTTATTGAGGAAAGAAGAAACATGTTCACAGCAAGAGGCAAATGCATGAGACTGGCAGCGGCCTTGGAAGCCGGCTGTGAGCAATGTCGGGGGAACACAGTCAATCCCATGGAGGTCCGGGCCCCCAGCAGCAGTGGTGTGGGATTTCATGTGATGTTTATGACCTATGTATTGTCTAACTTCAGAAATATTTAGATGAGATGCTTCCATTAGAGCCTAAATGAAAAAGGGTAAGAAAATCAACAAACTGATCGTTGACATTTTCTGTCGTTGAAGACAGAAAACAAAAACTCTCCTGTTTCACTCGAGAAAGGGAGACATAATGCTGCTGTCCAATTAGTAAAACCTTTATTACTTCTTTTCAAAATGGCATGCATCAATGTTAGACCATATTATACGATAGCTAAAACCAAACAGGAATCTACGAAGAAATACATAAATCTACTACAGTAAAAAGGCCATAAGCAATTTCCATGTCTTGGGATAAGCAGTGCTTAAAAGGGTTTGCATTTTATAATTACTCACCTTGCCATGTAGTCATAGTTTGTAAACTTTTATGTAAGTGGGTTGTGTTTAAGAATTTTAAGGGATTATTTCTAAATGTTATAAGCTAAGTAAACAACAAAATCCCAGGCACAGTTACTCTGTGGCTATGTCCGCCCTATCTCAGTCAAGCTGCTAGAACGCTTTTTTGTCATCATGTAGATAAGATAATCATGTAAACAAAATAATTAATTTATGTTTTATTAATTCTTAGTAAATGGCCTGGGGGTAGGTATGAAAATGAACTCCTGCTGGAAATGTGTTTATTTCCTAAAATAATAATAATAATAATTAGGCCTTGACAAAGATAATATAATTATAAAGCAATTATTAATACCAGTTTACCACAAACACCAGAATGTACATACATCCACTATAACCCTTTTACTTGAACCTTGCTGGTGATGCTCTGAGTTATTTACGTCAATCAAATCAGCCTCACCCTATGCTAAGGGGGAGCCAGCTGCCCTGTAGCAACTCACTTCTCTGGTTTTCAAATTCACATCTGGAGATGTTACTTCAGATGTGACCCTGGTAGATAAAATGTGAAAATTTGATCCTTATTCGTTTTCCTAAGTCACAGAGCATAGAACATTAGTATCCGACCATCTGTGTGTGGGTATGAAAAGGTAAACAAAGGCACGTGCCTGTGTAGGGACGAGAGAGAACGCATGCTGCATAAAAGAGCATGCACACTGAAAAGGTCTGTGAGCCCGGCCAGGGTGGCTCAGTTCGTTGGACATCATCCTATGCACTGAGAGGTTGCTGGTTCGATTCCCGGTCAGGATGCGTGCCGGGTTGTGGGCTCAGTCCCTGGCTGGGGACGAGCAGGAGGCAGCTGATCGATGTTGCATTTTCACATCGATGTTTCTCTCTTCTCCCTTCCACTCTCTCTAAAAAAATCAATGAACTGTTCTTTAATAAATAAAAGTTCTGTGAACCAAGCAGTGTTCACATAGATATATATTTACAAATGCATGAATAAAGATATAGCATCAAATAGTGTGTCTGATAATGAAATGGTGGGTTACAAATAAGAGTTGGTAATACAGGTTTTAAAACTTTATATTTTTTTCTAACCCACACTGAAAAATGTCTGAGGAAAATAAGAGTTAATAAACACACACACTTGAATTGAAAAACTGTGGAAGAAGCTAAAATTTAGAGAGTAACCTATTTTCTTGTTCTTGTTGTTGACACTATTACAGATGTCCCCCATTTTTCCCCTCTCCCCACCCCCCTCCACCCAGCCCCTGCCCTGTTTTCTTTTAGAAGCCCACAATTCAATGTGAATTTGATTGTCTGACAATCATAGCCACCAGTTGCGGGGGGTGGGGGAGAGATTGTGCAAAGAGCTACAGATTTCAGCTGCTGGTGAATCATGCAATGTTATTCATTTTGAATATTTTAGGATATGATTGTCTCATGAATTCTCATCATCTTTTTTATACTTCTGTCTCATATCTTTAATTACAGAATCTAAGAAAGATTATAGGATGTTACAAGGCCCTGGATGAATCAGCAAAATACACATTTACTTATGAACTTCCCCTGTTTTGCATTACAGAAAAAAAAGTATCAAAACTGTATGTTAAATAATTAATTTTGACCCTGAAAACATATTTTAGGAAATTAGAAATAGATTTAAGAGATAATGAGAGTAGCTGTGTTTTCTTTGTGAAAGAGATCATTAGCCAGGCATGGTCAGGGACTGTCCTGTTAAGACCTTTCAGCAAAGGAAGTTATTCTGGTTCTATGAATTTCTTTATTCCAGCTAAGCTCAATTACTTTTATTGTAAGAAATTATATTAGTGCAGTTACAATAGCTACCATAACAGATAAACCTTGAAATCTCAGTAGCTTACCACTAATCTCAGTGGCTTAACACAAGTGTATTTTTCACTCCTGTGAATTCCAAACCTTTGCTTGTTCAAGCTGTCTCTTTGTCAGGGGTAATTCAGGGACAACAATCTACCCCATGTAAGAAGCACATGAATCCCTGACAGACAGCTAGCTGTCTCTTCCACAGGAACTGTGTTTTCAGGTCATCTCAGTTTCTTAGGAAAACTCCAGTCATGAGTATTTGTACACTGACTTCAGAAGTCTCCTTCTCCTAGGTCCTGGGATAGTAAAAAAGAAGAATCACTAGAAAACTGTAGGGTGGGAACTCCACGCGCAATAAATTACAGAAGAGTTTGGAAAGGTCACTGTTCAATAGTCAGTGGAACATCCAGAAATATGGTAAAATTACACTGTACACCAAAAAAGGACAAATGTCAAACAATCCTTATAGACCAAAAGAAATTCTGATAGATTATAGACGTTAAGTAAATTATGATATAAATGTGTCAATATATCCGAAAGTTATTCTACAGAAACCTTAAAGAATCATCTACATTTATTTTGCTGGTGTTTGCATTTTAACACATGAGAATAGAAAGTTCAACCGTATAGAGTGGAGGATGATGCCTTGAAGAGAGACAAGCTTTTCCGGATTCTCCACTACAGTGGCGGCAAAGGTCTGAAGAACAAGCTGCTTTCGTCACTATTTCTCCCCCTACCTCTCAAAGCTTAGACAGAGCCCCGCCTTCTCTGTGTTTGTCTTCCCATACTCCTTAGATATACACTGAACTGTCAGTCATGATGTATCCCTTCTGTCATAAAACATTTCACCATGACCTTCACTCTTTTGCAGAAGCTGAGTAAGTTGGGTGTATGACTGACATATTGATGGTGGACACATATGAAGCCAAATTGGTACTGACATTGCTGAAGATGTGAAAGTAAAACATGATGCTTTAATGATGATGGGGCATAGGGTTTGTTTCAGAAAAGACTAGAGACCTCTGAAGATGGATGTATCTAAATTAGCAACAAAGATCACAGTGGTAGGCTGCCTCTCCAACAGCGTCATGGTGATAGATGCTGAAATTGGGAAATAGTGGTAAAGAAGCATCGGAAAGGTACTCCTCTGAAGAAGGGGACACCATTTACCACAGAACTCCCATGATGCTGCAGTATCAAAAATCTCCGGAGTCTACCATCAGATCAATCTCCATCTTCATTATTCCTTCCCAGGCCCCAAGTTATCACAAAGTCAGCACCTGTTACAGCCGACAACACCTTTCTAGTTACTGCTGAGAAAACTAAATGGATTGGCTCTCATCCTGATTCTTATATGTAGTTAAACGTATTGGAACTGTTCACCATTTCACTTGTATAAAAAATCTTTATCCAGTGTCACCTCTGAGCCAGACAATGCATGGTCCTACAGAGACAATATTTAAACACAAACAAAAACTCCGAAATACACATCTACCTTCATGAAACAGCTATTCTAAGGAGACAAATACATATTTCCGTAAATGCAGAAATCAAACCAATAGAAATCTTAAAAAAGAAAATGCAGAGAACTATGGGGACACATAATACTCTGGAGGTCAGGGGAGAACCTCTTTAGGTGGTTGGTTCCAACAGGAGAAAGGAAGGGATGTCAGAGTGACCTACACAGTGGGATTTAGAAGCAGAAAGCTATGACTGGCACACAGAAGCAAGACATGAATGGTGTCAAATGAAATGACATCATAGTGTCAGGTAGAAGGCTGACCACACAGAGCCTTATAAGCCTCTTCAGGTATTTCCACCTTTACACTAAAAGCAAGAGGAAGACACTGACTTCATCAGATTTGTGTTCTACCAAATCACCCAGGTGGAAGGAGGGAAAGGTGCAATGGATGTGGAGAAACCCATGGGAAGCTATTGCTATTGCTTCCCTCATTGTCAAGCCAAGTCCATTTAATTAGGTAATGGAAAACAACTGATTTACAAAAAAAAAAAAAAAAAAAGAGTAGAATTTCATATGCCATAAATTTTCCTGATGTTATTAAGCAGCATTAGATTACTTTGAAAAATGCTGCTATTTTCATATATATTCAACACCACATGTACACTGGAGTATACCTACCACCTCTGCTTCCCTATCCTTTCTGCATGTTCCCAAGATAAAAAAATTTAATCCTCACCTGAAGATATTTTTCTATTTATCTTCACATAGAGCAGGAGAGGGTGAGAGAGAGAGAGAGAGAGAGAGAGAGAGAGAGAGAGAAACATCTATATATCTATATGAGAGAGACACATCAACTGGTTGCCTCCCGCACAACCCCAACCAGGGCCGGGAATGAACCGCAACTGAGGTACGTGCCCTTGACCAGAATTAAACCCGCGACTCATTGGTCCGTGGGCCAATGCTCTAACTGCTGAGTCTAACAACTGAGCCAAAACTAGTGCTACATAATTTTAATTAATAAAAATATTAATTAAAATTTTGTACCACTAGTAAGAAAGGTCCTCTTTTCCTTTCTTGTAAATGCTCCTAGCAAGTAAGCATCTGAAATTAGTCATGACATAAACTCATGATGTCACACACAAGAATGAAACCTCAACCATCTGTGAACCAGAAATTCTATCTCCATCAGCAAATTCCCCCTTTCATGAACACCTTATCTATTTCATAAATAAATTATTTTAGGAAATATTAGCCAGCACTTAGTCTGTCCACATTTCTGTTACATTTCAGAATTAAAAAGGATTCTGTAACAGTGAGGTCTGGTGGTGTCAGCAATATTACAGTGTCAGAGCTCCTGTTAAACACTTGTGTGAAACTTAGACATGATTTAAATTCTAGTTTCTAAGATTTATTTCTCTCTGCTACTATTGTACAAAACCACTATTAATATGCTGTGAAATGAGACATCTATAGCATCACTAGTAAAAGCCTTTAAGTAGTAATCCTTCTGAATCCTTCCTTGTTATAATAGCTGAACATTTGCTGTACAAAACCAATGAAATTCACACATGCTGCTACAGAGCAGCGGAGAGATTATTACAGCATTTTTTCCCAAAAGTACCTTAGGCTTTGGATGATTAGAGAATAGTCTTATGTTCTAAACTTCCTGCCAACAATGTGGCTTTTAGTTGCCTTGGACTGAGGACAAATTGTAGTATAATGTATGTTGACAGTTTAATAACATGGGTTACTATCCTTGGTGTACTTTATGATGTAATACATCCTTATAGGTGTCTCCAGAGAATTGTGCTATGATTTTTGAGGCACAGAAAATTCAATAAACTAAAACCGTCTGAGTAAGATTTCTGCCTTCTGTATACTTTGGATATTTTCCTAAAAAATAAATAGGTGCTACCCTTCTGAAATATTTTTCTGACATGACTTTTCTGTTTTTCTTCTCAGGCTGTAGATTTTAAGATTGGAATGGTACAATTCTTATTAAATTATACATTAAAAATATAAAAGTCTCTTTCTTTATATAATAAATGGTCTTTCAGGTCTCAGAGGTAAAGCTTCTCTTCTATAAAGAGCTGTAATTGTGGTTTTCAAAAATCTCATTAAATATTTAGATCTTTTAGAGCACAAGTGTTTTCTGTTGAGGTTTAAACACATTTAGACTAATTATTTCTAATGTTTTGACCATTGTACAAACACTTGTAGTATTAAATAGCTAACAGCATAAAACAAAATAGCAAGTCTTATGTGCAGAATTCATATAATTACTCCTGGATTTACTTTGTATCAAGATATTTCTGGGTGAAACAAAAATAGCAATACAATGTATTTTTAAAGTGATACAGTAATAAAACGTTATTATTAAATGAAGGCAATTCTAAGTACAGATGTTACTTTATAGCCTTACTCCTTCTTTGTTTGCATTTATACAACCATGAACATGAGAAAATATTCAGGTTCTCGTGCACACTAAGTCCACCGTGATTCCATGATGAACAGTTGCCTGGTACTTTAGTGATGACCAAAAAGAAAACACACTAGAATATTCTAAAAGAAATATTCTCACATTACCACTTTATTTAAATTTTAAAAAGACTAATTTTATCATCCACCTGCCAGGTGAAGAAAGAGTTAGAGAAAATAACTGTAAGTCACTATCTTCCACAACTATTACCCTTTACTCAGTTTTGTCTTTTTAAGAAGCTAGATAATATGGGAAACCAGAAAAGCATGAAGCAAGTTTCCTGTCCTACAGGTAATATAGTCATTTTGTATTAAGTACTCCCTATGTTACAGGTACTATGTAAAATATTTGACGTACATTATTTCTTTTATGCCTCCAAGCAACCCCAGAGGATAGGTTCCTTATTATTAGCCCCGTTTTATAGGTGAGGGAAGAGGGGTCAGAAAGTCAGAGGTTCCCCTAAGACCTCAGAGCCCGTAGGTGGTGGAGTTAGGATTCCAACCCAAGCATGCAGAATTCAGAACCTGGAACACATCGTTTTCCGCACGGGCCAGGCAATTGATTTAGTGATTTTTAAAATGCATATGTGGGTATTTTAATAAAAGATAATGCAAGCCCATATGAAGAATACTAAATCAATACAAATTTTGTTTATTGCTTTTTGAAGACTAAGATACTCGGTCTCTTGGGAACTCTGTTCTGAAATTCCTTCACTTCAGAGCGCTCACCCAGGATACAGCAGCTCCTTTGTCCCCAACAACTTCCCAGTACTGCTCTTGAAAATCTATGTCACTTAAATGATCTCATTGTTACCATTATCATGATATTTTCTCGTTGCAACTCAGAGCCAAGCTGTCTATCTGTTCCAAGCAAACATAGATAAAACAAGCATCCACGATTTGGTGAAGCCTCTCAAAGCTGAGAGGGGGCGATCTGAAAAACAAATTGGATTATAGCGTGTGAGCTCAAACCGGAAAAAAAAAAAAAAAAAGCGAATGCTCTTGAATTCTAACCCACATTGAACTTTTCGGTTCCAGTGTCTCTGTTGCTTTTTCTAATTTTTTGGCCCCGAGCTTGTGTGCTTTCCTCTTCCTGGGGGTTCCGCCATGGCTGGAAGACATCCCAGCGGAGAGCAGAGGTCTGAGGATTACTGAAGTGGTTTTCTTTTTAATCACTTATGAAAACAGAGACCAAGCCAATCACCAGCCATGTGATTTCTCTAAGCCACTGAGCCCCTGAATTCCATGAGGAAGGCCTGACCAGCTCTTTCCCCAGTGTTGTCTTTGAGCTTCTCTCAAGTCTGAGAACCATACTGCTCGGGGGGGGGGGGGGGGGGGGAGCGAGGGAGGCAAAGAAAAAATATTACCTGAACACATGCATAAAACGGAGAGCACGTTAAACTTTCCCACTCGGGCACAGAGGAAGTGCCCATGTGTCTGCTCTCTTCCAGCACTTTGAAAACGGACGTCTGCTTTATTTCCCAGGTGATGGAGTTTGACACAATCTCTGTCCCCTCCTCTCAGTCCTCTGATTTTTCTTCTGTGGGGTGTGCAATCAGAAAGCGCTCCTTAAAAGCAAAATTAGGAACAGAAGATGAAGAGACCGAGGTCAATCTGATGGCATGGGTCCTTGCTAAAATTTAAGTAGCATTTAAATAAATGCTCTTGGTCTAGGCACGTGCAGGGAGAGAAGACAGGCTCCAAGAGGCGGGACAACCTCAACACCCCGGTGGCCGAGCATTCTGTGGAACTCTCGGTGGTTTCACAGGAAGTCCCCACCCCAAAACAACAACAAAATCTCTGAGGATTAACACAAAGGATTCATTTCATTTTCTTGTATATTTATACTTTGCAAGACTTTAGCCCAGGTGACATCATTCATTCCCACCTGCCTCAACCACCCCACCCTCACTTTTAAAAAAAAGTAAGCGATCTGTAAACTCAAACCAAATGTTTTCCATTTTTTCCCTCTCTCAGAAACATCAGCGGACTCCGTCCAGCGTGGGCGAAATGCCAGCCACAGCAAGACGACACTGACCCCAAGACATGGGAGTTGGCTGTGTTCCTCTGAGGCGTCAACAGATCGGTATGAGAAGTGGTTTGTGTTTATGCCTGGAATGCTGTGGGTATTAGCAATTCTTCTAAATCTACCTGTGCAGGGTGTTTTCTGGTTTTGCAAATGTACTGACTCACTTCTCAACACATTTGGGCCTCTTTCTGTTTCAATTGCTAATCCCTTCACTCCAAAACCTGTGTCTGTCTTTCCCCTCTTGTCTCTCCCCCAAACTAGACTCTAACCAATTGGATAGAGGCTTTCCAGTCCCTTTCTACGTTTTTTTTAAATATTCACCTGAGAACATGCTTAGAAAGAGGAAGGGAGAGAGCGAGAGAAATATTGTTGTAAAAGAGAAACATTGATCAGTTGCCTTCCATACATGCCCTGACTGGGGATTGAACCTGCAACCAGGTATGTGCCCTAACTGGGAATCGAACCAGCAACCCTTCATTGCACAGGATGACCTCACCCACCTGAGCCACACCAGGCAGTCCAGTCCCTTTCTAAATGAAGTCCATCTTCTTGGAGCAGATGATGCCTTGGGCTGCATCCTGATGTGACATAGACAACATGAGAAATTACAAATTCCATTGCACATTTAAATTATAGTTATAATATATAGATTATAGTTATAATATATAGGATCTATGACATGTTTATCAATTGATGCACAAAATGGAGCTTATTATTATAAATAATAAATACCTAAAAATTTGGTTGGAATACTCAACATTACTCAAGACCATTGAAAAATGCTGCACATATCATTTTATGTTCAAAAACGTATATACGAGCAAGGTATGCTACGAGAATTTGAAACTAGAGAGAATCAGTATTCCAACATTTACTATTCATTGAGACCTGATTTCTGTGCAATCAGGAAATGGATGTGACCATTTATGAAGAAAGGAAACGACATTAAAATGGTACTGTAGTAGCTCCATCGGTCCATGTTGTCTAGTGAGGTTTTATTTGTACTTTCATTTGGTGGGAGGCCCAGGAATTACATTATTTTAAATAGCTTGTAAAATAACACGGCAACAATTGACAATAAAATTCCAAAATTCCAGAGCGTCATGACACACCTTTCCCTAACAGGTGACTCAAATCAATTGAATGGACCTTCTGAATAAAACTGGCCCCTATGTGTATCTACGAAAACTTGGGCCCAGGGCTGAATGATTTCCAAGTGAAATCAAATCTGTTACTGGAAGCAAATAAGTCACTAGAAAATTCACAGTCATTCAGGTGGTTAACATTAGTCAGCTCACAGTGAGGTTACCTCCTATTAAGGTCAGACTGTAAAACTATGGCGATTTCTTTGCACATAATACCAGTGTACCAAATAAGGAACTGATCATATTACAATTATAAGAGCCATCGCAAAGCCCTAAATATATCATTGGCAGGGTTCCTCCAAATTGAAAGTGCTAATCTCCAATACACATCAGCCCTGGCGTGGCTTGTCTTGTTAGGTAAACAAAATGTGTCTTGCCTGTCACTGTCATAAAATATTAATGCACTGGAAGTCTCTAAACCTTGCTAAGCATAAGGCCTATTATCACACTTAAGAGCAAAGCAATCTAATAAATCGCTGGCTGTATAAAAACTAAGTCAGCTGGCAGAGACAGGGAATCTCCCTAAGGGATAGTAAGAGCCTCATCTTCAACTACAGCAGCTGCAGTTCCAGAGAAATTATGTTTCTTCTGCTCAGTAAAAATACATTTGTGCTGAATTCTGTTATTTAAACTCTAATGGAATCATTAGGAATATCCATACATGATGAGTAACAGAAAATTAACTAAGAAAATCATCTACAATGCTGTCATATAATGGGCGCAGTATTTTTATTAGGGTTGAGTTTTAGAGGGCTAAATCTGATGTAAAATCAAGCTGCTTATTTCTAATATCCATTTTGGAAGAGTAGGAACCCTCAACTCATACATAAATAATCATGTGTAAACAATAAGCACTGAGCTGATATCCCTAATTGAAAGCAATTCACTTGTCTGGCCCTGGTGTTAGGTCCTTCAGACAGTATATAATCATGATTGCTATGCACCTTAAAATTGCTGTGTTGCTATTTTATGCTACACCTAGCCAAATTCTGAAAACCATACAAAAGACATATTTCAGAATGAACCATAACTTTATTTACCCACACCCTACCCCCTCCCACATACATGTTAAATTAGTTAAATAAGATGGGCAGATAGATGTTTAAATAGCAATACAAAATAATAATAACTGCTTTCCTTTATATTATTTCATTTTAACCACATAATGACCCAGTAAGGTAAGCATAGTTGCATGTCTGTGTCAAACAAGAAGAAATAAATGATTTGTCCATAGTCAACCAGTGAACAAAAGGTACCGTCAGTTTTCAAACCCTAGTCAACAGACTTTGAACACTACACCTCTAAAGGCAGCCCAGTTTTTGTTGTCGTTTTGTTTGGTTTTCAATTCTACGTCCAATTGCATCTTGCCAGAGATACTACTTCCAACCTTGAATAGCACTTAACATACTAATATGTACTCGCTACCCAGGGATGGTAATTTGAGGTTACATGATTAATGAATGATGTGCACCTTTTACATGACATTCAGTGATAAAATGATGATGACCTACACATATGAAAAATGAACTAAAAAATAACCAACATTATATTTAGAGGTAATATTAGGAGTTGGATGTATTTAAATCAGAAAGGCAAAAAAAACACTTTTTTAATGACTCAGAGATCATAGGCTCTAAACTTAGAGAATAATGTAGGCATTTACGATCCCTTGTATGTATGGTGGTGGTGCTTCAGTAAAGAAATAAAAGCCTCTCCTGTGGATTGTGGATGGTGATAACATTTTCAATAAGGCTATGCCATTTTCTCTATGTTGACAGAAACCTTGGTGTCAGAGAAACCAAAGAAAACTGTCATTAAAATTAAGAGTGCATTATTTTGTCACTTAGGAAGGATTAAATAGTAATGAATCTAGAGAACAAAGATCTCCCGTCCTGTGGAAAGGGGGTCAGGGTTGCAGTTCCCTAGTTTCACCGATAAGAGCTCAGTGGACAGCGATCTCAGCCTCTCTGAATTCCTAGCCCTTATTTCATTTGTTCAATCAATTCATATCTGTTGATGACCTGCTCTGTATGCAGCATAATGTGAGCTGCTGAAGTTACCAAGGAGAGTAAGATTCAGTGCCTATCCTCTACATGTCCACAGCTCTGTCAAGAAAAATTAAATTAAATAATGCATTCAGGTATGTTGATAATAGAGACAAAGTGCTCAGTGACATATACAATACCAAAAAATTATATTTCTAAATTTTCTAAAATCAAATCTAATCTGGACTCCAAGACTTTATTTGCCACAGTTGGCAAGAAGGGCATTACCAGCCATATCGGCTCCCCTCTCCTTTGCAGTTTGGTCCCAGGAAAATAGTAGATCACCTTGGACCTCAGTGCACAGTGGTCACTCCTGATCTCATGGTCCATCCTGTTGCTGACCCTCTGTCCTTTGCTGAGGCTTCCAGGGAACAACCAAGCACTCAGCGGCCACTTTCTACCACTCCTAAATGTCTTGCTTTAAGATGCTACATCCAAATGAGTTTTCATTCTCCCAAAATACCTGCAACATGATTTGCTTGCTCCTCCCTCTTCTCTATTGAGAATTATTCCATTATTGTCACTAGCTGCTCTCTCTTCCTACTGTGTAAGAAAATTACAACATTTCTCTCTTGGTGGCTTCCTGTAAAAGTTGGATGTCACGGTATATAGAAGTTCTGAACAACTCATGGAGTCGGGCTCTAGATCTTCAAAGCAGGAAAAAACCCACTTACCTATTCTAAGGCCCCCAAAAAATCAATTCAAAGAAATGCAGTACCAGTCTCCTCTTCCCCAAATGATGAAGCCTATTCTCCTACAGGCAGCAGAAAATAAATAACATGGTTGATTTGGTGCATCTTGTACTTTTAAATTCTCAATATCTCACCCTGTTACCTCTGTAACACACGAGCTCAAACAGGGTGCAAATGAATTGCTAATCCTTCCAATACACCATGCCCTTTCTCAATCCCATTTCCATGTTTATACATGACATTTTCTCTCCCGGAATGAAAGCGCTGAATTTTCAAGGCTCAGTTCAAATGTCAACATTTCTATTGATTAATTTCCACTTCTCCAGGCAAAGAAACTTTTTACTCTCTTCACTTCTATAGCATTTTAATGCCACTACTATAGTATACTTGAGATTATATTGTAATTATTTGTCAGCTTGTCTCTCTACCCCCGATTACTATGACCTAGAGTACAAGCACTATTTCCAGTTCACAACTGTGTTCCCAGTAGCATTCAGTGTCAGCTTTGCAAGCCCTAGGATGACAATAACAGGATGGCAAAGAGGGGACGTTAAGGCAAAATATATATATATATATATATATATATATATATATATATATATATATATATAGATATAGATATAGATATATATAGATATATATAGATATATATAGATATATATATCCCAGATCAGGACATCAGCTGGACCAATACTCAAAAACATTGGCTAATAATTCAAGTAATCTAATTCAGTAGGATAGGCGTTCTCAACAGAACTCACTTGGCAAGGGTGAAACTTGGCATCAGGCTAAACACAGCATTTAGATCTAAGGTGTTCTCCTGGGTTAAATCTAGACACCAGCTGGTTACGTGTAGAGCAGGGACTGATGAGGAGTGAAGGCAGTTACTGTTCCTGCCAAGTAAACTAGAACCAGAGCAGGAGAGGAGCCAAGGACACAGCTCAGCCCTCGGCTCAAAAGAGTTTTTCCTTTGCATTCCTTTATAAAACCAATCATCAGTAATCTTAGTAGCAATTTTTAGTATTATTATGAATAGTAGCAGTAAAGAAAAATAGCTCTTGAAGTCCTCAACATACTTTCCCTCATAGCTCATTAACCAGAATTAGCTAAATAAAATAATGCACTCAAACATATTAATAGTGGGGATGAAATGCTCAGTGACAAAGAGATGCAAAAATATTACATTTCTTAATTTAAAAAGAAAATCTCATTTGAACTTCAAGAGTCCATTTACCAGTATTGATAAAAGGGCACTGTCAGTCATTCGGGCTCTTTCTTCCCTGCTTTCTTCGGTCCCAGGAAATGGCAGAGCATCCCAAGTTTAAACATAGTGCTCATTCCTAAAGCCGTCTCATCATTCCTTGCTCATTGAAACAGTTTTTCTTGATTACCTTAAGTCAATAATGAAATATTCCCTAGGTCTGGGCACGTTGTCATACAAACAAAGTCAACAAAGAAACAGTAGAAATGGCCGTTAGGTAGTCCACCACCCACATGTACCACAAGCAGGCTGAAAAGAGGTCCCCCAAAATAGCAAGAAGAAATAAAGAGATGGAAAGAATAAAAAAAAGTTATAAAAATATTGAGACTACAAATAGAAATGTCAACATAAGTTAATATGCAAATTTTACAAGAAAATAATAAACAAATTGAGGGCAAAACATTTTAGAAAAAAAAAATAATGACTTAAAATATTCAGAATTAAAGAAAAATATAAGACCTACCATTGAAAGAATGAATAACCAGATAAATTAGGAGAAACCCACACCAAGATGTGTTATAGTGAAAACTAAAGTAAAAATAAAAAGTTCTTTAAGATTCCAGAGAGAAAAACTCAACTACTCATAAAGTAGTTAGAATCAGACTGACTGAAATTCTCAAGGAAAACTTCATAGTCAAGAAGGCAATGGAGTTGCACTGTCAAATTGTTTAAAGAAAAGCACATTATACCAGAGTTCTATATCCAATTAAATGTTTTCTTTAAGTGTGAGTATGAAATAAAAACACTATCAAACACAAAGACTTCAAAAATTTTATGACACAAAACCCCTGTGACATGTTCTCCAGCAAGTAAAGAAATACATCAGGAGGATGCTGCTATGGGAATTAAGGGGGGAATAAATAACTTAGGAAAATTTATTGTCTACGAAAGCAATGAGCATAAGAAAAAAATCTAAAAAGCAAGAAAATGCCCATAACAATCAACAATTAAAACTCTAGGTGATGTACACATGGAGGGCTCATTAGAGTATTTAACTTATTGAAGTAAAATGTATAGATATTTATAAGCTTAAAACTGATTAGAAAAAATGAACTTTAACATAAGTCTTAATAAAGAATTACCATTTTTCAAGCCAGCAGATGAAAATTCACTGTATTCAGTGGATTTTAGGAAAATAGAACAAAAAGGAAAACAAACAAAAAACTCTCAATAAATCTACAAGCAGAATACATTGTCAGAAGTAAATCCCAATAAGTAGTAATTAAAAGAAATTAAAATTGCTATTATCACTAATCAAAAGTCTCTCTGATAGATTTTTTTAAGGATTCAGAAATAGTAAACAGAAAAACTGTTTGAAAGCCAAGGGATAGGTAAAGATAACTATACGCAAATATGGACCAAAAGAAAGCCAGAATTAGAAAAAAATAATAATTTAAAATAAATATAATCATGAGGAAAAAAAAGAGATAATATTTATTGGTTATGTGCAATCACCATGAATCTATGTCCATGTAACAGTATAGCTGAAAATATATAACAACTACTCACAGCACCACAGGGACAAATGGATAACTCAACAATGATAAATGGAGATTATTAACCGATAACTACCAATAAATCAAACAAACCCAGAAAAAGCAAATATATTTTCTTTACAGGCTAAAGAAAAAGTAAGCTCTAACTAATAAACTTTACATTAACAGAGAGTATACATTTGCTTCAAGCAAAATTTAAAATTTAGAAAAAATAACCTCATGCAAGGCCACAAAGTCTCAATAAATTCCTAAGAATCGATATCATACAGACTTGGTCTATAAAGCAACAAATTATAAATCAATGATAGAAAGAGAGTTAAAAAATTCACGTCTAGAAGAAAATACTGCTCAATAACCCTTGGACTCAGGAAGGGAAATTCCGATCATCTTAGAGCAGAAAGACAGTAGCAGTACTATATTCCAATATTTGATCATCCATAGGAAACAGATTCAAGGCTATGTTGAGGTTTTAGTTGACCATAAACTCAATATGGACAAATAGAGCTGAAAACAACAATCATTGAACAAATAGAAAATGAGAAATTTAACACCTTTTTAAGTAAAGACAGTATCCAAAACAGAGGTTGGACTTATCCTGAATATTGTATCCCTTACTAGATATATTAGCTTTTATATCCTGTACTACAATATAAAGAGAATTTTGAGGAAAAATAGAAAAGGGGGAGGGGTGCCAGGATGAAAGGTACCTGGGCTCAACATCTTATTCAGATGGTCGGGAATTAGGACAGAGAATGAAGCTCAAGCCCAGTGACCCTCAATAATGTTGGGAGTTGCCATCTGCATGGCGGTGAAGTCGGTAGATAGACGGCCCATATTACTCCAAAGGGCAAAAGTGAGACCAACGTCTGGGAACTCCAAAAGGCAGAAATTGGGAGAAGGTAAAAAAGAAATTTCTAAAGGTAAGAGTTGATTACAAACAATTGCTCAAAAACAGTTATCAACCTGTGCCAGGGATGTCCCAGCAGAAGCAGCCTTCTGATGCGGCAGGGAGCAGGGAGCACTGGAACAAAGAATGAGTCATTGCAGAACAGGACATCCTTGGCCCCTTGTGACACGGAATGTGTGAAGTTCTCTGTTCTCATGATAAAAATATCAATTCTTTGAAATGGAAAAAGTTCTCCTAATGGTATGTTTGTGATTACGTATGCAGAAAAGTGACGATTTCTACTGAATTTGACATGTTCATGTTTCTGGTCCGATTTCTGTTAGCATACAGCTTCAATGATGTAAAGTAAATTTGCCTATAATTTTATTTTTTAGCCCCGATCTACCCCTCTGCAATACAAATAAAGTGCTTAGACCTTGTATGTGTTTATAGTTCTGTAGAGTTTATCTTACTTTTTTATTTGACCTTAGAAAAAATATTTCTATCATAATAAAGACTGTAAATTCTTTTTTATTTATTTTTTAATTACACTTGGCATACAATAGTATAATTGTTTCAGGTGTACAACGTAATGATTAGACACATATAACTTAGGAAGTGATGACCAAGATAAGTCTAGTACCCATTTGGCACTATACATAGTATTATATTACTGACTATATACCCTATGCTATACTTTATATCTCAGTGACTATTTTTATAACTAGCAATTTGTACTTCTTAACCCCTTCACCTTTTTTTGCCCATCCTGCCACCTCCCTCCCATCTGGCAACCATCAGTTTGTTGTTTGTTCATTTATTTTGTTCTTTAGATTCACATATAAGTGAAATCATACTACATTTGTCTTTCTCTATAATCTTATTTCACTTAGCACAATGCCCTCTAGGTCTGTCCTTGTCATTGCAAATGGCATGATTTCTTTCTTAAAAAGAATGAAAAACCAGCTGAGTAATATTCCATTGTATGTATGTACCACATCTTCTGTATCCCTTTATCTACCAATGGACATCTAGGTTGCTTCCATATCTTGGCTATTGTAAATATTGCTGCAATGAACATAGGGCTACATATATCTTTTTGGCTGAGTGTTTTGTCATTGGTATTATTAGGGTTGAGTACATATTAGAAAATGTGCAGGAGAGGAGGTATTTCCGTTTACAAAGACAAGGTCAGATGGTATTGAGTAAAAGTCTTCAACATGAGTTTGAGCAGCAAGGGATTAGGTATCCCTCACTGAACAATAAAAGAAACTGCAACATAATCCATATAAAATGGCCATACAGAAGGCAATATTTTCACTCATCTGCTAAATAGTTCATTCCTGTTTGTACCAGGCTAGTGACACTGTGTAACAGTGAAGAACTAGGTGAGTGACACTGCGTAACAGTGAAGAACATTCCTGTTTGTACCAGGTGAGTGACACTGTGTAACAGTGAGCCTGCCTGTGTGGGTTCAGCTCTTCTCTCTGCCACACAAGTGGTGTGAAACTTTAAGCAAGTGACTTGATATCCCTGTACCTCAGTTACTTAATTTGTAAAGGATGATAATGATACCTACTTCCTAGGCTATTGTGAGGATTAAATGATGATAGCAATAGACAGAGATAGATCAATAATAATAGATTACAATACACTTACAGATATATAGTGCCTAGAACAAAGACTAGCCTATGTGCTATGTTAGCTATTACTACCGTGTTCCAGGTACCAGGCTAGAGGCTGGAGATACAATATCAGGTCAAATGAAAGGTAGTTTAACATCAAATCATACAAAGTATGATGGGCCAAATTACAAAAGTCTACTTAATTCAAAAAATACATGGAAACTGTTGAAACATTTGAAATGGACAGGATACATGGTCATCTTTGCTTACTTTAAAGATTATTCTGGTTGCAACAAAGAGAATGGATTGACCAGGGAAGAGAGGAAGGTTCTGGAAGAATCGACACAGAGACAAGTGTAACGTTATTAAATGCCAAAAGAAGTTGCAAAGACAGGCTCAACTTTTCTAATTTTCTATTCTGAAAATGTGGAGTGAGTGTGTGTGTGTGTGTGTGTGTGTGTGTAGGGAGGTTAGGTGGTGTGTATGTGTGTGTATTGTGACTAAATTATTTATGGACTCGACCCTGCACGTGGAGTTGAAGTAAGTAAACCTCTGACCTCTGCTAAGTTTCTAAACCTAAGACTTAATTCTCTCTTTTTGACAAGTGTGGACACAGCATTTTTGTGAGCACTAAACAAGAAGCTCTACGGGAAAGGAGTTCCGAACCACAAAGCCCAACATAAACATTCTAGCTGTAATTACGTGGTAGAATCGGAATGGGGAACTAAATCTGAAGGTCTCTTCTAGGATGTTTATTTTACCAAAAGGGGAGGCATAAAGCAGAAAATGTGAAATCACGAGGCAAGAAAAAGTTGTGTGATTAATATCTGTGGTTGTAAATCAAGTTTTTCATCAGAGAATGTCCTTCCTCAGGAATGATGTTTCAAGGTTCCCCGCCTCTGCCCAGCGGCTCCTATGCAGCTAGCTCACTCCTTCCGGATGCTGACCCCTACAATTTTTACCCCACTGGGACATTGAACCTCACATTTTTTTAGCTTTCTCTCGCTACCCTCATGTCTTCACATCCCTCTTGAACCCAGATTAAATTTCACGTTCAATCAATATAATCATTCCTTTCTAGCCACCTAATGCGCGCACACACACACCCCCCTTCAACATACTTCCCTGGAAAATTCCCAAACCTAGTTGAATTCAATTGTGCACATACACTGCTCATGCCCCTGTGAGCTGAATATATGGAGAAAAACAAAACCACATTGACTGGACTCCTTTTATCACCATGACCACTAACTGCAATCCTACTGCATTTCTCTAGTCTACTTCCCCTTCCATTCTCCTGGACCTTGTCTTCTGGTTGATGCTCTATTCTCCAAATTCCAACTTTCCTCTCTCACCTTTATCCTCACCCTTGCTTCCCATTTCACTGAGGAAATGGGAAAAAACAAACAAACAGAAGATGGCTTTCACAGACGTGACAACCACAGCTTCCATTAATGCCATCTGTGCCCATATCGTCAGCCTTCCCGCTTGTCACTAAGATGAACACTCCGTCCTAATTAAACCGAGTCTCTCCACCAGATCCCAATCTTCCAGCTACTCCTGGATATTGTGCATTGCTCCTTTATTGTCCTGTCTTTCTCCTCCTCCATCATGACATTTCCCCACTCTACTAGACCACTACTATCAGCATAGAGTCATTCTAAAGTCTCTCCCCTGCACACTACCCTCCAGACTCCATCTCATGTCTCTGCTCCCCTGGAAATGTGTGTGTGTCTCTCTCCCTCCCTCGCTTATTCACATTCTCTCTCTCTCTCTGTCTCTCTCACACACACGCATCAATTTTTCCCATCAGCGTACAAACATCCTATCATTTCTCCTACTGCTAAAAGAAAAAGGGAAAACCCTATAACCCCATAATCCTTTCAGATAATGTTCCATTTCAATTTCATTCTTTCTCCTGGAAGAAAACTCCCAGGAACAGTGTTTGATGTAATGTCTCCAATTTCTCTCTTCTTTTCCTTAGAATTCTTAGACTTCTGCCCCTACGACTTTAAAATGTTCTTACTCACTTTTCAATAGTCTTCATTTGGCTAAATCTAATAGCCAATCCTCAGACTACGTAATCATGGTCACAGCATTTTATACTTTGTTATTTAGCAATTTCTTCAACCTGGAAAGTTCAGGTTCAGATCCTTGTTTGGGTCCTCCTCTTGTGGTCACCTTGTCATACTAACCACCTGAATGAAACAACAACCTCCCTCCAACACAAGCACACACACAGGCACACGGATCCACACAGGTGTGCACACCCAGACTCAGAGGGAAGAGTCTATCTCTCTTATCCTATTTGACCTTTTTTCCATAGCACCTATTACCACTTGACAAACCACATAGTTACTTGGTTTTTACATTCCATCTCCTGCCATTTGAATATAAGTTCCACAAGGACAGGGACTTTGTTTTATTCACCATCCGCGGAGCCTAAAACAGTGTTTGCCATATACTGAGTATTCAACAAGTTTTATGTGAATAAATGAATAAATAAATGAGTGAAATAAATATTTAAATTTAGGAAAATTCCCAGAAGATAAAAATAGTTGTTGAATTAGCAATGACAAATCAAACATGTTAACGAGCTAAAATATAAATATTCCTTACATGTATTTATTCATTTGTAGTGTTTATAACTTGCCTGTTCCCCAAATATTTGAGGCAGCTGATATGTATATAGTATTGCTATTTATAAACTGAGTACAGGATATTCTGTCTCTTATGAAGGAAAGAAATGCTGTCTCATTTCCTTCATAAGTAACCCTTTGGAAAAAAGGGAGAGGGAACAGACTAGTAAGGCTTTTTTCAAACAATACCTGACAAGTAATTGTTTGATTTTTTTTTTTTTTTTTTTGGTATAGTTAAAAAAACATACAAGCAGGCAATGCCAAGGTTGGGGGATATTTGGGTTAACAGAAACCAAGAGGATTTTTTTTTTTTTATTTCAAGAGTGAAGATGTCAAAAGAGCCTCTGTCCTGTTCTTTGATATACCTATGCTCCCTTCCAGTTTTATCAGCTCAAAAGACAAGTCTGCGTGTACCAGATACATCACTGAAATTTGCATATTGTTAAAAAAAAAAAGTCATTTTAAAAGGTTTACCGCTGCTATTTTGGCATAGAAACAGAGGTATTCCCTAATCCTAAATGTGTAAATTAGTCAAGACATGTTAAATCTCTCTAATTACATTTTTTTCTAATACAAGTTTTTGCCCAAAAAAAATAGAGCCATCTTTTAGTTTCTGGTAAGAAAGTAATTTTCATGATGAGACTGGGTAGAGTCTGGAACAAGTTTTCCACAGAAGGGGAGAAGGCTTTGAGACTATTAAAATAAAACCATACAAAACAAGTGGAAAATGTACTATAGTATGAGGAAAAACGCTGCCCAGATCCCTGGAGGCTGCAGCCGGGAGCTGAATAGAGCTTTTCAATCTCCAGCCATTATGATTCTAGGTAACTATTCTGAGAATAGATGAAAGGAGTGGTTTTTCTCTCGGTGCTGAGCTCCTATTAGCCCCTTGAGGAAATAAGGGCTTTGCAGAAAGTGTGAGTTCTCTAAGTGTTACTGAAATGACCTTGTTTAATTTCCTTATAAAAAGGCAATCTAATAATAGCTACATCTTCTAATATTAACCAAGCTGCAAAGGTACACGTTAGAATAATTTTCCTTTGCTTGGAGAGCAAAATCCTTCAATGTCCTTGTCTCTCTTTTCCCAGCGCGCTACCTGCTTTATAGTCTATATTTGCTCTTTAATATTTGATTTCACATTTGATTCCAATCATCCTGATACAAAGCTGCAACGTGAAGTTGAAAGATTCAAAAGAGAGGAAGGATATGACTGCCCCCCTACCCTTAGTGAGTCCACGGAGCTGTAAATCTACACCGCATTTAATTACTCAATGAGATGGAGCAAGGATAAGGTCTCCCCAGTGTTGTACTGATGACTGGGCCTGCTTGCTGGCCTAAGCTTTTCTACGGCTAAGCCAAAAGGTTACAAGTCTACGTGGAACTTCAAGGCAAGCACTGTTTTTCAATAGCTGCAAAACCAAAAGAATAACAGAACCTTCTTTTGAATGAATGCCTCCGCTTCAAAACCTTAAGTTGAAGTTGGAGAGTTTTGTGGAAAGAACTGTGTTCCCTCAAGCGAGTTCACAAGTATTCGGGTCAGTAATGGGGGTGGAAAGCCTGCCCTCCCCACGCCAGCTTCTGCCACAGCCCCGGGATCATCAGCTCATGTTTGCATGATGAACAGCGAAGATGATTGCACTTGTGAGATGAATCAGCAATTCCCAATTACAACAGCAAAAGAAGACTGTTTTCTTTCTGAATCATTGTGAAAGGCCCATGGAAAAGTGACAAACAGACTTTGTTCTCCATCAGTGATGGGAGGGGAATTCACGTTGAGAGCCAGATTTCCAAAGTAAGGCATACCGGCCTTGCCAGCAAAACTGTTCACACCCCCACGGAGACCACAAACCCCTGCAGCTGTAATTTCAGAAACACACATGTGTATAAATCAAGTAATTGCACACCTAACTATCCACTTGAGCCCGTGTGCCTGGGTTTTTTTGCAGGTGCCCGGGGCACTTGTGCTGTTTGGCTTCGAAAACAAGGTTTAGTTTAATTGACAGGATATTATCAAATTCAAGCTGGCTTCTATGGACAAATCTCAAAATATGAGGGTGGCATACAGAATCAAGCAGCACATACGACTGTTCCATATGGGTGTTCTACCAGGTCCTTGTAGCTGACTGAATTCTAAACAACAGCAAGGAACAAAATTAAAATGTCACTTTAGTTCTAATTCATGGAAGTATGCTTCCAGAGCATTCAATGAAGCAACATCATTTTGAAATATCCTTGCCATTTACAAAATGAGAGAGAACTGACCAAGTATAATTCTGCCGTATATAATGATGTTCTTAAAAGGGATGAGGGGGTGCTTGGGGTCTATTGTCCAGAAGAACAAGTAGATCCGTGTTTCCATGTTCCATCTGGCAGAAGCCCTAACAGACAACCGTGGGGGAGGCTGCCAGCTGCCCGGAAAGCAGCACTCAGCACAACGTGGAATCTGCCTGCAGGCTAAGCTTGTGCTCCAATCTCTCCAGCAGAAATGCAGGTCTGTGGGACTGCAGTCCGACAAATGCTTTGCACAGTACAGTAAAGAAAGATTGATGTGGTACCAGTTCATCCAAAAATTCTGCTGCAATTCAACACAATGCATTTCTGTGATTTTCCCTTGAGAGAAAGAAAAACATACATTTGTTTCACTAAGATCTAAACCACCAACCTCTCATCTACCCCACCTCCCAAGGAGTTTATAGATTTTTTTTAAGTACACATATACAAACAAGTATGCAAACACACACACACACACACACACACACACATATTTTAAACCAGCAAAATTTTCATGGAATGATGCCAAAACTCACTAGCAAATAATAAGATGCTGCAAGTGATGTCTCCCACTTCTTATTCTGTTTTTAAAGTACCTACTGTTAATACTGCCCACGAAAGGGAATTAATGGAGGTTGTAACTAGACTATGAGACATTCCACCTTAGCATTCTTTGCATCTGGTTCATATTTACTATTTAAATTTTTAAAAAATGGAATCAGAGGCCCTTTGCAAGTAAAAAAGGTGATATGGTAATTATAGGTAAATATATCTTATCATAAAATGTCCCATAAGGATGATCTTTCTTGAAACAAAAGTCAGTAGTCAGCTGGGGCGGGAGGGATTATATGCAAGCATTCGTCCCAAAAATGTGTGCAAAGTCCCTCTGGTCCATTTGGGCAAATTTTCCAGTAAGTCTTGTTTTCACGAAGTTATTATCAAAGAAACCCATTACGTTTGCATGTAACATTAGCCAAAAATAACATTTCAATATGACAGCAACAAAATTTAACCCTCTTTTTTTTAATGACTTACAGATTTTATTATTGAAAACTTTAATCAAAGGCCTGGTTTTGAGACTTTTAGAACTGGCATGCTCCTTCTGCTTTGTTATCAGGGAACTTGAAAATGGGTAAGGTGTTTACGGCCTATTAAAGAACCATTAGGCCATAAAAATAATCTGCCTATGAAAACAGTGAGGGAAAGTAAAATATGCAGTGTTTAAACTACAATCTGATCACTGTCTAAAGGCCTAGCAAGAAAAACTATTGATTTCTTTTCCATTAAACAAATATTAAATTTCAGATGGATTAATAGGTTAAAAAATAAACTTGACTCTAATATAAAGGAAAGAAGAGAAGCAATATAAGAAAAATAATGCTAACAACCTACCATCCATTTGAAATAATGTCTGTATTGTCGGGTGGGGCGCAGGAGGTGGGGGAGGGGATGTAGGATTATCATCACCAAACTGTTTATTTAGACTCTGCTACTTCCATAAGGATATCTTTTGGATAGCATAAGGATTCACAAATTGGATTTTTCAAATTCTAACAAGGTATTTAGCATTTGTATACCACAAAAAATAATCTCTGATATTGTAATACAGCTTTCAAGCAGCTATGGGAGACAGTTGGGGGACAATAGGGTGCTAGACTGGGAATAAGGGAGATGGGCTAGGGAGCTCGGCCTCGGGCAGAGACTAGCTCCCCGTGTGAAACTGGGATAGACTCCTGCCTTCTCTGCTTGTAAGTCTCCACATCTTCAGAGTGGGGCATATTAGTGCATGACCAGATGTAAGCATTAAGTGAAATAATACAGCTAAAGAACTCTGCCTAATACAAAAAAAGCACTAAGTATGTTTTATCTGTTTTTATTATACTAGTGCCTGGGTCACTAAAGAACTCTGATTTGGGGCAATTCCCTCAACCTCTCTGGTCCATTTCTCCTGTAATGAGGAGATTAGACTATGGTCCTTCCCAGTCCTAGTCATCTCTGACTCCTATGCTGTAAACTGGATGACCAAGTGCCAGACCAAACTCCTAGGCACACTGCAGGCCAGGGTGACCTTCCTGACACCTCAGCTGTGTGGTGATAACAGACCCAGTCCCTGGGAATTCCTGTAGGTTTTTTTTTCACTACTCGAACACAAAACAGCTCCCCAAGTAATAATTCTCACGTTTGGGGTACAAATAATAGTGTATGATACAGATATGAAGAATATAACAATTTGGGGGCACTAGTCATTAAATGAAAGTAATAATTATAGTTAAATAATTATGAATCATTATATCATATAATAAAATAGCCATATTGTTATAAAATATTATTATAAATTAATTTAGTAATAATTACACATTATAGATTTAGAACTTGAAACTGACTTTTAAAAATATATTAGAGCAGAACTGAGGTTACTTCTGCCTATAATAATGTCACCTTATTTAATTTATATTACCAAAACCTTTCTCATGAGAATCTTGGAAAAACCATGAATATTTAACTCATGTTAATATATATATTAAATGTTTTGTGGCAAGGAAACAGATAAGAACTAGTTCCCAAAAGGAAACTTATGACATGATTTTAATTATTTTAAAGGGCAAATGAATCAATGTGTAGTTTTACTAAAATATTAAAACAGTCTGTACAATATGATTGGAAGTTAACTAAAAATGCTTATTTGCTGAATTGGACTCATAGAGATAAAATAGATACATTCTAAATTCCTCCATTGTCTCTGCATTCCATGTTTACTAAAATATTCTATTACTATATTTTATAATTTTTTATTTCAAGGTACTTCTTTAAAAGCCATGGTTTCATGTTTCATATATCATATATCATATATCAATATATGATTCTAACCCTATTACTCAAGCTATTTTACCTACAAATAATTCATGAGTTTCCTAAGTCTCCTTAAATAATATGTAAAATTATTATCTACCAGAAAATGGTACCTAGGGAAAAAGAAAAGATCATGAATGCCCTCCACAGTGAGATAAATTCAAAGATAAGTTTCCTAATCTCATTATCATTATTTTGCTTTATTCATATTATCATTTTTATTGTCTAGTCCAGTTCTCCAAATTTGTGGGAACAGCCACCAGCATTACGTCAGACCTTGTTAGACATGCAGATTCTTGTGCAGCCCAGTAATCTGTTTTAACAAGCCCTACAACTAAGTTGTATACATTCTAGATTGAAAACCACTGATGAAGGCCACATATTAAATCATACTATTTAAAGTGTCAAAGAAAAAAGGAGGCAAAAAATAGTTTCACATCCTAACTTTTGCTGTATTGTAAAAAGTTATTATCGCATTATGTGTCCCCCATAATGATAGCACCCTGCTGAAAGGTCACACTGTTTGCAACCTCCGCTGTGCATTGTACATAAATGCAATGTGCATAGCCAATGTCCCCAGGGTCGGTTTACAGCTACCTGCTGATTCTCAACCAGCCTTTGGGAAAACACTATTCCCAGGGTCCTCTCACCAATGTTTTTGGGTGTGGTTAAGTGTGAGAAAGCTATTCACTGAGTAATTTCTTAATCATGCATGTGACCACCCAGCACTTCTAATATAGGTTATTCATTCAACATTTATTAAACAACTACTTTGCTCAAACCTGTTAAACATTTGTAGAACTAGGGAAGAGAAGAAAGAGGGAAATACCAACATAAATTAAAAAATCAGTCTCCTCTAGTAGCTTAAGTTCTACTTTAGCAGTAAACTGGATAAATGCATTATGGTCTACTCATATGAAATACTACGGCAATGGATAGAAATTAATTTCAGTTACATACAGCATGAATGAATCTCATCCACACAAAGATAAATAGAAGAAGCCAGAAACAAGAGTGCGTACTGTATGATTCTGTTTATATAAAGCCCGAGGGCTGCAAATTATGCTATCATTTCAGAGATTAAAAGAATGCTTACAAAAGGGAAGAGAGATAAAAGTTGTGGGGGTGGGTATTAATTGCAAGGGGGTACAAACAAGCTTCTGTAGTTTTGGTAATACTCTATTTCTTGGTCATATTACATGTAAGTGTTTACTTTGTGGGGGAAAAAAAGCATTGAGGGTACATTCATGATCTGTACAACTTCTCTGTATATAGTCCATACATCAAAGTTTATATTTAAATATACTCTAACAAGGTCAAAAACTATGTTTGTCCTTCAAAACATAGATAAGGGCTAATATCCCTAATATAGAAAGAACTGCAAAATATTGTAGAAATAAACAAAGACCACCCAAATTAGAATAGGCAAAGCCTATTTATTCAGTCTGCTCCAGTAAGAGAGTCAGCCACAACCATTTGTGTTTTGGCAGAGACTCAAAGGCAGGCAAACAAGTGGGAAAGCTTTACAGTGGAAAAAGGGAAGGCTTCCAGGACGCCCTGAACGCAGACTGTTATACGGGGCAAGTGCAGGCAGCTAACTCGATGAGGGATATCCTATGTGGTTGGGTAGGAGTGTGTTTTTGTATTCACTGGTTAGTCCTAATTTGGAAGCAGGGACAAGAATTAGGGAAGCTGTCAGTTATTAATCAAGTCCTGGCCATTTCGGGCTGATTGTTACAGGGATTATAGTTTGGTTTCCTGGGCTGGTTGCTGCAGGTTGTGGGTGAGAAATATATATATATATAGTCTGGCTATTGTCTATTTGTATATTGAATCTCTCAATATCAATGAGAAAAAGAATGACAAAACAAATTTGAAAGGCAATATCAAACAAAAAAGTTGAACATAGTCAACAGGAAAGGAAATTTATAATCTCATTCAGGGTGGGTGGGAAGAGATAAACCAAAGAACTTATATATGTATGTGAATAACCAATAGACACAGACAATAGTGCGGTGAAGGTGGGGGAGGGGTAAGAGTGGAGAGAAAGGGGTCAATGGGGAAAAGGGGAAGGCATCTGTGATTATTTCAACAATAAAGATAAATAAATAAATAAAAAGATACCTCTTACTATTTTCCTCAGTCCAGTTAGAATAACAAACTTTGAAATGATCAAAAAGTTTGACAACAAGCTTTTGAGAAAGAATCTGGTGAAATAATTACTCTCATGCATGGATGATGGGAATTGGAATAACCTCTATGGAAGACAATCTAGTAATATCTATCAAAATTACAAATGCACAGACCCTTAAAGCTAGAAAGTCTACTTCTAGGAATTTATTCTACAGATGCTCTACATTCTCCATGTGAAATTAC
This sequence comes from Tadarida brasiliensis, assembly GCA_030848825.1. Lineage (NCBI taxonomy): Eukaryota > Metazoa > Chordata > Mammalia > Chiroptera > Molossidae > Tadarida > Tadarida brasiliensis. Next base: position 72,807,460 of record CM061258.1, read on the forward strand.
ATTAACAAGGTTATTAATTACAGTTCTTTTTATTAAACAAAAGACTGGAAGCTATCTAAAAGTCTATACAAAAGAATTCTGATTAAATGATAAATTATAGTACAGCCATACAATGGAACACTATATATATAACTTTAAGAAAGAATGAGAAGGTATTTTATCTTCTGATATAGAATAATCTCCAAGATACTTCATTAAGTAAAAAGCACAAGAGCATGTAAAATAGTGGGAGAATAAAGAATATATATATATATATATACATATATACACACACACACACTTATGTGTATGTATGTATATACATATTGCTTGTATGTGCATAAAATACACACAATATGTTTGCATGATTATGAAAAATCTTATATATACACAAGTAATTAATAACATGAGCTACCTTTGAAAAAAGAATCTCAATATCCAGTGGCAGGAATAAGAGAGTAATTGCTCACTGAATAAATTTTTGTACTTTTTAAATTTTGAATCACTGGATATATAAGCTATTTAAAAATCTAAACTTTGTCCAGCTATTGTGGCTCAGGGGATTGAGCATCATCCCATGGACTGAGAGGTCCTGGTTCAATTCCTGGTCAGGGCACATGCCTGGGTTATGGGATCAATCCCCAGTGGGGGACGAGGCTCTGATCAACGTTTCTCTCTCTCCTTCTCCCTTCCTCTCTCTCTAAAAAATCAATGAAAGCATGTTTTTAAAAAATCTACACTTAACTTTAAAATGACAAATGATGAACCAAAAAAGATATTATCAACATATATGACAGAAGCTCTGTACTCAATATAAACAGAGTTCCTATGTATCAATAAGAAAGGTACATGGAAATATATGATTATTTAACCACTAAGCTGTCCACCTGAAACTAATACAAAATAATACTGAATGTAAACTGTAATTGAAAAAAAAAATTTTAAAGAAGATTTTATTAACCAATGTCATCCCAATAAATTCAATAAAATTTTTTAAATAAAGAAGATTAGTGGTGAGCCCACAGTACAATATACAGATGATGTATAATAGAATTATACACTTGAAACGTATATAACATATTAACCAATGTCACCCCAATACAGTTAATTTACTAAAAAATAATAAAAGAAAAAGAAAAAAAATTCAGTAAACATGATAGAAAATATTATGAAAGTTGAAATTGAAATAACCAATAAACATACAAACACGCTCAACTTTATAATAATTAAGCAAAAACATAGCAGATTATACTATATTAATTATATTAGCAAAAGCTATGAAAAGAAATATTGTTGCTCTTGAGGAGAGGTAATAGAGAGGTAGAAATCTATGCCTAAATCTATAGCTAAAGCCTGCTACGTGATCAGCTGAGAGGGAAAGTGTGAATGTGAGAGAAAGAAAAGGAAGAGTCAACCAGTGGCTTCAGGTTCCTGAGATGGTAAGAGGGGATGAAATATAATATACAAACTGATCTTAATAAAAGAAAGGATAGCTCTTCTGTTACAGATAAGAGGAAACTAGAAGTATGGAGAGGATAGAGATCCAGGGGAGCTTGCAAATCTTTGATGTCTACAACATGAAAAGGTATCTTTCCCATTATTCCTAAATTCTCTATAAAAGAGGGGCCAAGCCCAGCGGGTGTGGCTCAGTGGTTGAGCGTTGACCCATGCACCAAGAGGTCGCCGGTTCGATTCCCGGTCAGGGCACTTGCCCAGGTTTTGGGCCTGAACCCCAGTGGGGGGCATGCAGGAGGCAGCCAATTGATGCTCTCGCTCATCGATGTTTCTATCTCTCTATCCCTCTCTCTCTAAAATCAATAAAGAAAAACAGTAAAAAATAAATAAAATAAAAGAGGGGCCAAGGTTTCCTGTTGGGTGTGAGGGAGTAAATGGTTAGTAGTTTAACTAGATGAGATAAAGTTTCAAATAATGGTTGTAGAGATGGAAAAATAAGTTGGCCAGGGAAACATATTAGTGTTACCAGTGTTTTAGACACACATGTACCTCCTTGGGTTTCATCAACTGCTTTCTTCTTTCAGAACGTACCCCTTGCCTTCAAGACCACTACTGCACATTCTCGCCTGCTCAGAGGGCATGCTGAGTCACTTCACAGTCCCCGAGAAGCAGCTGAGGAGCTGATAACTCAGCACTTTGAGTCCTGTCACATTTGTTCATGTCTCACTTTCCATTTTCCACATCCTCACCATCGTCCCCACTAAGAACAGCGTATGATTCCTTGTCTCAAGCTCTGTGCTCTAAAAACCTGAACAAACACCACCGGGCAATTTGAAGACCCATCTGAGGCTGGGAATGATAAATATGGATAGGAAAACTATCCACTTTATTTTGACCATTCTTAAGGTCTACCTTTATGTTCAAGTAAAAACACAGAAAAAGAGGACTATTTGGTTCACCCAGGGATAGGGTTTTGCGAAAAGCCTTAATGAAAGATGACGGCCACATTTGACATTTGAGACAGGTTTTTTTTTTTTTTTTTTTTTATTATATCCTTTCCAAACGTTCTGTCAGTAAAAACAATTTTGGTGGATGAGGAAGAGAAGTTCATTCTGGAAGGATGGTTTTCGTAAGAATCTAAGCAGCAGTATGGAAGGAAGTCTGTTGGAGGAGAGGCTGATTTTGAAAGGAAAGGTTTTTATACCTTTCTGCCTTCTCACTGTTTTGCCTAGGATAGAACTGGATGTTAGCATAAGAATATTATGAATTTTTATTGTTTTCTTAACACTTAAACTGCCTTCTGGTGGTAAGCAGAGCCCTCTGGAAGGCTTATTAGGATTTTCAGATCCAAAAATGCCACTGCAATATATAACTGCTTCTCAGAGACAAAGAGGACGTATGTACACAAAGTAGGAGAAAGAGGGAAAGGAACTTTCTCTACATTGTAATTAAACCAACATACATTGAGCGTTCCTTATAGGCCATGTATCATGGATAACACTGAGTATATGAAAATGAATGAGGACCTTAATTTCAATATAATGTGATGAGTGCTGTGAGAAAGGAAAACACGACAGTAAAAGCACCTATTTGTGGGACTCTGAGAGGACTTCTGGGAGAAAAGACAGCTACCTGAGGCCTGAGGTGTAATTAGGGGTCATCCAAGCAAAGGAGCAGACAGCACTGCTCCAAAATGACCTTTGATGTGTGTTTGTCATGCCACTTACTGAGTAGTTAAACGTGTTCCAAGAAGTACAATGTCTTACACATCCTCGTTCAAAGCTCATTTCTTTACCTCCTTTACTCTTCAAAACAAAGAGACCAAAGAGAACAATTCCTTCATTTGACTGCAACATAAAGACACTGTCACAGAGCGGTAAGAAACTAAACCTGAGGTTTTTCAAACCCTGAAGTGGATTTCAAATTTGAATAAATGCATTAATATTCTATTTGAAGCTGTTTTTCACAGATGTTGAGGTTTCTTTCAAGTACCCTTATGTGTAGCTCAAATTATTTCAGTAGCTAAATATACTCTGGAACTTCATGGGCAATATGAAAGATAGACAAACAGAGTGACAGAGCAAATGATTGTCACTTATTGACATACTGAAAAGAGTCTTGCTTCAGGATTCCTGGTATGTTATCATCACTAGGTTCTCCCCTCTACCCCCCATCCCCCAAAAAACCGAGGTCTCCTTCTGAGTTAAACAATAACACCAGCCAAGCTGTTGTTAAGACAGAAAGGCACCTCCCACCATGCAAGTGGAAATTTGACCTGTCCGGTACTTCAGCAAGGTTCATGACAGGAGAGAAAAGGAAGCCAGTTACGTGCTCTCTTGTTCCTGAAAGCTTATTATTATAACACATTATATAAAACCAACTTGGTGAAATATGCCTTTTGCCTATTATTTTTGCCCATTTTCATTTTCTTTTTGTCTTCATTTGAGCCTTGAAGATGAACTATTAACAAGCCACATTTTCATTCAATTTTCCAGTATTTTCTCTAATTTCTGCCTGAACATCCACACAGGCAATTAAATGAATGCCTTTTAACCTTTCTTGAAATACATCTGAACTAAGTAGAAATAAAAAACCTTAAGCCATAGCAGGTTAAAGCCTCAGGGCAAGTCCTTGACCCAAGAAAGATTATTCTCATTTCTTTTCTGTGAGGTCTACACATTAGATCATTCCTCTTTCTGCCTCTTTCCCCTTATGTCTTCCCCCCTTATATTTCCAGAGAGTCTTTGAAGCCTCTAGTCCAGGAAAAGATAATAATGGTCAGTGAACACAGGCTAGCCTGGGCAGGGCAAGAGAGTAGAGAATGTGAACCACATCTTCTCCGATCCCACACTTTCAGGATCAAAGTCAGATGGGATCCTCAGACATTGGCAGGTTTCTACCAAACTCCTTCCACAGCTCAACGCCAAATCCTTTCCACCATCACACTCCTCAAATGCTTTATCACTGTTCACTTCAGTAACCAAAAAAGCACCAGCTTACAACCTGTGTCATCAGACTACCCACTGCCTTTCATTCTATTGATAACCCCAAGGTCACTCTTCTTATTACCTGAAGATTTTATCTACTGCTCACTCGCACCCCCTCCATTACTACTCCATTATACAACTGTGGTCCCGATTTCTCTTGTCCTGTGGTAATTTTGAATACACCCACATTTTACTCTCAAAAGTGTTCCAATTTTGTCAATAAATTATATAGTTGCCTTGGTTATAAGCATTGGTATTTGTGACAGGCAAACATGATCCTGTCCATCTCTAACATCTCAGTCCCTTATTTCTTCTCATTCAGTGATATTGCCCTCCAGCCTACCTTGATTATTCATCCCTAAAACCCTACCTTAAGTCTTCTCATTACCAAACTCTATACCCCCTCCTCCGAAATCTCAATTTTAGTCTTTCTATTCTCTGACCTTTTGTATTTTTTCAAGTCATACACATTATTACTCCAAACACCATAATCCTTCCTTCCCTTCGTTACTTACAGGTTAGTGCTTCCATGGCCCCATTTCTATTTTCCTCACTGTTGCATGTCCCTATTTCTCTATGTATGCAGCTTACGCTGATCAATCTTTAAAATCCCTCCATTGCATATTCCTTCAATTCTCTAGTTTCACTCAACATTTATCTTTTTCCCTTTACTAAACCAAAACTTTAGTTAAGTCCCATTTTCTTCCTACTTCACACTTGCTCCTAAGTAGTTGAATGAGATTGAAAACAGATACCCACACCTATGCATGTGCACACACACACACATGCATACACACACACACACACGCATGCATACACATCACTATTGTAGCCATGCTAATTGTACTTACTTTAATTTGGGATCACTTTATTTTTCTTTAATTTTTAATTAAATTTATTGGGGTAAGTTTGGTTAATAAAATTATATAGGTTTCAAGTGTACAATTCTGTAATACATCATCTGTATATTGTATTGTGTGATCACTTTAAATGGGTCCATAGTGCTTCCTGGCATTATTCTACTTCTGCAGACCATTCACTCTCCCACTCACTTAGATGATTCCATGGAGTGTCCCCTACCCTATTCTCAAATTTTGAAATTCTCCTCTCGTATCCTCTTTTTCAGCTGATGAACTTGCTTCCTCTTTCACTGACAAAAGAGAAGCAATCAGACATGAATTTTCAAAAGATCCTTCTGTGACATCTATCTGCCTCCTGCATTTGTGTCCAAATACACTAACTTCTCTCTTTTTAACTGAACAAGCTTTAGAAAAGGCCGAGTCCTTCATTTAACCACTAGATCTCATCCATTGACTAGTAACACTACATCTCACCCATTCTCCTAGGAAAAGAGAAGACAGAGGAAAAAAATAACGTTTTAATTAATAAAGGATGGACCGAGCAAATGTGACACAAGGCATCTGCTTCCGAAGGGATTTCAACTCTATAATCAGAAACCAAAGAAATACTCACAACATAGGTGTTCTGTCCAGCTGGATCTACTAGAGGGTGGACTCAGGCCAAAATTCTGCTCACAGAATCTGAAAGTCTGCATAGTAGAGCATGAGGGGCTATTTTATGATTTGCTAGTTTGTTTTCATTTAGGTTTCCCGTGATCAGTTCAGTACTCCTAAAGAGTCGTGTGGTTTAGATTATTCCATTTACCGGATTGGTTTTGCTCTCTATTATGGCAACTGGTCCTCTTTGCTTTTAATAGTTGAGCTATTAACTGAGCTATTAACTAAACTGCTTCTTGGCCTTTGCCATCCCATGGGTATTCCCTTTCCATCAAAACCATGGAGCCCGTGTAAACTGCACTGTTCCCATGAGAAGTCCCCTAATAGAGAGAAGAGCCAGCACAGCTCTTTGTAAAGAAGTCAGTGCTGTCATCAACTTGTGCTTCTCAAGGCTCTGGAGGAGGAAATGTTGCAAGGCCTACTCAGCGGGGAGCAGGTCAGACCTGACAAAGCCACACCAGTAGTTCTTTCTTCCACAAGATGTCAAAGCAGAAGAACAACATTTTATATGGTGTTATAAAGCTGAACTATTAGTCATGTATCAATTTTATTTTCAAAAATAAAAGAATGCATTATCAGTATATACAAATTCAATAAATTATTACAGGTCAGGGAGGTCATATCTAGAGGGTTAATTTTCACAAAGGCAATAAGCAAATTTAATCTACTGTGATAGAGAAGTAAAGAAACGTAATTCTTAATGACAAATATTTTTTTAAAATGTAGTTTTCCATAACAAATATAAATTATTTATAAATTAATAAGTAATGAGCAGTCCTTGGAAAGTCACTATTAAGCCAACTTCCAAATATTACAGAAAAATATTTTTTCTGTTTTTAGTAAAAAAGTATAAAAATTCAACTTCATGATGACTAGGAAAAGAATAAGTGTGGATTTAAGTTAAATATTATAATGAATGGTTAAAATGACCTCTAAAATCTCTCCCTTACCAAAAGTAATGGCTTTTCCATTCCCACTCATGTCAATAACTTCACTAAATGGTTTTCATTAAGTATTCTTGGAATGTGTGGTCAAAGGTTTCTATTATAATTTTAACCCTGGATAAATAATATGATCTGTGTTTTTTTAATATTTGTCTTATAAAAATTAATTTCTGACAATCTCCTTTAGTCTGGGGCACCGTTGAGTTCAGTGCTCTAGCAACAACCAAGCAAAGGGCTCCTTCAGCTAGCTAGCTACTGAATCGGGACTCTGGTATGTGGGTGTGCATTGCTAAATTCTACCTGACATAAAATGTTGTTTCTCTCTTCTTGGATGGGAAACTTCAGAATTCATTCCTATATATATTACTTATGTTTCTGTTCATGTAAATTGCAAAAGTTTTACAATTCTTTAGTTTTGTTCATCTCTCACTTCTCCCCAGATTAGAGTTTAGAGTTGTTTCTTCGGGTCTATTGGGATCTCACTCTACCTATATATCTGGTTGTTTGGAGGCAAACAGGCAAAAGGGCAATGGTACTCATTTTGCAAGGTAACTCCCATAGATGAGGGAGGTATAATATCTTCAAGCAAGAGAGGATATCTCTCATCAAACAAGAGGAGAGATGTGCGTAAGTTATCAATAAAGGTTCAGCGAGGAATGAGAGTCCTTCAATTACTCTAACTGATCCCTATCTAAATTGTTGAGGACTACTCTTACCTAATAAGTACCCTAAGATTAGCAAAAGTGACCTGGTGAGGCTGTGAATTCATATAACAATGTATTTCAGCGATATGCAGCATCAAATATTTAGTTTGACTTAGTTAAGCCATCTTAGTTTTGTAACTTACAAAATATGAAATTCCTGTTGAAAGAGTCATGGGACATCTTCTATTTTCAGTGCATCCTTTGTGACAAGAATTTAAAGATGTGAGTTTGGTTCTTTGTTCCTTAAGCTGTGTAGCATTGTTAGAACCAGCTATTTTGTTGTACATTCCCTGAATTTCACTTGTTTTTATAGTGTAATATAACAACAGCAACATGGTCCCTCCAAACATTGACCTCAATAAGCACTTCAGTCAAGGTGACTGCTGATGATAATTTAATTAACTTCTTGGCCTCTCTTGGGAGTAGGCTTTCAGAGTATCATCACTGGATGTTAATGCGATTTTCACAAGCTTTACTGAACCCAGTGCAGATGACCAATCCCAGATTCTCTATTCCCTGAAGGACTTTCACCTGAAACCCATACTTTTGTGGCAAAGTCTATCCACCTAGTGTTCTCAGTTGTAAGAAAGAGAACAAACTCTGATTAATTTAAATAGAAAAGGAATTTGTTAAAAGAGATCATTGGGTGCATGGAAAACACAGGCTTTGACGTCAGGCAGTGTAGTGTCCATGGAAAGCAACATGGTGAACACAGCCAAGATAACATACAGAATAATCACAGTAATGCCTCTGGCAGAGCTCCACTTAACACATACCACCACAGTGGCTTGAACTTGATGCTTCCTTTACCAACTCCTCATCTTTCCTTAAATGTGTGAATCATTCCCTTAAGAGTCTAAGTCCTGGTGGGAACACCTAACTAGACAAGCTTATGCCCATATCTCCTTCTAATGCACAAACTAATTGTTCTTTAAATACAAAGGTACATGGACATTGTCTTGCCATGAATAGTTAAATTTGTACTTACACTAGCAATATACAGAAACAAAATATAGTAGAAAATATTTTATTCTGTATAGAATGAAAAACTAAAATATGTTTGAATACATAGAACATAAAATATACAGATTTTTTAATGAGGAAAACTACAAAATTTTACTGAAAGACATAAAATAAGATCCGAATAAACAGTGATATGTACCATGTATTTAGAAGAGAAAATCCTTGGTATAAAATTACTTGAACTCCTATTAAAGTTTATCTTTCATTTTAAATAAATCACAATAAAATTTTCATTTCTTTCCATTAACCCTAGTAAACTGATTTTATAATCATACAAGGAAATACATAAGATTATCCAGGACAATTTTGAAAAATTAAATAATGGCATGGGACTCACACTACCAAATACTAAATATAATTACAAAGATATAGAAATTAAAATAACTAGCAAATTAATGCAATAGAATTCAGGTTCTGAAATTCTTATGTACATACAAAAATTTAAGGTCAATTAAGAATACTGCTTCACATGGACAACAAAGCTGGGGAATGGGGAGGAGGGTGTCAATGGGGAAAAAGGAGAAACATCTGTAACAAAAAATAATAATAATAAAAAAGAATATTGCTTCAAATCAGTGGCAAAGAATAAATACTAGATAAATTTTATTGGGGCAATCTGCTAACAATTTGGAAAAAATATTAGTTCTTTATCTCATACCATTTACAAAAATAAATTCTACTTAGATTAAATGTTTTAAAAAATCATATAAAAAAGAAAATATTCATTTACCTGTCTTAGTTCTTCTTAAACAAGAAGCATAGAAAAAACAAATGTGAGAAGACTGATACATTTGATAACAAAATGAAAACTTCTGCTTGGCATGAGACACCATGTTCACATTAAAGAAAGTGCTAGCCTGAGAAAATCATATTTCCATCCAAAATATTAAAAATATACAAAGTGTATAAGTAAGGAACAATGAGCCCAACATAAAATGGGGAAAAGTCAAATGATTAATAAAACATATAAAAGATGCTTAATCTTCTTAGGATACCATTTTTCATCTACTACTTTGTGAAAAGTAAAATGTTGTCAAGGGTATGGGGAATGGGGCCCTCATGTCCTTCTCACAATAATGTAAGTAAGTATGTGCAACATGTTAAAGGCCAATTAAATAGTATTTATTAAATTTAAAGTGTGTGAACTTCCTGAAAATGTGCTTCTTGATATCAGCTCTAGTGAAACACTGATGCGTATGTACAACGGGATATAAACAAGGATATTTATTAGAGCAGTGTTTTTAATATTGAAAAATTGAAAGCAATCACAATGTTTTTTCAATAGGAGAATTATTAAATATATTACAGGAATGTTTGGTAGCATTAAACAGATGTGCTGTTGAGTGAAAAAAACAAGCTACAAAAGAATACACATATATTACAATATTTATGTTAAAAGCATGTATAACACAAAACCATCTTTCAATATGCTTATTCATACAGAATGTTGAGAATATTATACATTGAGATGATAAAATGGTTGCTTCAGAGAGGAGAATGGAAATACATATGGTAGTTAAGGTACTTTAAATTTATTTCTGTTTCACTGTTTTTAAAATAATATATTCACCTATCACCTAATTAATTAAAAATTATATCAAATTTTAAAACAATAAGCTTGTTGATTTGTTGATGGAAAGAGCAAAATGTATTAATACAATGATGCTACCGTCACCAAGTACCTGTGCTTTTAGACATGTAAAGAATGAGCCATGTATACAAGATTGTTTTTCTCAAGGAAGTTGTGTGAACTTTTTCCTGACAGTTGAGGGAAAGATTCTCACATGAATTTTTGAAATAAGAAATGTGATAAGATTTCTTCATGTAATTGATAATATCAATAAAGACCACTTGTGTTATGTCAAGCAGCTTACTCAGGGAGCAGATCTCAGCAATGTATTAAGTATCCTACATGGGCTAAACCTATATTTCAGGGCTAAAAAAAATGCATAATTTTTAATAATCCATGATAAGATATTAGGATTTTGTTTTGTTTTTTTTTTATCAAGACCAAACAGGGCTGCAAATGGCTTCATCCCCAAAAGCCTGACTTTTTCCATTTGAGTATTTTTTCATTCATTGGAGAAATAAATTTACGAGGAATTTGGGACCACATTTTTAAACCACATCCAAATAATGACACAGAGTGTCATAAAATACATTGCAGAGATTAATGCACCCAGGGCTGTGGGTAGGTGTTCATCCATTGGTTCTCCACAGAGAAAGAGTCAACATTTCAACTCTAGTCTATGCTCCTTGGGGAAGCATCTGAGAGAGTCCTGGAGGTTGTTTTCAGAAAGAATTCACTCTGTCTTTCCTGAGTCCATGTTTGATCAAAACAGTCATAACCATCTATCAAACACTTTATAGCATTTAAACAGCCTCCTGCAAATTAAGCTGTCATGATTTAGTAGAAATAAAAACTAAACCATCCCAAATGTTAAACATGACCTGAAGTGTAAGCACATCATCATCATCAAGCCCAATATACAAACTCTGATAAAAAGCTTGGAAAACATCATCCCTGTAAATCAGCCATTGGGAAGTATTTTCTGTAAAGACCAGGTCGTCCACTTGCACTTTGCGGATCATACGGTTTCTGTTGCATCTACACAATTCTGCCACTGTAGCACAAAAACAGCCATATGTAATACCGAAATAAATGTGTGTGGCTATGTTTCAATAAAGCTTTATTTATGAACATTGAAATTTTAATTTCTTATCATGTTTATGTATCATGAAGTAGTGTCTTTTTTTCTTTTCTTTTTTTTTTTTTTTTTTTTTTTTGCAACCATTTAAAAATGCAAAAGCCATTCTTAGCTAGTGGGTCATGCAAAAGCAGATGACGAGTAGTACTCAGCCTTGGGCCATAGTTTGCGTGCCCTCGCTCTACATTACAGAAAATGATTACTAATATTTAAACTATAATTTACTTTTACTTGATTCATTGCCATAATCATTTTTCAATTTGTCTAAAATGAGTGGTCCTTGTGTGGGCCAACTGACAAGTGGTTAGTGACAATGAAAACAAATGCTACTTGGATTGTATGACCTTGGATAAGTTTATTGTAAAATTGGAATAATTACCCATAGACCTTTTTAATGAATAAATAAGAAAGGACAAGGAGATCATTTAGGACAGGTGCCTGGAGCAGAATAAGAATTCAATAAATGATAGATTATTGATAAGTTGAAAGTCTCTAGTCCCACAGGCTAGCAATCCTTAATGTGAAAACAGATGCAGTAGCTACAGCCAGCAGATTTCTCATATCCCCATCCCTTTGGCACGCCGTCCACACGGTGAGAAGGATGCCATGAAACCTCAGTTCGTCTAGCTCCTCTGATTCTGGTTGTCTACTCATCAGGAAACATCTAACAGTGATTTAGCTACTCACGCAGCCTGTTTTCAGATCGTCTCCGGCTCTGTGGTATTAATGTGTCATTGAAATACGATCCATTTTGCCACTAATTGTGAGCTTCCTTCGTGAGAGTATATACCAAAAGTTGAATCCGCCTGTGGTACAGAATTCTAAAAATAAAGTTTCTGAGGCCCAAGACGGAGAGTCAGACCCTTAAACTTGGTAAAGTCATCAAGGTAATGACAGACTGTCATAGGCCTCCTCTGAGGTCCATAACATCATCCTGAGATCATCACCCCAGCCTCCCCCTCCCCGGGTGCTGAATACGCTGTTCTGGGTATGATTTCCCTCTGGGCCTCTGCCTGGGAACTAGAGGTTTCCATGTAAGTGCTAGGAAAGCATTAGGTGATCAGGGGAGAAGTCTTAAATAATCACATTGCATTACAATGCAGCTAAAACAAAGGTATGACTGGATAGAATGATATTTAAAGGGGTGATATAAGAAAAATATAAGTAGGAGAGAGCAAGGGTGTTTCCTTCACACCAACATTATTAATTCTGCTTTTGTCAGAAATATTTATTAAAACACCCGTAAACCCCTACAATTTAAGATTTTTAAAAATACACTTTGCATCTATGGGCTTTCCATGCAGACACAGGCAAACTGTTCTGGCGTGTTATTGGTTTGCTGTTGTCAATATGAACCTCAGCTGTCTTTGGGGGATCGTTCTAGATGGTGGGAAACTGCATTGCACTGACTAATGACCAATCTGTGGTAGAAGGTGCAAGGCTCTGCCCGACTCACAGAAAAGCTCATTAATGCTTTCATCTTTCTCCTTCCCCCTGAGCGCATCTGATAGCCTTCTTACCTAATGGATTTCTGAGTGGGCAGTGAGGATTTGGGGTGAGGTTTTCATCATGAATGCGTTTCTGGGTTTTTTGTTTTTTTTCTTCTTTTAACATATATACTTTTTCTTTTTATATGTGAGACCCATGTGTTTAGCCTGCAAGTAGAGTGAAGCACTCTCAGAGTAACTGACTCATTTAGCGGTGCTTGGCTTCCTGTGCTTGTCAGCGGCGGGTGACATTTAGCACAGGCTTTATCTCAGCTGTGGTAATTACCGGGCTGACATGAGCTCTCATACACAGCGCAGATTGTTTTCAGCAGATGTAACCAAGCAACTCTGCTTTCTCTCAAGCAGTTTATCTGGCTTTCAAATTGTGGCATTCCACACAGACACACACACACACACACGCATGCACACACACACACACACACACACAAATAGTTTAATGTCATTTTTATGGAAATACTCTTTGTTGTTCTGACTATATTGATTTATGCCATGAGGTGGAATGGGATATCTTCATTGTATGCAACTTCTGCATTACATGCTGCTAGTGAATCCTATTAACAAAAAGGTTATTGTTATTGTAATGTATCTCAGCAGCACACCAAATGCTACTGTAATGATGTAATTAATATGCCTAGATTTACCATTTGATGTTCTTAGGCACCAATTGTGTTACTGATGGGATAGCAATGATTATTTTTTTTTAAATTTGTGAGAGCCCTGTTTTTTTCTTAAAGAAGTTGGAATGGAAAGAAAATGTTTTAAGAAAAGAAGTCACAATCCCTAATAACATTTAATAATTTGTGTCCGACCTATCTTAAGGATGCGGAAACTTTCAAAATGATTCTCAAATTCAGATGATTTGACGTTATTTTTATTTAATCAACTTATTTATGCTGCATACCTAGATATGAAACAAACAGCCTGGCCCTTTAAGATTTTCCATTTTCATTAACATCTTCATATTTCCAGACTCTAAAATTACTCTGGTCAGTTAGCAATTATATTACAAAAAAACATATATAATTATCCAGAACCATAATTCAAAACATGTCAGTTACATTATCTTTGCTATAAACTGTAACCATATAAATGTGCAAGTTTTCATTTAACCGAATTGTGTGACTAGACATCCTGCTGTTTAATAGAGAGAGACAAGAAGTAGAATTACTAATAATAAATTACTACATTGTAGGCCTGCAGCCCAAGGGTTCTGGGTGAAGGGACAGACGGATGGCAGTGAGTTTGAAAGAGGCTTCGGTCAGGTCAGAGCTGAAGAGAAATGGTGAATGAGAACCTAGGGAATCAGGACAGCTCCTGGGGCTGCTGTGCGAGAGGGGTGGGGGGAGGGGGAACACACGAACTCGGGCATACAACTTATGATAATTGTTTCTTTTTAAAAAGGAAAAAAAGAGGAGAAAACATCTCAGAGGTATTTCTGAGACCTTTAAATGTTATAATAAATGTTGGATGAATTGAGGTGGAGCCAGATTGTAATTATGCAAAATAAAGCTTTCTGTTAAGTAGAATTTCCATAAGAAATTTTAACCTCTGGCATTTAAATAGGAAGGCAAGGGATGAGGTGCCATCCTGAATAAATGTTAACCGTGAGCAAGATATGGACTTATCGAAGAGATTGCAAAGAACTTTCTAGCCTGTTTGCAAATTCCATCAAGGGATTAAATGTACTGTATGAAAGTACCTGCCACTTAGTATGCTGAGCTGGGATGGGAAATAAAAATACTAAGCGACAACTAACTTCATAGACTACTTTGCTCCATTATGAAGGAAGCTGTCTTTAATGGAACTCATCGACGTCACGGAAGGCACTTAAAGTGTCATTCATTTACTCATGTACCATTTTCAAACAACTCAATGTTGACTGGAATTAAAATTCTATTTACTCCATATAGACTCTGCTTCTATCTAGTGTAAAATGTCTCCAGGGTCAGGTCATTTCAAAATCTCTTGCCAGCTGATAACTGACTGATTAGTAGTGATGCTCTGGTCTCAGGTTCCCATCACCGCGTGTGTCTACAGCGCACAGAGAAGGCTAGCGTTTGCATTGTTTCTGGAAGTGTTTTCTCAGCCTGGAGAAATGAAGGAAACCAAATAGGCTAGACAATGAGGGGAGAAAAATCTCGAGTCGTAAGAAAATCTAAGTTCAAATGCAGCTGGCATTCTACCGCCTTTCCGGTCTCAGGCTCCTTCATTGTAGAAAGTCACTGGTATTCGCCATGTCCCACCCTTGCAAAGTGGTGAGCAAGTAGCGCTGATGTGTCTGAAATCTTTACAGGGAAGCCTTGATACAGAGTTATCACTGAAGTGAAATCTCAGAAAAGCTCCTCATAACCGTTACCCTTATAAGACATCCACTCTGTTTGAAAAGTGACTTGCAAGCTTAACAAAAATCATCATAATAACAGGGCTGAAAACGGAATCCTTCCACTTCCTCATAGACCACAAGGGAGACACAAACCATGCTGTAAGTATCCTCCCAGTGAGATGAAAGACCTTACCCAGCCCCCACCCCACCCGCAGCCTACACCAGGCCACTGACACGTGCGCTCAATGCACAGCTGTGGACTGGCTGTGGAGAGAGACCCTGCCTCACAGCCCGCCACGTACAGGTCATAATATTTTAGTGGCTCTTACCTCTGAACAGTATAAAACCTGAAGATAGTTAAAGAAAATGAAAGTTCTGTTTAAAGCAATGGAGTGGAAGGAAGGGTAAAAGGGAGTTGATGGGAACCAAATGTCTCCCATATGGTCCCACATAGAGCTGCTGGAGGGCCATATAAAAAATTAATCCGACTCATGCAATTCTGCTCAAAGCCAAGTATGTGCACATAATGAAAATGCAACTCAAATAGGACACATCTGGGTTTTTTGACACCACTGGGGGATGCAACGTTCGTCTTAACAGTTGATCCTTAAGCTCACAATTTATTGTGGTTTCTTCCCTTACATTTTAGGACCTGACGTAGTTAGGAATGAAAGACATGTCTCTTCCCATCTTAGCGAGCAAAAGGATTATGAAAATTTACCATCTCTCCAAGTGATATCAATTTCTCAGATGTGTATACTTGGTGATTATGATGCTCACATGTTGCAAGAGAGAGGCAACAAAGCTTTGCAATCCATTAATAGAACGGTCTGTGAAGTTCAAGCTCCATTTTCTGCCCTTTGTTTTCACCTAAATAGTTGGGATGGCAAGATTTTCAAGAACTATTCTGACAGATAATTTTCGTAAAGACAAAGAGTAGAAAGAATGGTGCTTAAAAGAGATCAGAGGTAGAAGTGGGACAGCTCTTAAATGCACACTAATCCCAATTTCATTTGTCTTTCTCTGGGAAACATATGCAGAATGAAATGAATCAAGTTACAGCATGAACCAAATAAATAATTCAAGGTCTTTATGCCAAAATAGAGACTGCATAGAGGCACACACAGATGCTGATTTATTTAACAGTAAGGTCTTTGCCAGCCAATCAATTCTACAGATTTGTGACAAAATATGACCTTCTTTCCAAGAGAGACTGAGAGCTTTACAGGGGGATTAGCCTATAGGCAAGAGGCCACGATTCAATGTTAAATGTTGGGTATTCCAGATTATAAACATTTAAAGGTCTAGTTAATCATTCCCTCATATTTGCTCCCTAGCAATTGTGTGTGTCTATTAGACCACTTTTCCCACTCAATTATAACTGTTTGTCTGTTTTCCTTACTAGACTGTGGGCATCTTGACGTTACATACTGTTTTATTCATCTTCACTGCCTCAGAATGCAGCAGGATGTTTACGACATAGTGGTACTTAATGAGTAAATCCTGTATCTAGTGTGCCCCCGTTTCCAACATGGCCCTGGGTCGTGGAGGTTCAGAATTAATGGGACCCGAACCCTGCCTTCAGAGAGCTCGCAATCCAGAGGAGGCATGTCTGGGCTAATGGGCAATTGCAAAACACTGCTAGTCCACTTCTGATGTTCGCATATCCTCTCATGGCTGTCCAGGTAACACGAGGCATTCGGGCATCTTTCATTCCTTAACTCTCAATGGAGTAAGTTTCAGTGGATGCAGTGACTGAGGTGTGTCAAAAAAGGGCCTTTTATTTGGCTCTATGTTTTGATGATGATGCTTCAAAGGGGGAAGGGCAGGGATATAAGGACTAATGGAACATTTGGACAGCTTTACCTCAGAAGCACATTCATTAATTAAGAAACAACAAACAAAAGTGTGAGAGCCTGGGGATGAGAGAAATTAGGAAGCGGTGTTGCCTAGAAATTAGGCTGAGGGCACAGTCTTAAAGGACCTGTGAAGGAAGGCCTGAAAGCTGCACAGACATCGCAATGTAGTGACACTACAGGTACGGTGACCGTGAAACTGCCTCCCGCCCTGGCCTGCAGGCGTGATTACTAGGAAAATCTAAAGGTAAAAAATAAATCTACAAATAGCTCGAATCAGATGCAGCCTAGGTGGTAAAGCTGAGGAGCAAGAAACTTCATCCAGTGGCTTCTGGGTTCCCCCAGACGGTACCCCAGGTTCCCATCTCTGCAAAGGTACACCGTGCCTGAGCCCAGACCCACAGGCAGATTTCAGCTGATATATAAGCTATTGCTGGTGATTCCTCAGGGGCATTTTTTTACATGTGATGCTACATATGGAGACTTCCAAAAATTCGCTTATATTTATTTTGCTCTATTCTTGAAGCATGAGGCCTCGTGTGAAGACTGTGGAGAGGCCATGCAGAAAAGGAGGGCGCTGCAGGCCCTGGCCGGTGCAGAAGGGGGAGCAGAGAGAAGGCAGGGGCAGGGCTCAAGGGGTTTTTTTCCATGAGACTGTTTGTGAGAACTGAGTGGTGACTGGCTAGCTAATAGGTTTGTGAGTTCCTATGAGGCAACCGGGGGATCCCTCAGAACAGGTGAGGGCATTTTTAAGGGACAAGAAGATTGCATTAATAATAAGTGACAAGGCCAAGAGTTATTTATGTCCATGTGGCTTTGGTTTTTCCAAGACTGCTGAGAACTGGTGACACGGGGTTCACTGTGCTATCACCAATAACAATGAACTACACTGTCTGTGGTCACGCTTCTTCATGCCCCAGAATCTTATTCTCGTACTTCCTCTCTGACTCTTATTTCTTCTTCATAGCTCGTGGGATTTCCATTTATTTTTGGCAGGTGGGAATATTTGACTCAAGGAAGCTACAAATTCTTATGTGCATTTTATTAAGGTCAGACCTCAACTCATTTTTTTCTTTATAAAACATTTCCATCTCTATATGTTTTTGAAATGATAAAAGAAAAACATGCCTACTGTAACAAATCAAATAATACCATAAAAGATGTAAAAAAGGCAATGCTAATCATCTCTCTCCTGCACAGGCTCCAAACCTCTAATCTCACTCCCACTGAGATAACCAACATTAACATCTGGTGTATATTACTCACCATTTCCCCTTGCTCATGTATACATAAACATATACACATATGTAGGTAATTTATTCATTTGTCTGTCTAACCAGAAGAGAAGAACAGTGTGAGAGTGTGTGTGTATCTTGCAACTTGCTTCTGCTTCCTTCACTTAACAAGGTAGTTTGGATATCCTCACAAATCGGCAGGGATAGATCTAAATCGATTTTTAATCTATTCATGCACCTTATAGTACATTCCACCCCATTCTTGCTGAATTTAGAACTATTTTATTGAATATATATTCAGGAAAAAAAGCTCACATTATAAATGTATGTAGCTTAATGATTTTTTCACAATAGACACATTTATTTAACCTCAACCCAGATGGAAAAAAGAATACAAGCAGCACCCTCACCCCCTCACAGTCACCACCCTCCCCTACCCAATGTTCAGTATTCTTACTTCTAACATCGTAGTTGTACCTTTTTAAAGTGAACATAAAGGAAGCCATCAATAAGCATGTTACTGTGTATCTGGCTTCTTCCATTCAACTGTATGACTATGAGTTTCACCCACATTTTTGCAAGTAAGTTGTTCATTCTCTTTGCAATAGGAATCTAGTAAACAAATATAACACAATTTGGGAGATGATACTAATAATGCTGCTATGCACCTCAAAATATAAAAGCTTCCCCAAAGCTAGTCTCTTATGTATCAAAAAATAAATAAATCACCTCTCTCAAAGCTCTTGCACCTACCACTGGTATCAAAACTCTGTTTTGAAATTCAAAGATGAAGTTTGAGTGACCTGTGTTTCTCAGCACTTCTGAACTACCAAGGGCAATGCGAGTGGAGTGTTCTAGCTGCCTGGACTGAGGGACAGAGCCTCGTGTTTCATGGAAGGGCACGTGCAGGCGATTGAAAGGCATTGCCGGACACCAGCAAAACTTCCACAGCATTCTACAACAACGTCCAGCAGCGAGCGGTGGGAACTATCACTGCATCGCAGGACCCGAACCGGAGGCCAGAATGCAACAGAGGTTACAGCCAGAGGCTGTAGAAAGAATTGTTGAAGAATTTCAATTTGCCCAATAAAAGATGAAAAACGGCAAAGAAAAGATGAAGTTGGTGTGGGGGAAAGAGGCAAAGTCGAAGAAGGAAAGTAGGAGCAGGAAATGTGGAAAGGGAAAGAGAGATGATTCAGCAGTGGCTAAAATAGCTAACACATTTTTAAAACATAGGAATGGATATAGGTGAGGGTGGTCAAAAGATACAAACCTCCAGTTATAAGATAAATTAGTTCTGGGGTGTAATGTACAGCATGGTGACTATAGTTAACAATACTATGGTGTATCTTTGAATATCACTGAGAGAGTAGATCTTAAAAGTTCTTATCACAAGAAAAAAATTCTAACTGTGGTGATAGATGTTAACTACACTTATTGTGGTAATCATTTCCATATATATATACATATACATATATATGTGTATATATAGTTGTATATATGTATATATACACATATATACTATATATGTATATATATAGTTGTATACCTAAAACTATTACAGTGTTTTATATATATATATATGAATAAATCCAATTTTAAGTGATTTCCATGGTTTTGATTATGCCACTTTCCATATCACTGAATACAGTTCATCTTTGCTATTTGCGGATTCCATATTTTCCAATCACCTACTTGCTAAAATGTATTTGTAACCTCAAAGTCCACAGTAGAGCCCCTTTAGCAGTCTTTTGCAGACATGTGCAGAGCAGTGAAAATTTGAGCCACACTGTGTGCACATTCCCAGCTGAGGCTGAACAAGGCAACCCTCCGCCTTCTCGTTCCAGATCTCTTTTGCAAACAGGTGTCTTTTTCACCATCTATTTACTGACGTGTTTTCTCGTTTTTGTGCTGCCTACTGCTGAGTCCGCGCTCTGAACCGGACCCACACCGCCCACGCGGTGTCCACGCGGTGCCCCTGCCGCTCCTGCGCAGGCGAAGGCTGTGACGCGCCTTACCGAGAAAAACACGTGTTAGATCAGCTTTGTTCAGGCGTGACTTACAGTGCTATTGGCCATGGGTTCAGTGTTAATGAATCAAAAATACATATTAAATAATGTGCCTTTCAACAGAAACACACATAAGATTTGTATGATCATTTGGTAAAAATGTTGTGACCAAAGGCTTTCAGGAACCTAACCCTGTGTTTCCATTAGAAGCAATAATTCAGTATTTGCTAAATCAGTGTTCGCCGTGGCTGTATACAACGTGACTACTGCAAATAACAAGAATAGACTGTATTTATTAAAATCTGCTGCATGGAAGGGTCCTATGAGAAGAACTTTTTACATCTGTGAAGAGAGGCAGGGGTATACATTGGGAAAAGAGATGGAGGCACATGTCTACATTAGGCGGCTGCAGCCAGGGGCTGCACTCTTGGGTGGTGCAATGTTTGAATACCGTCAGTTCTGTGTGAATAGATCAACTAGGCTAGAACTTGATCCTGATAAGCAGTTAAAACATGCTTTTGTGTGCTCAAATAACCTCTTCAGAATGGTGACATCTTTATCTGGAAGATGAATAGTGTACCCCCTAGCATGAGGGAACGTTGTCAGTACAAAAGTGACAATGTCTAGAAAGTGTTAACTGGTACACCCACCATGGAAAACAGTATGGAGTTTCCTCAAAAAATTAAAAAAGGAACTGCCATTTGACCCAGTGATCCCACTTCTAGGAATATATCCTAAGAATCCCGAAACACCAGTCAGAAAGAATATATGTACCCCTATGTTCATAGCAGCACTATTTACAATAGCCAAGATCTGGAAACAGCCCAAGTGCCCATCAGTAGATGAGTGGATAAAAAAGCTGTGGTACATGTACACAATGGAGTACTATGCAGCTGTAAGAAAGATCTCTTATCATTTGAGACAACATGGAGGGACTTGGAGAGTACTATGCTAATCAAAATAAGCCAGTCAGAGAAAGGCAAATATCACATGATCTCACTTATATGTGGAATCTAATGAACAAAATAATCTGATGAATAAAATAGAACCAGAGACATGGAAACATGGAACAGACTGACGAATCTCAGAGGCAAGGGGGGAGAAGGGGTGGGAAGAGATTAACCAAAGAATTTATATGTATATATACATTGTTCATGGATACAGACAACAGGGTGGTGAAGGCCTGGGGTGGGGCTGGAACTGGGAAGAGGGGGGCAATGAGGGAAAAAGGGGGGACATCTGTAATATAACAATAAAGAGAATTGTATTATGATGGACTTATTAATTATTGCCAAATAAAATACAATAAAACAATGTTCAATTAAAATTCATATATGACATGTTATATAAAATTCCATCTTTGAAACCAGTTATGTGATTTATATCCATAAGAAGAACATATAATTAAGGAAAAAAGCTTATCCTTTTTACTTTTAAGATACATAACTGGAATACACAAAGAGCCAAGCACATAGGGGTAGCACTGTCTCTATCAAGTTTGGCAGAAGCACAGAATCCAATGATCATGCCACTAGTTTTACTGTCTCATCAAATATAAAATGAAGGTCAAAAACAAAATGAAAAGAATATAATGTATAAATAAAACTTCAGCCTGTGGCCAGTTCTGCCTCTGAAAATTTCATATCAGCATGTTCTGGGGTTTTTTAGGGGGTGGGAGGGTTGCTTATTTTTGCATGAAAATCAGATTCTAAAAGAAACCAACAAAATAATATGCTATGATACTATTAAAGGAATGACATTGCCCATTGAATACCATTTAGCTTGAATCAGTGGTAGTACTATTAATTTCTCCCTTTTTAATGCACACTTTAGCTAGCACATGACCCATACCACGAACATCAGTTACACCCCAGGGACCAGACATTAACAGCATGTGCTACGAGTGGTTTATTTTACAATTGCTGTGAAATAAAAGCTGAAGGAAATGAGCCACTGGTGAATTACTTGCCAGCAAAAACAACAATATTTGTATCACTGCTGAAAAACTCCCTCCCAAAAGGGGGGTGTGCAGGCAGAGGTTTTCTTCTATTGTTCACACAGGAACACCGAGATAGAGGAGTTTGGGGAAGCAAACAGTTGAGAATGTGAAGTTCTTTACTGCAGTTAAGCAGAATACATTTGAGTAGCTGAGTTCCTGTACTATAGCTAATAAAAGCACATTTGGGACACACACACACACACACACACACACACACAGTCACACACACACACACAATCACACAAATAAAATAATGAAATAAGAATTATTTTCAAATAAACTCCAGTCCATCAGATCTTTTTTCTCATTAAAGAAACATGACTTCACTCTTTTGATGTAGGTGATCTTTACAGAGCAATATGAAAGAAGAAAATTAAAATCTCACAGCAGGTTTTTCACAGAACCAATTTATTGCTGTTTTTGTTCTTTTTTAAAATTTAAGAACATTGCCTTTTGCATATTGCTTTTCTACTAAACTGAGTCGACATCAGAAATATTTATGTTCTCATAGAAGATATGCAAATAGTCAGATATTTTACTATACTTATAAAATAAATAATTCTAACTCAGCGTAATCCATACACAAGGGCATTGTTTGCATAGAAAAGATTCCCTTGATTTATTTAAATACAATGCTCAAATATAATATCAATTACTCCCAGCTCCTTGTTCTAAACTGGATTTAATCTGTTAACCTCTCACCTTCCTTTAAAGAGAATCGGAATGAGCAACAGACATAAAAGAAAATGGGGTTTGCGAGAATGAAACGACACAACCGTACACACTAAAAGCAAGTACACCCGTTAATTATCCTGCTTAGAGGTTTACACACACACACACTTTTATCTATGATTAACTGGAGTGTACGGCTGTTGTTCCTTTTGCTGAAAGGTTTGACCTTTTACTTAAGTCCAATCTAACACAAGGAAATCATTATTCATTTCTCTCCCACTCCAAGTCTAGATGCAGATTTGAAAATGTTATTTATTGTCTGGCTGTTAGTCTTTAACGTGCAGCAGTTATTACTAAAAGAGACAGCTGGCTGCATCGACCTATCCTTTACTGCCCCCAAGGCCACGCATACCTAATTCAAGGATATCAGATAATGGTATGTGGCATGATTTACATGTCGAGAATTCAGAATTCATTGTGAGCCTATGTATAACTGCAGCACCTTCGATAGAGAAGATGATTTAATAGAGGTTGTAAGGGTTTTCTGACAAGAGGCATTAATATTAGAACCTTTTCCCAAGCGCTGCAAACAGTGGTGCAGAGATGTCGCTCTCCTGAGTTATTTTTCATCGGCAACCCGTTTTTCGTTCATTAGCACTTACATTCCTGGGGTTGGGAAGCCACTGTTTTAACTCTAATTTGTATATAATGAGCATAGTCAAGGCAAGGAGACTATCCTTCATTAACAAAGCTGAAAAAAGGCTGGTAACTCTGATGAAAAAAGACATCTAGTCTCATGGAAATTTAACGGGTCCAGTTTTTACAGAGGGTATTTGGAAAACCAAGGGTCTGCTCTCTAGAGATGGTCAAGGTGGATGGTAAAAGTTCTGTAATGTCTTTTCAAAAGAGTTAGAAGCTGATGTCTTAGCCAATACATCACCCTTCAGTAAAACTAACTCTAATGGATGAGCCTGCCTCTGGGTATCGCTAAGAACATACAGGCAGGTCTATTTGCTTACACAGACACTGCACTGCCAATTACTTCAGATGGCATTGTGGGATGGTTCGAGTGTTCACACACACACACACACACACACACACACACACGATACTATTTATGTAACACTTATGAGAATTAACCACACATTTGAAAATGGAGTTTAATGGAGCATGTTATCAAAGAAGTCTTTTTTTTTTAAGATTTTTTTTTATTGAATTTTAAAGAGGAAGGGAGAGGGAAAGAGAGAGAGAAACATCGATGTGAGAGCAAAACATCGACTGGCTGCCTCCTGTACACCCCCTACCAGGGATCGAGCCCACAACCCCGGGCATGTGCCCTGACTAGAAATCAAACCAGCAACCCTTTGGTGCACAAGACGACATCCAACCATCTGGGCAACACCGGCCAGGGTAAAGTCTTATTTATTGATAAGACCTGGTTTATGCCATATGAACCAAATCAGCACATTTGGTGGTGCATTTTCTTTTTAATTTGAAATGTAAACCAGTATTCTATATCAAAGAGCAATTTTCACATGAAATTCATCTCTAAAGACTAGACCTGGTCGGCATTTATTTTGAAAAGCATGCATACATTATAGCTTTAGGGGGCAAGTTTCATTTTGGGACAAAATATTCCCTCTAGAATCTAGAGTCTAGATGATTATCAATTCAAATTCAAGCTTTAGACACTTTAGATGCCGTAATGAATGGCTTATATGTACCAGAATTTGTTGTTTATTACATTTTTTAAAAATTCTAAAGTCTGAATTTGAATCAAACACCTTATTTTAATTTAGTTTTGCATATTAATCATTCTAACCTATCTATAAAAGTTTATTCATCGTTTATTTTTAAAACCATCTTGCAAAAGGTCCTCTAATAAAAATGAAAGCAGTCATTGGAAATAATGTTCCTAGTACACCCCTTCTCCTAAATCCAAGAACATCCAGTGCTGTCTTTAATGGCTGTGCTGTGCCTTGTGGCTGCTGCACTTACATACATCTGATGGTCTTCGTTTGTGTGCCTGGAATTGCAGATAAAGCCCAGAATGCAGATGCACGACCTATTCTGTTTAAACCAAAGGGAAACATGACACTCTCATTTCGTTTGGCTCATAACAATTGGTGAAAATATGCCTTCCTTGCAAATCAGAGTTGGATCTATTTCATATTGTTTACAAACCATCATTTCAGTTGCATTTTTTAAAGGAGGCTAAAAGGCAAACACAACAAAGACTATCAAAACTAAGGCAGATGGTATGATCTTGTATTCTTGGACTTATGTAAAACCAAATGAAACCAGAATTAAGTTGTTTTGAAGGATATAACTCTTATGGTGCAGATGAGTAAATGGTTTCCTGTTTCCTATTATTAGCTTGCCATTAATCAAGTTAAACTCAATATGTAGGACAGTGCCTTCTCTCTTCAGGTTTTTATTTATTTTTTATTTTGGTGGGGAGAGGAGGTCAATAGTAGACCATCAGTGTTTTCAATGAAATTAAGAGAGAATTGTCAAAATGTGTGCTAAATAAAATATGTGATAAACATGTCATGAATTGAAAATAACAACTAGTGACAGAAACATAAAGATAAATAAGACTGTAATTGAGTTTATTTTCATTAGAGTAAAGAAATTTAAGGTGTTTTCCTTGATTTAAATAAGGTGGACTGAGTAATTAATATTTACTGAATAACTCCTGTGTTCCATGTACTTCCTAAAATTATCTCAAATGACATATATGAAGGAATTTAGAAAACCACATGTTGCTTTAGAAATATAAGATACTATTATACTATATCCTTTTCCAGAGGTACAACAATAGATCATAAATAAGGAAGTAACAATTACATTTCTTCCAAATTTCACAAAGAAATGCACCCTTCCAAATTAATGACTAAACTTGGGAATCTGAAATATTTATATTCTAAGAGTTAATTTAGGGTCCAAGAAAACCCTATCAGAATCTTGAAAGGTACATGTTTCCAAAGTAAAATAAGAATGCATGTGCTATATGCATGAATATGTGGAAATAAATTATTTTCATGGTGTTTAGAAAAATGTTTTATGCTTCACATTACAAGAGCCACATTTTTTATTCTCCACAGAGATGACAACTGGATTTATTCTTCTCAAAGCTTGGCACACCAATTTGATCTATGTTGTCAAGTAAAATTATTTTCAACAATACGGACTAAAGTTTTTCCTTAGATAATTTTATAGTTTTTCAGTTAAAAGATCAAAAATCTGTTCATTAGAGAACCAACTATCTAGGAGAGTGGCTATTTCTATCAAAAGGTAAAATTCCACTCAGAGAAAAGTCACCTTACTTATTTCTTCAGGCATTAAAGAAAAGCAAGACTTCACACACACTAGTTCAGAGCTTCATATATATAGGATTTGATAAACACGTTTGACTCTCTAATTCACTAGTTCTCAGAGGAAAAAGAAGAGGTGCCCTGCCTGGGGAGAGGAGTGCAAAATTTATTTGCCAACATCTGGAGACACTTTTGGTTGTCACAACTTGGGAAGAGGACACAGCTGGTGGTAGGTTTCTACTAGCATCTAATGAGTTGCATTTTGGGATTTTGCTAAAAATCCTACAATCCCAGGACAAGCTCCACAACAAAGAACTTTTTAGCCCAAAATGTCAATAGTGTCAGGATGGAGACGCTGTCCAATTGCACGGAATACTGTACATTGGGAAAACTGGGTGACGGGTACATGGAGACTCTCTACTTTTGCAGCTTCTTGTGAGTCTATCATTATTTCAAAGTAAAAGTTGTTTTTAATGTGTTGGTCGGACAGAAGTGGGAACACTAAGAGTGAATCAATCTATCCCAGGAGAGGGGTGTTGACAATGAGAAGAGTTCTGAGAATAAACTCCCAGGCAGCCAATACACAGAGCCAGCAAAAATGTCACAGAAGAAAAAGCCACATCAAAGGAGAGTGTAAGTGATGTCATGAAAGTCAAAGGAAATAGATTTTCTCACTCACACACATGCACACAAAGTGATCAACAGCATCAGTTGCTGAAGGGGGAGGCACTGTAGCCTGGTGTTGAAAATCAACACCGAACTAGGAGTAGAGGGACAAAAGGAAGTAGATTCAAGTGTACTCTTCCAAGAAGTTCAACAGACAGGAGAAAGAAAAAGTCACACCAACAGAATAAGTGGAGAGAAAGGGGAGAGTTTAAACTTGTTTTAATATGAAGAAATAAATGCTTTAAAATGAAGAGTCCTGTAGGGAGGGGAAGAGTTTGCACATTCAAGAAAAGGAGAAAATAAAGGACAGAGGAGATGCCAAAAATGGGGAGCAAAGGAGATAGGATCGAGTGTTCAGATAGAAAGTTTGACCTCCTAGAAACAGAGTCTATTTCTAGTTCACATGACTAACTATGACTAAATGTGACCAAAGCAGAGGCACAAATTTTTGAATTTTGAAAAGCATCATAGCATTAATGGTTACTATTGGGCTTTATGATTAATAACAATTTTACTAAACAATACAAGGCTAGATTTAATGAATCAAAATTGAAACCGAGTTTTATAATTATGCTTCACCTGAAGGCATGTAATTCTTATTTAAAAGTCTGGTGAAGGTGCCCAGCTGGTGCGGCTCAATGGCTGAGCGTCGACTCATGCTCCAAGAGGTCTCCGGTTCGATTCCCGGTCAGGACACATGCCCAGGTCGTGGGCCTGATCCCCAGTGTGGGGCATGCAGGAGGCGGCCAATCAATGTTCTCTCTCATTGATGTTTCTCTCTCTCTCTCCCTCTCCCTTTCTCTCTCTCTCTCTAAAATCAATAAAGAAAAACATTAAAATAAAATAGAAGTCTGGTGAAGGTAACTGTCCGCGGGCCATAATGACGGAGCTCGAGGAACATGTGCTGACTTACAACCCTGAAACCAAATCATGTTACAAATAATTGTGCTTTCCTCTACATGCTTTTCAGTCTGAAATTTTAAAATATGTATATACATTAAGAATTTTTAAATAAAACTCATTTGTTATTGAAATGACATTAAAAATAAATAGGTTATGTATTCACATCTTTTAAAGTTAGGACTTACTGTTTTGTCAAGAAGGTATCTAACACTAAGATCCATTCAGTAATTCAGTGATGATAAATTGTACGTTTGTATAAAGCCAGGCTTGCTGACACTAATCTTATTTAAAATACATTGGTCACTTACATTTCTGATGTGCATTATGGACCAATGACTGGTGATGAAACAAAACAGTGTCTAGGCAATAAAAGCTGTGCTTTCACTTTTAAATGTCATCAAAGTACTGGAAAATAGCTAAAACTATTTTTCTGACGAGAGGAGAGAGAAAAACTTGAATGATTAGGAGAGAAGCAGCTTTCTTCTTTTCATTTATTTGGGCCACAGCTTTGAACCACATTTTCTGAACGAGTTCACCCTATCTGGTATCAAATATATCAGGGCCAAGTATGATATAGTAGCAAATATACAGGCATCAAAGTTTATATCGAAGTTCTAGAAAGATACATACTAGACTGTTAACCATAGTTATCACAGAAAAGAAAGAAATTAAGGGAGGGATCTTGGAGGAAATTTCATTTTTACTCCATATATTTCTGTATCATTTTAGCTTTGTCTCTAATAAGCATGTGTTCATGTTTACTTGTATAATTAAATAAATAAGTGTAGGAAATTTTAAGAAGAAATTTTAAGACAAATTATTTAACAAACACTATCAGACCCACAAAAGTGTGGTGGGTAAAACTAAAGTGCTTTTTAGGACTCTGAGATTAGAGGTAGTCTGCTACAGCTATAGATAATTAAGACATTGTGTTTAAAGAGTCTTTACTTGTCTTCTTTTCCTTGCATTTTCTAATTTTTCTACAATAATCATGTAATTCATTGGCCTGCAAATAAAATATAAACTGGAGAAACTATGTTGGTCTTAAGTGAAAAGCCTGAGAGATGATGGAGTAGTTTCCAGTAGGAAAGCATTCCACAAAAACAACTAAAAAAGTTGGATAGATGATAGATAGATAGATAGATAGATAGATAGATAGATAGATAGATAGATAGATAGATAGATAGATAGATGATATATAGATAGATAGATCTTTTAAATGACCCCTCTGATAGCTTCAGAAACAGTGAGAATTGGAGGGCTCAAATTGTGTCCAAGGAAGAAACTCTAGATGTTGATCTAATGATTTGCAAGTATCTGTTCCCTGAGAAAATTGTTGACACTCAGCATGTGCTAGAGGTTGAGAATCTGGGCATGGCCTGGGTGGAGGGTCCTGCTTGGGGACAGCAAAACCAGCAGAGTTTTTGGTGGTACTATGGGAATGGAGTGCTAAAACTAGAGACTTTGAAGAACCTCAACACACAGCTGGTTTTCCCCTCAAGTCATTTGCTAAATATTAAAGCAGAATACATTTGGATGCTTTAGAGAGATACTGAAAATTTCTTAAAACATGGAGGAAATTTTATGCAATCTCCTGGTGTACAGAAGGCAAAATCTCATCAAGGTGATAATGCTTGTGTGCATGCTAAATTAAAAACCCTGGGGGGGGGGGGGGCGGACCGTGAACAGACAACCTGTAGTAGCATTTTCCCTGGAGGTCTTTACCAATTCTGAGCATAGGACGGAATCTGAGAATCAAAAACAAAGAAATTTTGGTGGTCAATAGAGCTTAAGTGAAAACCTGAAGACTGGATACTGTATTCCAAGTAAAGGCTAAGTTTATCAGAGTGGATAAAAATGGAAAACAAACTATATGCTGCTTATGAGAAATATGCTTTAAATATGAGATGAACAGCCCGGCCAGTGTGGCTCAGTGGTTGAGCATCAACCCATGCACCAAGAGGTTGCCAGTTCGATTCCCAGTCAGGGCACATGCCCAGGTTGTGGGCCCGATCCCCAGTGGGGGGCATGCAGGAGGCAGCCAAGCGATGTTCTCTCTCATCGATGTTTCTATCTCTCTTCCTTCCTGTCTCTCTAATATCAGTACAGAAAAAAATTTAAATATCAGATGAACAAAATGGTAAATCTAAAATGGAAAAATAGACCATGTATATGCTGACCAAAAGAAAGCTGCATCGGACATACTGATGTCAGGTAGGGTAGACATAGGCATAAAAAAAAATTAAAGGAACAGAAATATTTCATCATGATAAAATGGTAGGCACAGCAAACAGTAAGATATAACAATTCTAAATCTTTTTGTTCCCAACAAAATATCTTCAAAATACATCCAGTAAAAACTGATAGAACAGCCCTGGCCAGTTTGGCTCAGCAGTTAGAGCGTCGGCCTGCGGTCCGGAGAGACCCAGGTTCAGTTCTCACTAAGGGCATGTACCTCGGTTGCAGTTCGACCCCGGCCCTGGTTGGCCATGTGGGAGGCAGCCGCTCAATGTGTTCCTTTCACATCGATGTTTCTCTCTCTCTCTCTCTTCCTCTCTCTCCCTCCCACTCTATCTGAACAAAAAACTGAAAGGGTGAGGATTTAAAAAAAAAAAAAACTGATAGAACATTAAGAGGAAAAATAGATACATTTAAACTTGAATGAAGTCATTAACCGACTTCTTGTAATAGCTGACAGAACAGGCAAACTAAAAACAATTCATACGGATATATAAATTAACAATAACCACATTAACATCAACCTATTCAACGCATATATTGAACAGCACTTAACAATGACAGGATTTACATAATTTTCAGAATTACTTTCATATGAATTTTCCTTTTAGCGTTTAAGCCTATAAGACAATACACAAAGAGAGATGTTCCAATGGCTAATAAACACAAGAAAAAAGGTTTGGCTCATTAAGTCATCTGGGACGTGCTAATTAAAACTTGAATTCAGTTTCTCTGTGTACATACCAGGAGGGTTAAGATGAAAAAGATAGCCAGTGTCAAGTGTTGGTAAGGAAAAATGTGGAGCAAATAGAATTCTCACATAATTTGGAATATTGTTTGGCAGCATCCACTAAAGTAGAACATGTAAACACAGTATTGCTCATCAATTCTATCCCCAAGTTTACATGTCTCATCCCCAACCTCCCAATTCCCAAAAGAACTGCATGCAAATATTCACCACCAAAGAAAGCATAACATTTATAAAAGCACCATTTGTAATAGTCAAGAACTAGGAAAATAGCCCAATATCCATCAGCAATATAATGAATGCATAATTGGTAGTATATTCACAATGGAATACTATGCAACAATAAGAATGAATGAACTACAGTGACATACAACAACATGGGTAAATCTTAAAAACATAATGTTGAACAAAACAGACCAAACAACTGAGAGTAAATACTATATAGTTCTATTTTTATAATAGGAAAGACAGAGATGCACCACCCAGATATCCTCAATGGAGTATATGCTATCCTAGCTGCTGGGAACGCAGTGAGCAGACAGTCTCCAGCTGTTACCCTTCAGGAAGCAAAGGCCTGGGCCTGATGTGGGATAACTCTGATGAGCCATGGTTATATTCAGCGTTCCCTGGGAGGTGGGCTGAGGCTGGCAAGTCTACTTTGCAGCTCTACTTCTCCCTTTGCAGTATATGATGTCAAACAGGTAAAACTCATTTAAGGTATTAGAAGTCAGGATAGCGGATATCCTTGGGTTGGGGGTTGAAAGAATTAGGCTTGGAGGGAAGCAGGAGTGGGGGCTTTTGTGGTGCTGGTTATATTCTGTTTGTGAGATCTGTATCACTTTGAAATGTTACCAAGCTGTATAATTATAATTTGTGCATTTTTCTGTATGTATGTTATACTTTGATAAAATGTGTAAATAAATATATGTATAAGTGATAAAATATATAAATATATAAAATGTATGTGTTTTATATATGTTATACTTTGATAAAATGTTCACTAAAATATTACTATAACTCCATAATTAATTAATTAATTAGAAATATTGGATTGGAAGAATTGGAAAAAGATGGCGGCGGGCAAGACCAGAGTGAGAGTGAGTGTGTAAGAGTGTAAGCGAGTGTGAGAGTGTGAGTAGACATGAGTGTAGACAAACAACCTTGAGCAGTGCAGAAATATGGGGCAGAGGGTTCTTGTGCTGTGGACGAGGAGCAGCTGGCTACCAGGGTAAGCAGCTTATCAGGGCGCTTCTCCCTGCGCGGCTGGAAGGCCCTGGGAGGAGGCAGTGGCAGGCAGCCAGGGCTGAGCAACCTGAGTCCACCAGTGCGCCTTGCACCATCAGACCAATGGACCCCACTGTGTCAATGCAAACCAGCACACAGTAGCGGTGCTGTCAAGGTACCTGCTCAGGGAAGCAGCAACTGGCTGGGAGCTG
The DNA here is from genome assembly GCA_030848825.1 of Tadarida brasiliensis. Classification (NCBI taxonomy): domain Eukaryota; kingdom Metazoa; phylum Chordata; class Mammalia; order Chiroptera; family Molossidae; genus Tadarida; species Tadarida brasiliensis. Next base: position 72,839,687 of record CM061258.1, read on the forward strand.
AGTACCACCCCCAACAGCAGTAGTGTCAGCTTGAGAGCCCAGCACCTTCCCCCACAGCAGCAGTGACTGGCAGGAGTGGAGCCCCATCTACAACAGCAGCTGAGGCTTGGGAGCCTGGACACACCCCCAGCAGCAGAGGCTCGGGAGCTAACATCCATCCCCAGGCAGCAGCAGGGCAGATCAGCAGCTGAGACTCATCCCCAGCAGCATTAGCAGAGGCTGATCAGGAGCGTGCCCCAGCCCAAGAAGCAGCAAGGCTTGGGCAGCCAAGACCTGCCCCTGAAAATTGCAGCACCTGATTTGGAGTGGAGCCCCTCCCTCAGCAGCAGCAAAGTCCCGGGAGCTGAGCATCCTCAGGCCCCAATAGCAGCAGAGGATTGGGAGCTGAGAGCACTCCCTGACAATAGCAGCAGCAGTAGCAGCACAAACCAGGAGCTGACACTTCCCCCAGCAGCATCAGCAGCAACTGATCAGGAGCTGAGCCCCACCAGGCAGCAGTAAACCCCAGTAGAACACCATCAGGACCCACGCACCTCAGCAGCACACCAGCTGGACCCATGTACCCAAGCAATGTCTGCCACGAAAGACCAATACCAGCCACCAGTTGTCAATCCTCCAGGACCCACAGTAGGCAAGAGGCACCACACACCAAAACAGTCTGGGAGGCACAGAAGCCTTATTTGATACACACTGACCTGCCTACACATCCCAACATCCCTCACCAGGCCTGGAACTAGCAGACTGCTTAAATGGTGAGACAAAGAAACAACACCCAAAGGAAAGAAAAGGAGGAATCACCAGAAAAGGAACTACATGAAATGGAAGCAAGCAATTTGTCAGATAAAGGATTCAAAGCAATGATTTTAAGGGTGCTCAAACAACTTAGTGAGAACTACAAGCAACTTAATGAGAATTGTAAAGAGCTCAGTGGGAACTACATCAGCATAAAAAAAGAGGTAGAAGCTATTAATAAAAATCAAGTGGAAATAAAGAATGATATAGCTGATATGAAAAATACCTTAGAAGGTCTCAATAGTAGATTAGAAGAAGCTGAAGACCAAATCAGCAAGTTAGAAGACAAAGTAGAAGAAAAAACTCAAATAGAGCAGCAAATGGGAAAAAAAAATTTAAAGCAGGAGGAGAGTTTAAGGGAAATTTGGGACAACACAAAGCGTAACAACATTCACATCATAGGGGTACTGGAAGGAGAAGAATCAGAGAAAGGAATAGAGAACCTGTTTGAAGAAATAATGACAGAAAACTTCCCTAATTTGGTGAAGGAAAAAGTCACACAAGTCCAGGAAACACAGAGAGTCCCAAGTAAGATGAACCCAAAAAGACCCACAGCTAGACACATCATAATTAAAATGGCAAACATTAAAGACAAAGAAAGAATCTTAAAGGAAGCAAGAGAGAGACAGAAAGTTAACTACAAGGGAGCTCCCATTAGACTGGCAGCTGATTTCTCAATAGAAACACTGCAGGCCAGAAGGGCGTGGCATGAAGTATACAAAGTAATGAAAGGCAAGGGTCTGAATCCAAGACTACTCTATCCAGCAAGGCTATCATTCAAAATTGAAGGTTAAATAAAGAGCTTCACAGACAAAAAACAAGCTAAAGAAATTTACCACCACCAAACCAGCAGTGCAAGAAATGCTGAAGGGACTATTGTAAGAGGAAAAAATATATATAGAGAGAGAGGAACACAGGCATAAAATAAAAATGGCAACTAATAAGTATATATCAATAATAACCTTAAATGTAATCGGCTTAAATGCTCCAATCAAAAGACACAGGGTAGCTGATTGGATAAGAAAACATAACCCATATATATGCTGTCTACAAGAGACCCACCTCACAACAAAAGACTCAAACAGGATGAAAGTGAAGTGATGGAAAAAAAATTTCCAGGCAAATGGAAATGAAAATAAAGCTGGTGTAGCAATACTCATATCTGATAAGATAGACTTTAAAATGAGGACTATAATAAGAGACAAAGAAGGTCACTACATAATATTAAAAGGATCAATCCAGTAAGAGGATATAACCCTGGTAAACATATATGCACCAAATATAGGCACACCAAAATATATTTAAAAACTTCTAGAGGACTTCAAGGGAGAGATCAATAGCAATACAATCGTAATGGGAGACATTAACACCCCACTGACAGCACTGGATAGATCTTCTAGAGAAAAAATTAACATGGAATCAGAGTCCTTAAATGACGAACTAAATGAGTTGGACTTAATTTATATTTACAGAACATTTCTCTCCAAAGCTGCAGAATATATTATACATTCTTTTCAAGTGCACACAGGACATTCTCAAAGATAGACCACATGTTAGGACACAAAGTAAGTCTCTACAAATTCAAGATTGAAATCATATCAAGCATCTTCTCAGATCACAATGGCATGAAACTAGAAATCAATTACATCAAAAACATTCAAACACATGGAGGCTAAATAGCATGTTATTAAACAACGAATGGGTTACCAATGAGATCAAGAAAGAAATCAAAAACTTTCTGGAAACTAATGAAAATGAACACACAACAATACAAAATCTATGGGACACAGCAAAAGCAGTCCCGAGAGGGAAGTTCATAGCAATACAGGCCTACCTCAAGAAAGAAAATGTTCTAATAAACTATCTAACCCAACAACTTAAAGATTTATAAAGAGAACAAAAAGAAAAACCCAGTTAGTAGAAGGAAGGAAATAATAAAAATAAGAGCAGAAATAAATGATATACAGACTAAAATAAATAAATAAATAATACAAAAGATCAATGAAACCAAGAGCAGGTTCTTTGAAAAGACAAACAAGATTAATCAACCTTTAGCCAAACTCACCAAGAAACAAAGAGAGAGAACCCAAATTAACAAATTCAGAACTGAAAGAGATGAAGTAACAACAAACACCACAGAAATACAAAGTATTGTAAGAAAATACTATGAACAATTATATGCCAACAAATTCGACAACCTAGGCAAAATGGACAAATTCTTAGAACCACATACTATTCCAAAACTCAACTGGGAAGAGTCAGAAAACCTAAACAGACCAATAACAATTAAGGAAATAAAAGAAGTAATCAATAAAATCTCAGCAAACAAAAGCCCTGGTCCGGACAGCCATACAGGGGAGTTTTACCAAACATTCGAAGAAGAACTATCACCTATTCTCCTCATAAACTATTCCAAAAAATTCAAGAGGAAGGAAGACTTCCAGCTCTTTTTATGAGGCCAGCATAATCCTAACCCCAAAACCAGATAAAGACACTACAAAGAAAGAAAATTACAGGCCAATATCCCTGATGAATATAGATGCCAAAATCCTCAACAAAATCTTAGCAAATCAAATCCAGCAATATATTTTAAAAATTATACACCACAACAAAGTGGGATTTATCCCAGGGATGCAAAGACAGTACAATATTCATAAATCAATAAATGTGACACACCACATTATAAACATGAAAGATAAAAATCATGTGATCATATCAATAGATGGTGTAAAAGCATTCGACAAAATCTAGCATCCATTTTTTATAAAAACTCTCAGCAAAATGGGAATAGAAGGATCATATCTCAACATAATAAAGGCCATTTATGACAAACATACAGCCAACATCATAATCAATGGGCAAAAACTAAAAGTATTTCCCTTAAGAACAAGATAGAGATGCCCACATTCATCACTCTTATTTAACATAGTACTGGAAATCTTAGCCACAGCAATAAGACATGAAGAAAAAATAAAAGGGATCCAAATTGGAAAGGAGGAAGTGAAACTGTCATTATTTGCAGATGGCATGATATTGTACATAGAAAACCCTAAAGACTCCATCAAAAATCTACTAGATTTAATAAATGAATTTGGCAAAGTAGCAGGATACAAAATCAACATCCAGAAATCATTGGCATTTTTATGCACCAATAATGAACACACAGAAAGATAAACTAAAAAAAAATCCCATTTACCACTGCAACAAAAAAATTAAGATACTCAGGAATAAATTTAATCAAAGAAGTAAAGGACCTATTCACAGAAAACTACAGGATATTGAAAAAAGAAACAGAAGCAGATATGAAAAAGTGGAAACATATACCTTGTTCATGGATTAGAAGAATTACCATCATTAAAATGTCCATACTACCCAAAGCAATCTATAGATTCAATGCAATCCCCATCAAAATACCAATGACATATTTCACAGAACAAGAATAAACACTCCAAAAGTTTATATGGAACCAAAAAAGACCCTGAATAGCCACAGCAATCTTGAAAAAGAAGAACAAAGTAGGAGGGATCCCATCACCAGACATCAGGTTATACTACAAAGCCATTGTAATCAAAACAGCCTGATACTGGCACAAGAACAGGCATATAGATCAATGGAACAGAATAGAGAACCCAGAAATTGACCCAAGACAATATACTCAATTAATATTTGACAAAGGTGGCAAGAGCATACAGTGGAGTCAAGACAGTCTCTTTAATAAATGGTGTTGGGAAAAGTGGACAGCTACATGCAAAAAAGTGAAACTAGACAACCAACTTATACTATACACAAGAATAAACTCAAAATGGATAAAAGATTTAAATGTGACTTGTGAAACCATAAAAATCCTAGAAGAAAATGTAGGCAACAAAATTTCAGACATCATACGCAGCAGAATTTTCACTGATACAACACCTAAGGCAAGAGAAACAAAGGAAAAAATGAATACATGGGACTACATCAAACTAAAAAGTTTCTGCACAGCAAAAGAAACAACCATCAAAATGGAAAGGGAACACACTATATGGGAGAGCATAATTGCCAATGATACATCAGATAAGGGGTTAATTTCCAAAATATGTAGAGTACTCATACAACTCAATAAAAGGAAGACAAATAATCCAATTTAAAAATGGGCAGAGGACCTAAATAGACACTTCTCAAAACAGGACATACAAAAGGCCAAAAGACATATGAAAAATGCTCAACGTCACTAATCATCAGAGAGATGCAAATTAAAACCAGTATGAGATATCACCTCAAACCTGCCAGGATGGCCACCATCAACAAATTATCAAACAAGTGTTGGAAAGGGTGTGGAGAAAAGGGGACTCTAGTACACTGCTGGTGGGAATGCAGACTGGTGCAGCCACTATGGAAAACACTATGGTGTTTCCTCAAAAATTAAAAATTGAACTGCCATTTGACCTAGTGTTCCCACTTCTAGGAATATAGCCTAAGAAACCTGAAACACCAAACAGAAAGAATATATGCACCCCTATGTTCATAGCAGCTCTATTTACAATTGCTGAGATCTGGAAACAGCCCAAATATCCATCCATAGATGAGTGAATAAAAAAGCTGTGGTACATATACACATTGGAACACTATGCAGCTGTATGAAAGAAAGATCTCTTTATCCTTTGAGATGATATGGAGGGACCTGGAGAGTATTATGCTAAGTGAAATAAGCCAGTCAGAGAAAGACAAGTATCACATGATCTCACTTATTTGTGGAATATAATGAACAAAATAAGGTGATGAACAAAATAGACCCAGAGACATAGAAGTAGGGTTCAGACTGACAAAATTCTGAAGGGGTGTGGGGGAAGGGAAGTGATAAACCAAAGAACTTATGCATATAAGTATAACCAATGGACATAGACAACAATGCTGGAGGTGGGGCAGGAACAGGAGGAGGGTGTCAATGGGGGCAAAAGGAGAAACATCTGTAATAAAAATAAATTAATTAAATAAGAACAAAAAAACTAATAAATAAAAATATTGGATTGGAGCTCTGGCCGGTTTGGCTCAGCACTTAGAGCATCGGCCCACAGACTAGAGAGTCATGTGTTTGATTCTCGGTCAAGGGCACATACCTCGGTTGGGGGTTCGATCCCCAGCCCCGGTCCAGGTCATGCAGGAGGCAACCAATCAATGTGTCTCTCTCACGTCCATGTCCCCCGCCCCCCTTCCTCCCTCCTTCCCACTCCAAGAAAATCAATGGGAAAAAACTATCCTCAGGTGAGGATTAACAAAACAAAAACAAAAAATACTGGATTGGAGATTTAAAAAAATATGAGGTCAGTCATTCACTCATTCATTGACTACTCACTCTGTGACTTTGGATAAGTCTCTTAAATTCCCTGAGCCCACAATTCCTCAACTATAAGAGATTGAAAACACAACCAACTGATTCTTATCTAGAAGTCGTCTTTACATATATTTGCTCATTTTCCAATCTCATAACTGTTCTGAGTAATGGATAATTGAGTTTTGTTATCCCCATTTTTCTGATGGTGGATCACCTCTGTAAAGATTTGGAAATTTGCTGGAAGTTTCAACGTCAGTGAGTTGCTGAGCTAGCTCTAACACCCAGGTTTTCTGGAGCTGGTATCTTCAACATCAAAGCAAAGTAAGACATTCCAAAGAAGTATGCAATTAAATATGCTAATGGCAGTAACCATCTAGGAAGATTTAGTGAGAGAAAAGTGTTTGGAAGATAGGGGAAAGGCTGATTCGCAATGATAGTTGAAAGAAAATTCAGACTTCATAGTGTAAAAGAAAAATTAAATTACTCTAAATAAATAGCCCAGTGGAATAAAAAGCCAATGGTTAAGAGGGGAAGAGACAATGAATGTCTACTCTAGGTTTGGGAGCTACACTGTGTGTGATACAAATCTTACAATTCAGTGTTCTAGCTTTGTCTTTTCATTATAATTAAAAGACATTTTGCCCAGTGATCCCACTTCTAGGAATATATCCTAAGAAGCCTGAAACACCAATCAGAAAGAATATATGTACCCCTATGTTCATAGCAGCACTATTTAAAATTGCTAAGATCTGGAAACAGCCCAAGTGTCCATCAGTAGATGAGTGGATAAAAAAGCTGTGGTACATATACACAATGAAATACTGTGCAGCTGTTAGAGAGATCTCTTATCCTTTGAGACAACATGGAGGGACCTCGAGAGTATTATGCTAAGCGAAATAAGCCAATCAGAGAAAGACAAATACCACATGATCTCACTTATTTGTGGAATATAATAAATAAAATAAGCTGATGAATAAAATTGACCCAGAGACATAGAAAGGAGTACAGTTTAGACTGACAGAACTCCGAGAAGGGAAGTGTGTGTGTGGGGGGGTGTGCATGAGATAAACCAAAGAACTTACATGCATGTAAGCGTAACCAATGGACATAGACAAAAATGCTGGGGGGTGAGGGGGTCGGGATGGGGAAGAGGGTGTCTATGGAGGAAAAAGGAGAAACATTTGTAACAAAAATAAATTAATAAAAATTGGAGGAAAAAGATATATATGATCCCTTCAGAAGGAAAGGAGTGTTTCTTAGTAAACTAAATGTCATTCTATTGGTCTAAAAATTCAATGCTTTCTCCAGTGATTTAACTCCTATACTTTGTCCTTCGGGATTAAAAACAAAAACAAAAAAAACCATTAAATTCTGTCCAAATTCTCCCATCAGAACCATACAAAAAAAAAAAATCGTGTCTTCCCTTTCTTTCAAAGAAAGATCCAATAAAAATTTGAGCACAGTCTAAATTACACACCAACTTCCACGTAGCCTTCATCCTCACAACAAGCCCCGACTTCCTCACTTTGATTTCTGAGCATGTTTGTTTCTCTCAGGAATCTTTAAGGGACAGTTCGCTGGCCCAAATCCAACTCCGTCATACTGCTTGCCAAAGAAGAACCGTCTCCGCTGTGTCTTTTCATGTTTTGATGACTATCTTCTTTTGAATGCCATATAAAGTTTACGATTCCGTGAGTCCTGGAAAAATCCCCATCTCTTGCTGCACTGTCCAGCACACTTCACCACTAAAACATCCCTGGTTTGCCAATTAAGTCCGTCCATTTGTAGGCCAATTCAATTAGATCAAGCTGTCAGTTTTCTTAAAGTAATTAAATTAGTTGTTCGGGATCACGTAGTACCAACATAGAACAGGCTAAATCCAAAATCTCAGGCCTGTAAGTAGGAAGTAGCTGAAGAAATCAATCATTAGATTCCCATAAAACAGTAAGATGCTGTGAGGACCAAACCACAGGCAACTGATGCTTTCTCCTCGATTCTTGGTGCCTCTCACTGCCCTAAATATTTGGATTATATGAAATCCTTAGGTATAAACAGCAATTCCTCAAGAAAGTATTCAATCACGGTGGCATATTACCTTTTACACACTCTCCACAGAAAAATACTAAATAATTCAACTTCCTATAAAGTGAACTGAGAAACTTATCAATCACAAAGCCACGGTCATGCATTAACTTTTTTTAAGGATTTATAGAAGCAAGTACTTCTCAGACTTAGAAGGCCCTAATATTTCTTATGTAGAAACTGTAGAATTCTCTTTACATCTGATTTTAATGATATAGCCCCCAATACTTTAGAGGCTAGTTGAAGTACCTGGAACTAAATTTTACATTTTCTGTCCCTTCAAATGTGTTTTCTACTTCAAATAATTGGTCCATTTGTACAAAAAGAGAAGGTAGAAACCAATGGGAAATGTCCTTGAACAGAATCAATATTAATATTTCAACCATAACGTCCTTTAAAATCTGACAGTTTTCTTTCCATTTTTTCATTTCATCATCAAATCAAATAACCATAAGTGTTATTTACTCATCACTGTACAATGCAACAAATTATGAAACTAGGGAATAAAAAGAAACTTTTTTTTTCTTGACCAACAAAAGCCATGATACTAAAGTACTGTTTAATCGAATCCTTAACAGAATCCTTCTCTTTTCCTCATCCCCCCAACCCAAACCTTTCCACATACTCTGCTGGCCCAAGAAACCAGTGGATAAAAAAGCCTTTGCTATCAGGGTGTCAGATAACTCATGACTCACAGTGATTGGTGATGATATATCGCCTTGAATGGTAAGGGAGGCACATGACAGAGATGAAGCAAACAATGTATTTCATAAGGCTGGAGAGGCATAAATTTAGACTTCAGGTAATAAGGACAGTAAAAAGTCATCATGCAGGTCTGAAGTGTGTTATCGTGCTAATGAGATGTGCTGTAATATTTAGTAGACTAGTGGCAGATGACGCAATGTACAGTGCGTGGACAGCCAGCACACCACACCCCTTACCACAGCCGGGTGGAAGCCCTCTTCCTCGCGTAGCCATCAGAACAGCCTAGTGGGGTATGGGCTGCGATGCCCTCGCTGGGGTGGGCGAGAAAGCATGGTGTAGTGCTTCTCGCCATTTTACTGAACTCTTATTGATCTAGGAGGGCAAATAATTGCTCATTCGTGTGTGAAGCTCAGACCTTTGTTCAACTCTGTATTTTTTCTTAGATATTTCAACTCATTGCTCCAAATTTCCCCACTGCAGAAGGCAGAGGTGACTGCATTTCGGCTATTCCAATGTAATGCCAGGATCGGCAGGGTTCTCTTCCCGCGCTGCTGATCGACGGGTGTGTGGATGGCTCACCTCTGACACACCTTGTTTTTGTGCAGTTTCCTTCTCATGGAGACAGAAAATGAGAACTCGGAAGATAAACGTCTGCTTTATACTCACTTGCTGCTCTTGGTATTGGCAAGCATCCAGACATCATACTAGATCTTGAGAGATGCTTTTTAGAGAAAACAAAGCATATATGCATATGTACATATATACATATATCTGGGGCATATGTCTGTGGCCTTATGAAGTTACTATTGCTTCATAATCAGACCCTGAACTATGCTACCTCATCCACTAAGTCCTGACAGATATCGGTACCGCAGTACTCGCTTTCCTCCAGTCTGCTCTTATGAACAGAAGGGTCATAATTCTGGTGTGCCTTCAGGGACTTAGAGGACATGCTAGCCTTACCCCTTTCAAAATTCCTCCAGCCAGCTGAAACCTGATTCCAGAAAGCCACAATTAGTAATTAATTGCTTTGTTTAGTGTTTATTTCCTGGTAGTAAGTAAGTTTCAAAATACATAACAATTTAGCCTCACCAGTCATTTTTTACTTAATATAAACAGGTTGATAAAAATCTATCCTTGCCTAGCCAATGTGGCTCAGTGGTTGAGCGTTGTCCCATGCACCAAGAGGTCGTCAGTTCAATTCCTGGTCAGGGCACATGCCCAGGTTGTGGGCCAAATCCCCAGTAGGGGGCATATAGGAGGCGGCCAATTGATGTTCTCTCTCATCGATGTTTCTATCTATCTCTCTCTCTGTCTCTCTCCCTTCCTCTCTCTCTAAAATCAATAAAGAAAAAAAAATTTTTTTTTAATCTATCCTTGTGCCCTGGCCAGTTTGGCTCAGCTGTTAGAGAGTCAACCCTCAGACCAAAGAGTCTTGGGTTTGATTCCCGGTCAAGGGCACATACCTCCATTGTGGTTCAGTCCCTGGACCTGGTCAGGGTCGTGTAGGAGGCAACCAATCAATGTGTCTCTCTCACATCGATGTTTCTCTCACTCTCTCTCTCTCTCCCTCCCTCCCTCCCTTCCACTCTATCTGAAGATAAATGGAAAAATATCCTCAGGTGAGGACTTTTTTTAAAAAATCTATCTTTGAGAACGGTGAGAGGAGGGCATAAAGGGGCTGTCTGTAACACACTGCAAGAAGGACACTAGCTTTGGGGAGGAGACAACACCTAAGTAGGGAGTCCTTATATAGGTGGGAGAGGTAAAGGCAGAGGAATGTGCATTTCATGGATTCTGAACACAGTTTCTCTCTGATCCCAAATTCCCTTTTTCAGACCCAGTGGTTTGTTCTCTGGGTGGGACACCGCACATTATGAACATCTCTGAAGATTCCGGCAGATTTCACAGGAGCTGAAAGAACTGACTTCAGGAATCTGTGTGCTGTATTCTCTCCTCTTGCAGTGAGACCCAACCCAAAGCTAGAGCTCAACAGAAGGAAAAAAATAGATAGATGATAGATAGATAGATAGATAGATAGATAGATAGATAGATAGATAGATAGATAGATGATAGATAGATAGAGATAGATGATAGATAGATAGATAGATAGATAGATAGATAGATAGATAGATAGATAGATAGATAGATGATAGATAGATAGAGATAGATAGATAGATAGATAGATAGATAGATAGATAGATAGATAGATAGATAGATAGATAATCAACTGGCTTTTCAAAACTGACAGCTCATTTGTCCATTTCTACCCAATAACACTAAGGAATTGTGGTGTCGCAGGTGAAACCTACGAAGTGGAAAGTACAAGGATTCCTCCTCCAGAATTGCTGGGATTCTCAAAACATAACATGGCGCTGATATCACATACGTTCACACTACCAGTAAAGGCTAGGGTGGCTCTTCATTATCAAACAGCATGATTTCTCCCACAACACATACAGATATTCATGCAAATTTGGTTTTCAAATGAAAAAATATATATATATTATAAAGAGCTTCATAAAAATTCAGGTCAGATTTTACCACCAAAACAGCTTGCCACATTTCCTTTTTTGTTTGTTTGTTTTAATTAATTTTTGTTATAAATCAGATGTTTCTCCTTTTTCCCCCATTGACACCCTCCTCCCGATCCCCCCCCCCCGCCCCAGCTTGCCACACTTCTATGAAAAAAGACTGGGGAAACCCTTTTTGGTTTAAGGATCAAGGATAAGCGGTTGTACATTTTACTATAATCGTTTCTCTCATCAATTTCGGACTGGAATAATAAAGAATTGCTTCTATAGCATTTTTCTGTAGCATAGACAGTCCCTAGTTTACAGCATATGTGTCAAAAGTTCCCATCAGTGGAGGAGGAGGATTTCCAGGTAACTACTGGATGCCCCAGTCCAAGTCTCTTTGCCAAGTATTTGCCCCTGTCAGAGTGGATGAGGCTGGGAAGACAGGTTTTCTTCTATTGCTCTTCTCCGATCAGAATCCAGGCAGAGTAGCACGGCCGCTAAGTGATGACACAATCATCATGTCTGTGGGATCCAGTGAGGAGGTTTGGGAAGGAATGAAGGACAGCACCAGCTTGCCACCTTTTGTCTCCACGCTAATTGCCTTCAGGATCCTGCCTCTTTTATGTCCAGATCTAATTTTCTTCCTCCCTGATGTACACAGACACCATCATCTTTTAAGCTCTTGTCCCTGGGCACAGGAGCTCTAAAGGAAGGTACAGAGTTGCCCACACTCCTTCCAGCCCACCTCTTGTTCAGAATAGCTATTCCCATTTCATCTGGCTCATGATGGACTTGCTGTTTTCACACATCTTACACAACTCTAGCCCTACATCCCTAATTTCCTCCTTGATGTTTCTCCTTGGGTAACGCTGCCTCCCTTCAAACTGAAGCTGAGCTCATAATATTCTCCTTTATACTGGCTGCCCTCCAGTCTTCTTTCTCCACAGTCAGCGAGGCTTGAAACCATGACTTCAATCTCTGTTTGCCCCAGAATAGGAGGCAGTGAGTGAGGCCTGCCAATTCTTCGTTTGGAACACATCTCCACTCTTTTCCAGCCTACTTGTGAAGCTCAGACCCTTTGCCATCCATGCCTGATCCACTGTGGCGTGCTTGTGGGAGAGAACACCCCATCCTACCTCCACCAGGCCAAACAACACGCCAGTCAAATGAATTTGACTGAAGTACTTTTTCCATTGTATCCTTGCTCTGTTTGGAACATTATATTGTTGCCAAAAATTAGAACATACGTGTTTTTTTTTTTAATATGCTTTCAGAGCCCTCTCTAATACAATCTCAATTTACTTTTCCATTCTCATCTTCCAGTCCTCTGCTGCAACTTCTCTATAGATGCATCGGTCTCCTCGTTGCTCCCAGTACATCACATAAACTTGTCAGCATCTTCCTGAAACCTTGGACATTTTCATGCTATTTATCAGAGTCAAACCTGACTCCATTCATCACAATTTAGCTCAAGATTTATTTGTCCATAAAGATTTCCTTTAGCCCAGCTGGTGTGGCTCAGTGGTTGAGCATCGACCCATGCACCAAGAGGTCACCGGTTCAATTCCTGGTCAGGGCACATGCCCAGGTTGTAGGCCCAATCCCCACTGGCGGCATGCAGGAGGCGGCCAATTAATGTTTTCTCTCATCTATGTTTCTATCTCTCTCTCCCTCTCCCTTCCTCTCTCTCTAAAATCAATAAAGAAAAAAATGTTTAAAAAAAAAAAAAAAGACTTATTTTATCATATCTGTTGGTCAACCTCCAAAATCCACTCTCCACTTTTCTCCAGAACAACAGCAATCCCAGTTTTTAGCTGAGTACATGAATACCCAGATGAAAGAATAGATCTCCCAACCCCTCTTGCAGGCAAGTATGACATGTGACTAAATTGTAGCCAGTGGGATGTGTGTAGAAATAATTTGTTTAGCTTCTGGGTCACACACTGGAGAGAAGGAACATACCATTTGGGCCATATGGATAAGAGCAAACAATTAGAATGGCAGAGCACAGAGACATCCAGACATCGGATGACTTTGCAGAAAGAAGTTGCCATAAGAGCTTATGTAAGAGAAATAAATTATCTTGTTTGAGCCATTGTTGTTTTAGACTTCTATCACAGAAGCCAGATCTATATCTTAACTGATCTTATATAATTTACTATTCATATTACTCAATTGCTTATTCCTATAGACATCCTAGAATTGTTAGTTATCTTCTTACTTATGTACATATTCTTCACCCAGTGCAAAGGGGGATCATGACTTTTTGTATCCAGCCACCTCCAATGCAGCCCCTCCCCTACACACCCAGGCCTGGTACAGCACATTAAGAATTTAATAAATAGCCCAGCTGGTGTGGATTGAGCATCATCCCATGGACTGAGAGGTCCTGGTTTGATTCCCGGTCAGGGCATATGCCCGGGTTGTGGGCTTGATCCCCAGTAGGGGGAGTGCAGGAGGCAGCAGATTGATGTTTTTCTCTCACAGTGATGTTTCTATCTCTCTCTCCCTTCCTCTCTAAAAAATCAGTAAAAACATATTTTTTAAAAAAGAATTTAATAAATATAATCATACTCTGATTATCTATTATCATTGGAGAATTAACTGTTTCACGTAACCACATTTACAAATAAAAATGTACCTTAAACGTATATGCATGTATACACAACCAGTGGATACAGATAATAGTTTGGGGGAAGCAGGAGGGGGTGGGAGTGGGGAGGAGGGAGTCAATGGCAGGAAAAGGGGGGGACATCTGTAATTCTTTCAATAATAAAAAATAAATAAATAAAGGAATTTTCTTGAATAAAACATCTGAAAATGTATTTCAGTCTTTGCTGACGTATTATACTGAATGTGATAAATGTGATTCAATTGGTGCTTTGCGTCTCAAGATCATAATTATCAATGTTCATTTTATATTATTCTTTATCTAGCTCAATAACAACTAAAAGATACGAAGTACCTAAATATGAAGTACCTGGGAAGCCATGCTGGGAAGCCTTTTATGATACCTTTTTTACGTATACCCATATGTATACCTATTCATTGCAGAACAATTAGAACATATAGAAAGTCTATGTAAAACATTATAAATTCTTACATTGTATCAGTAATATTTTCCTTGTCTGCTGTTAGAAGATTATCAATTATTTTCTTCCATTTTCTTCACGCCTTAGTGTGTTGCTTCCAGATCCCAAATTCTTCCAATTTCCTGCTTGTACTATTCTTCTAAGATTCTGTGAACTAAAATATGAGATATTCAAGTTTCCTAGAATTACGTAAAGATACAAAAGCAAATAGAATTGTGGGAGAACTAAAATGCTCTGCTATAAGCAAAAAGGCTGATTTCACATAAACCTATTACTTCTCCCCTAACTTTGGTGGTAGAAGATATGAAGCCAGTCTTAAAATATTTCCTGGAGTCCAGCTGGTGTGGCTCAGTGGTTGAGCGTCAACCCATGCACCAAGAGGTCGCCAGTTCGATTCCCGGTCAGGGCACATGCCCAGGTGGTGGGCCTGATCCCCAGTGGGGGGCATGCAAGAGGCAGCCGATCAATGTTCTCTCTCATCGATGTTTCTATCTCTCTCTCCCTCTCCCTTCCTCTCTCTCTAAAATCAATAAAGGAAAAAAACTTTTAAAAAAACATTCCCTGGAGAGGAGGCTGTGGGATGTAAGAGTTGGCGACCTTGAGATTGGTCCTAAGTGGGTTCCTTCATCCCCCTTGGTTCTAAACCAGCAAAGCCAAGGTTATAGGGATAGAAGCATAATGTTTGTGAGTCATCAAATACAATAGTGAGATGTGTCACTTACACTCATATCACTTGGGTCATGTTTCTGTGTATTCTGAATAAGGGAAATATAGAACATATCTTGGTAATTGATACAATGCAGTTGACTGGCCACCCCGGTCACCTGCCAGCCTCCCTTGTTGACACAGGGGCACGTGTGCAGGACAGCCCAAATGTTAAACCCATACATGGCCACTATGAATACAACAAAGTTTGGAACATTATAACGGATGATTGTAAAACTTATCAGTTGCAACTCAAGGTGAAGCCTCTTTACTGGAAAACATGCCATGCAACATAGTATACAGCTATTGATCCAGAGGAGAAAATACGTAACAGGGCAACAGGATGTGATTATGGTCTTGTATCAGACTGATCAATAGACTGATCAAAGTGTTTGTAAACATTTCAATCATCTCATTTCTCATGTGACACTGTATTGTTCCACTACATTAACAGCATCTCACCGATAGGACTTGGAGAGAAAGAGGCAGCAGGTACTCTAGATATCTTGGACTGACACATGCGATCTAGAATTTAAGAGATACTTTTTTTTTTTTTAATGTCAAGGCTTGCCATCACACTGAAGTTCCCAGGAACCCAGAACTGACACATTTTACTGTCTGCTTCGAAGTGGCACAGAAATGTAAAGGCCTCTTTGAGTTTTAGAAACAACATTGCCAGATTCAAGTATGCTGTTTGATACTATTTTCTGAGTAGCCCAAAGGGCTCTTAACCTGATGAATACCTAAAGCAAGAGAAAGCTATCCAGTGCCAATAGTTTTGCTAGTTTTCCCTTATCACCATGAAGCTCCAATTGTACTGAAAGTCTCTGAGGCTGATTGAAGTACTGTATAAAGCCTGCTGCAAAACTGGATAGAGGAATCACAGCAGTGACACCTGGGTTTGAAACAGCTCCGCTCTTTTCAGCAAACCTTTTTTTTAAGTGGCTGGCTGCTAATAGTCCTACTAGAGACTGAACATATGTCCACAGGACATGAGCAGTGGTAGCTAATATTCTGCACTACTCATCAGGAACTTGGTATTATCTGATGCATCAACCCACAGAACTTTGAATGCCCAACAGTTTATCATTACCAAGTAGCAGTAATATATGTGAATGGGGCTTGAGATAGTCATGAAGGCACAAATATTTTGCATGAAGAGATGGATTCATTTTGCTCCACATAATGTCTGTGCAGTTTCTCCATGTTATTGCATGAATAAGCAGTTCATCCATTTCTGTTACTTGGTAGTATTTCATGGTATGTACTGGAAGAAATACAATCAGCTGACATTCATGAAATTCATTGATCATCCAGAAGCTGAATCGCCCAGAAGCTGTAAGATAACGTCTTGTAAATTTGGAGTGTACTATTACGTGGTGCTAAATATGCTCTGAACCATTGATAAAGACATGTTCTGAATCCCATATCCATAAAACCATGACTGCAATGGACTGAGTTTTATCCCCCCAAAATTCATGTTGAAATAGTAACCCCCAGTACCTCAGGATGCGACTGCATTTGGAGATGGGGCTTTTAAAGAACTAATTATGGTAAAATGGGGGCATATGGTTGGGCCCTAATTCAATATGACTGGTGTCCTCATAAGAAGAATAGATTAAGATAAAAAAAAGAAGTGGTACATATATACAATGGAATATTACTCAGCCATAAGAAAGGATGAAATCTTACCATTTGTGACAGCATAGATGGACCTCGAGGGTATTATGCTAAGTGAAATAAGTCAGGCAGAGAAAGACAAATGCCATATCATTTCACTTATATGTAGAAGCTAAAGAACAAAATAAATATGCAAAAGAGAAACAAACTCATAGATATAGAAACAAATTGATGGTTGCCAGATGGGTGGAGGTTTGGGGGATGGGTGAAAAAGGTGAAAGGGATTAAGAAGCACAATTGTCCCTTACAGTATAAAGATAGTCATGGGGATATAAAGCACAGCATGGGAATACAGGGGTGAGCAAAGGTAGGATGCAGATACAGAGGGAAGAACATAGGAAAACGTCGAAAGAAGACAGCCACCTGCAAACCAAGGAGAGAGGTCTCAAAAGAAACCAACCCTGATGATACCTTGGTCTTGGACTTCTAGGCACCAGAATTATGAAAAATAAATGTCTGGTATTTAAGCAACCCAGTCTGCAGTACTTTGCTATAACTCAAATAATATGTCACATATCTCTATAGCATTTAATGACTCACAAAAATTTGCTCCTGTCGGTGACTCTTGGCTTGAGTGGTTGATGAGCTTAGTGCGTAAGGGGTGCTAAGGAATCAGGACTTCAGCGATCTTGGGCTCCTGTCCTTCTGTAACATGGCATAAATTCTCCCTGCCCCCATGGAGTCATTGCACAGAAGAATTTGGGGGAGGATGAGAGACAGAGTAATCTGAGACACTGAGCATTTGTTAAAAGACTGAAATCACCAAAGAGATTGGTCAAATTATTAACCAGCCTGATTCTCTCTCTTCCCCTCTCTCAAAAAATCAGTAAACAAAAAAATTTTTAAAGCACTTAAAATGGAAGACTATTTTTTTTCTCTATAATATGGGCCATCATTTCAATAGTTTTCTTTCCTGACTCTAATCCAGCCTTTAGTCATACATTAAAGCCTACAGGAGCCTTAGTTAGCTTGAATCGTTTTAGGATATCAAGAGCTGGTTGCCAAGCTCTTTATTCTAAAGCAGAAACCCTCACATAGATTCACAGTACTTTACATTGCTGTGTTTGTTTTGCAAACTACTTCTTGCTTTAACCAAATAAAATTTGATTTGGGCCATGTAGGCTCTGGGCTACCAATGTAACATGTATACAAATTCATGCTTATAAATTCATATTCCGCAGCCAAACTCATCATACTAAAACTCTAAAGGAATTCACAAACATCCATCTCAATTAGAAATTCTTTTTATTGATAGAAGATCCTAAGAACATTACTCTGCTTAGCTACACAAACAATTATTAGATCTATCTATACAACCAATAACTATCAATTTGAAATGCAGATTGGATAGAGTTTAGAGGCCAACTTTAGTGTTAAAAATCCCAGTAAATTCTCATAAGGAAAATCACAGTGTAAATAGCAATGCTAAGTTTTCAATATTTTTTAATTAATTTTTTAGAGAGAGAGAAGAAGGGAGAAAGAGAAACATCTATCAGCTGCCTCCTGCACGCCCCCTACTGGGGATTGAGCCTGAAACCCCGACAAGTGTCCTGAACAGGAATTGAACAAGGACCTCTCAGTCCATGAGATGACGCTCAATCCACTGAGCCACACTGGCTGGGCCTAAATTTTTAAATGATTGAATTCTGTTAATTCTACTGCAAGAAATAAAGAGCCACTGTGTTTAACCTGACAAACATAATCCACACGAGTGCTTTTTATTCAAACAAGAAGTTAGAATGAAAAGGAGTAGGGTTTGGAATGAGGAAATGATTGGTTGAGGGTAATCAGAATATATTCCTGAGGCTCACAGAGGTGAAGTGGACACCTGGAACAGGGAACTAAGGTAGATAGTGTTAGTAAGTATAAAAGAAGTAAATCAATTTGGCCTATTGGTCACTTACTGAGTCAAAGATTAAGACTTCTGATTTTTTTGTCTTGGGTGGTCATTGGTTGATGTGTCACTCAATAAAACAGGAAATACAAGAAAATGTGCTATTTTCAGAAAATGCTGGGTGGAGATGGAGCTGAGACATGAGAACATGCTATCTGAGTTTGCCAGTGGAACATCCATGTTGTGAAGCCCAGTCGGCAGGGAGATGCGGGGACTGTATTTCTAATGTCAATCTCTGGTTAACACTAAACTTTGGGTGTTAGCAGAAATCATGTGGCTGCTGAAGCTGTGGGAATAGTTAAGATCATTCAGGAACAGTTTATAAAATGAGAACGTGTGCGGGTTAGAAGAGAAACTTGGCAAATAACAGTATTGAAGAGAGGAGCCAAGAAAGCATTGTCTGTAAAAGGAGATTAACATGTAGTCACCAGAGGGCAGGGAGTAAAGCAGAAGGAAGAGTTGTTACAAAATAGTCATGGGAGGTAAAGTACAGCTTGGGGAGTATAGTCAATAACAGTGTAATAATGATGTATGGTGCCTGGTGGTTACTGGAAATATTGCAGGGAACACTTTGTCAAGTATATGATTATCTAACAAAAAAGGGGGGGTGCAGGATTCACTCTATCTTTTGTTTCTGTTGTTGAAATATAAATATGCTTCTTTAAAAAAAAAAAGCCCCTGGCAGAGTAGTTCAATTGGTTAGAACTTCATCCCGATATGCCAAGGTTGCGGGTTCAATCCCAGGTCAGGGCACATACAAGAAGCAACCAATGAATGCATAAATAAGTAGAACAACAAATTGATCTCTCTCTCTTCCTTCCTCTCTCTCAAATCAATGATAACAATGTTTTTTTAAAAAGATGTGGAGGTAGGGTACAGACTGACAACCCTCAGAAGAGGGGCTGGGGGGAGGGAAGAGATAAACCACGGAACTTATATGCATGTACGCATAACTGATGGACATGGACAACAAAGCTGGGGATGGGTGGGGGGGATGAGGAGGAGGGTGTCAATGGGGAAAAAAGGAGAAACATCTGTAACAAAAATAAATTAATAAAAATATATATATTTAAAAAAAAAAATAGAGTTGTTTCGGAAGCCAAAAGAACAGAAATTGTCAAGAAGATAAGGGTAATCAAAAGTCACAAATGTCCTTAAGAGGGAAGTAAGATAAGCAGTAAAATTATCCACAAGATTTAATAGTAGGAAGCCATTCAATGCTACTTGGACAAGGAAGAGCTTACGGGAATTGTGGAGAGAGAAGCCACCACAGCACACTGAGTGGATCAGTAAACAGCAGCAGGCCAAGGGAACAGATCGACACGCTCTCTGGTTCCTCTCACCCCCTCAAAAATTCCTGTTTTCATAAGTTATAGTAATGAGAAAGTCACCTGTGTTTCTCAGGATCACATGAAGGGTAACCTCACCTACGAGGTCAAACAAAACACCTCAGGCCACCCCTTTGCTTCAAAGAACATTTTGAAGGAATATTTAGAATGGAATCGAATATCAGGATCAGAATGCTTTTTTAAAAACATTTCCAGTGTGTTGGGTACTTTTCTATACTCCTGAGATAAATTTTCTTATTTAATCATTACAATAGCACATCTAATTTGGGTAATTATACCTGATTGCAGGATTTAAGATTTAGGCTCATAAGTATTAAGTTCCTGAAGTCCAAAAGGAAGCAAAACGGAAGAGTTGGGAGGCCAAGCCCCCGCTGTCCAGACCCCAAGCCCATCCATTTTCTACCAGGGATTGATTCCCACTTCCTGAGTGTCCTTCTGCTGCAGCCCAAGGCAGGGACAAGTTTGCAGGCTGTCCCTGAGCCGGCTGTGTTGTCGTATTTCCTGAAGGCCATCATCCCAAAGCCATCTTCAGGGCAAAACTCAACATTCTCTCCTTGAGAATTTGTCGACATTTTCCTCTATTTGTCTGCCTTTCCCAAAAGTCAGAGGTAAAAATATGTCAAATGAGTTCATGCAGTAATCTCACAGTTTCCAAATTTACAGAGTTCACTCAAATGATCATTTTTAAATTATTTTACGTGTATTATTAACTTTCTGGTAGCTAATTATATCAATTTTAAATAATGCAAATGCTTGCTTTTTTGCTGAATAGAAAATTCTATGATTACTGTGGGAAATTGAAAAAGTTTAGTGGAAGTTCCTTTAACTGATATCCACTTAATAGACTTGCTAGATTAATTAACACTCTCCATTTCCTCTGTAAAACGTACTGACTAATGCCCACTAATGCCCAGAATTTACTTGTGCTGATGAGACTCTGGCATACTTGCAATGTCTCCTCTCATGGGTTGATTTATATGCTTACCAAAACAAGGTTATTTATTCACAAGCTCATTTATGCCAGTTGTACCTATTAATGTGTTTATGGAGTGTAATTAAATGTCACATAAACCAAGAAAATACGAGTATAAAAAGAAAGAGTTATTGAGTCTATAAAAATAATTTGAATTCTTTGCAAAGACTTGATAAAGATAGTAATTAAAATTTGCTGTTGAATTAACTGTGGGTATAATAATTTTTTAATCATAATAATCTACATGCAGATTGGTCCTAAACATCTTTCCTCGTTAAATTCTTGCTAAGGAAATCAAAGTGGGGGTAATTTTTATAAGAAGAAATAATGTGGAACTCCAGTTAACAGACCTTTACTTACAAAAAAAATAAACAAAAACATGTTCCCAGGAAATAAATGATTTTTTGTTGTTGAAAGTTTAAATAAACTATTTAGATATTTGCATTTGTTGGTTGAAAGTTTTAATAAACTATTTAGATATGTATGTATTCTTCTTTTGATTCTGTACTTTAAGAGTTTAAATTAACTGATCAACTACCTATCAGAATCATGTTTAGTAACTGATCAACTACCTACCAGAATCATGTTTAGTAACAATCATCCATAATTTAACCAGCAACAATGTTAATGATGATTGTTAACAAATCAGCCTATTTCCTCTAGTGCTTTTCCTCCTATCCATTTTACATGGATTAGGATTAGATCACACCATACACACACATTTGTAGCTCTCTTATTCAATGACAGTATCTAGAAAGCATTTCCCCCTATATAAATCAGTTTTCTTTTCCAAACCTACTTTTTATAGTGTTTGATTATTATAATAGACTGTTTCATATAGAATAAAAATGCACAGCTCAATGACTTTTGCCATTTTTATACACCCATATACGAAAAATGTAAATCAAAATATAGAACATAACCATCATCACCCCCAGAAAGTTCCCTCATGCCCTTGTCCAGTCAATTACCACCATGACCAACCTACCTTAGAGTTATCAACTTTCTGATTTTTATTGCCACAGAATACTTTTGCCTGGTCTTGGATTTCATATAAATGAAATCATACAGCATGTATTCTTTTGTGTCTGGCTTCTTTAGTTCAACCAATGTTTTTTAAGATTCATTCATGTTGTTGGCTATCAGTAGTTTGTTCCTTTTTATTGATGTGTAATGTTCCATTCTATGAATATTTTACAGATAATTTATACTTTCTCCTGTTGTGATGGACATGCGGTTGTGTCGTTTTTAAAGATGTTATGAACATTTTTGTACAAGTCTTTTTGTGAACATATGTTTTCATTTCTGGGTCATTAAGTAGTGTATGTTTAGCTTTATAAGAATCCATTAATTTCCCAAAGGGGTTATATCATTTTACATCCCCACCAACAAAGTGTAAGAGTTTCAGTGATTTTAGGACTTTACCTTATTGGGTAGTTTCAATAAATATCTTTTTCATTCTTTGGACATGAAATAGTATCTCATTACAGTTTTAATTTGATTTCACTGATCAGTAATTATGTTGAGCCTCTCATGATGTTCCGTAAACACTGAACAGGGGAGTTTATTCCATGTTGGATACACTGCATCCGCCTTCTCAGCTAGATGTTTCCTGCCCACCCCACCTAACCTCTCCCTAATGCCTTGCTCCAGAACAGCAACCCTGTGTTATCGTAAATTATCTTCTATCTATCTATTCACTTACATGTTTTCACGTTGCTCATATATTTATTAGTCTATAAATGCCTTGAGATTAGTCACTTAGCCTATCTTATTTACCACTATATCCCCGATGCCAAGATCGGTGCTTCCCATACCGAATTAGCACAATATTTCTTGAATGAATTCTTTAACCAATAAGATACTATCTAATATTCCCCCAAGCATTTCCTGTTGCTTCTTTACACCCTTATTCCTGTTCTGAATCTTCTTACACCAATATGTAAACAGGCACTCTGCAGTGAGTTCCTCAGAGGCGACCACACAGCACAAATGCAGATGAGACTCCTCTGGCTTTCAGCCTGCAAGGTAGATTTCCTTTACCTCTTGGCAGAGAAAATAGGTTCGAGAGTTTGCCTCTTCATTAGTGCTTTCTTATTGGCATTCTCAAAGCCACTTTAAAACACAGACTTAAATTACTGGTTCCACAGAAGAGGGGCTAGTGGGCGTATTTTTTTGCTGAAGATTAAAGTAAGACCTTTTCCTCCCGGCCTGGGTGGCTCAGTGGCTGAGCATCGTCCCATGCACCGAGAGGTCACCGGTTTGATTCCCAGTCAGGGCACATGCCCAGGTTGTGGGCCTGATCCCCAGTGAGGGGCATGCAGGAGGTGGCCAATCAGTGTTCTCCCTCATCGATGTTTCTCTTTCTCTCTCTCTCTCTCTCTCTCTCTCTCTCTCTCTCTCTCTCTCTCTCTCTCCTTCTGCCGTCCTCTCTCTCTAAAATCAATAAAGAAAAAAAATTTTTTAAGTAAGACCTTTTCCATGGAGAGCTCTAGATTATCTGGACTATCTGGGTTTAGGAGCACAATAGGACTAGAGAAAGGGTCCAAAATAGAGCTGGAGTCAAGCAGAGAACCAGAACAATGAATAAGAAAAGATAATAAAAACCTGACCACACCTGGAAATCTCAGGTTCCTAAAATGCCACTCACGTGTTGTTGACACAGGGTTACTTTAGAAGCCACCTGATTCGTGACTGACAGCTCCTCTGTACTTTCTAGTTGGAATAGATGTTCTTGAACATAGTTAAACCCCAGAGAGGTGACTCATCACACTGTTGACTTTCTATTCCTATAAACAGATAAGTTTTCCTCAAATATACATATTTCATATCAATCTCCATTTCTCCTTTTCTACTGTGGCCATCAATTTTCACCACATCTCGTCTTACCCAAACCACTGCAATAACCTCCCAGCGGGTTTCTTGATTTTTTTTTTTTTCCCTATGGCCCTAATACAATCTTCTCTGAACATATCTGCACAAATGATCTTAAGATGTCATTCAGATCATGTCATTTCCCAGCTTAAAGCCCTTCTAGGGATTCTCATTGCACTTAGAACAAACTTCAGACTCCTCACTGTTACCTCTGAAGTGTGGAAATATACAAAGACCAACCAAATGAGAACAATAAGGCTGTTTATTCTGAGCTTGCTGTAACATGGGAGTCCGTCACCATCATTTGTGCTTTGGCAGAGACTCAAACGGGCCGAGGAGTGGGAATAGTCTAATGGAAAAAGAGAAGGTGTCTATGCCTCAGGCTGCAAGGTAGATTTCTTTTAACTCTTGGCAGAGAAAATAGGTTTGAGAGTTTGTCTCTTCATTAGTGCTTTCCTGTTGGCATTTTCAAGGCCACTTTAAACCACATGGAAGACAGTGGGCAGGGGAGGCTGCAGGGAGTCGCACTGGAAGGGCGGTGTCCTATGCGATCGGTTAGGGGTGCATGCTTGGCTTTCTCGGGTTGGCCCCAAGTTGAAAGCAGGGACAAAAAGTAGGGAAGCTATCAGTTATTAATCAAATCTCAGCCATTGTGTATTGTTACAGAAGTTACTGTTTAGCGTCCTGGATTGTCACCAGAGATAGCAGTCTGATACCCTGCAAGTCTGATTTCTAGCCAGCTGGCTTCCTGGGATGTTTGTTATAGATTAGGGGTTGGTTTCCTGGGCAGGGTGCTACAAGTTGTGGGCAAAGTTCTGTTCTTATATATGACCTGGCCATTGTCCATTTGTATATTCAGCCTCTCAAAAGCCTGTCTCATGAATTTCCACCCTCTGCTATGCTTTCCTCCCCTTCTCCTCTACCCCTGCTCATAGGTACTAACCAAAACAGCTCCCGATAAATCCACTAAAATTTCCAACTCAGCCCTGCCTCCCAGCCTTTGCATGTGCCTCTGGCATGGCTAACTCTTTCTCAATCCTCCTATCTCAGCTTACATCTAATTTCTTTAGATAGCCTTTCCCAGATCACTCTATTTAAAATCAGTTTGCATCGTCGCTACTTAAGTAAACATTACCTATTATTTGTTTTCTTTATTTATCATTTTCTGCTTATTCTTATTCATTTTCCTATTTCTGTTTCATCTCTCTGCTCCACTGGGCTGCGAGTTTAGGAAGAAGGATAGAGTATTTGCCATTGTATTTCCAGTACCTAACGAAGTGTCCAGAGCAGAACGGGCCTTCAGTGGGAATCTATTACACGGATATTTAGTCTGCCACTTCACTCACCTTATCTGGCTTTTAAAACCACTGAATTAGAAAGCTTTACACATGTTGTGGACTTTTGCAAGAATTAAAAATATCATATGAATATAATTATTAAATATTATCAAACTAACAAGGCTAATATTTCAATATGATGATACTGTCGTCCTTATGTCATGGCTAGATCATTATTTTTACATTCTACTCTTCACATACTGTGCCTCTAACAAGACTATAATTCAAATCTATGATACCTGCTGAAATTATTCTTTATAATTTATGTTACTTAATAAACGAATCCAAGATTTCTAATGGAATAACAGCAAAAACACTGTAAAGAAACAAAGAAAATGCATTATATGTTAAGGTCGGATTTGCTGCATTCTGGTAAACTGATAAATACTACAAGAATACTATGAATTGGTAACAGACTTCAAATAATTTAGTGCTATGCAATACAAATGAAATGGTAAAATCCCATAAAAGTGTTCTTTCGCAGCTTTTGACATCTTCAGTGATTCGTGTGTACCTTTAATGATGGTGGGTGGACAACTTCAGCTCCTGCTTCATATATAGAAGTTTATGAATGGAGAAAGGGAGAGCTATTTTAGCTCTTTGGAGACTGGCCAAATAGGAATATATTTAATCATATTACTCTAAAATGACCCTTTCCCTAAGTTGTACTTTCACATCAAACTGTCCACCTAGGAGAGATGACGAAACATCAGCTTTTTCCCTTGCATACAAATATCAATTAGGATCCTGCCTTCCCTTAAATCTATTCGTCAGAGCACTGATGGGCAACACACAGAAGCACTGAAAATGAGGATGCTGTAGAAATGCGTTCCCATCATTTCTTTTTCCTTCCTGAGCCAACTGTGGACACACAGTCGGGGGCATGTTATCCTTGCCATTATCCAATTGACCCAAGTGACAAGAAATCAAAATGTCTTTTATGGTCGTTGGAGGGACTGGAGTCGAGAGATGGGAGGGGCAAATGCTGCTGCCTTCATCTCGCCACCTTTCAAAACTAGGGAATCCATTTAATGTTGTGTGCATTATTCCAAAATGGTAATTACCCTGAAAATGTATGATAAACACATGCTAATGAGATAAGCCAACAAGGGCAAAAAATCCACTTTAATAATGCAATCATAAGAGAAAGAGTTTTAAGTAGATATGGGGAAATTATCATAAATGTCAAGGCTCACAAAATATAATAAAAAGGATTGATGTGTTTTATACATGCTAAATCATGGATGTGCATTTATTATCTACACAAAACTCCCAGCTGACAGAAAAACAGGCTCACCACATAACAATAAGTTCTGTAAAACATTACCATTTAATTTTATATTTTTCTCTCCTTTTACTCTGAGCTCATAAATCAAAAATATTCCCATGCACTAAAAGGATATCAAATCTTTTGAAGGAGGTGTGAAAAGTATTTTGTTACTATTTGCATAAGAAAAGAAACAATTAGAAAAGGTACTGTTTATTATCATAAGTATCACATCTATTTCTCTCTCAGGAACGAATACCAATATCTCTTTTTATCAAGATCATAGTGAAAACTCATGAAATCAGTGTTTTCTAAGATACAATTAAGTGCAGGGAAGAAAAGGTGAAGGTTTGTATTAAGAAATGTAAACAAAACTAAAAACAGACATTACTTAACCTTCCTCAGGAGATGCCAGTAAAATAACCCCAAAGGAATATAGGAGGGAATTAACAAGCTAGTGCAGAGGAGTAGGCTGTGAGCAGGACCACAGCCTTCCAGAGAGTTCAACAAAGTTCTGGAAGGTAGAAACCGGGGGAAAGCATGCTGACTGTTGAAAAGAGAGGGAAGGCAGTTAGGAACACCTGCTGCAATAGGAGTGGGGTCCAGTGTCCTGGCTCCTCTCCAGAGACCCCAGGCTCAGGAGCAGGAGTGAGAAACAGAAAGTAAACCAGGAAGCCTAGCCCAGCTGGTGTGGCTCAGTGGTTGAGCATTGACCCATGCACCAAGAGGTAGCCGGTTCGATGCCCCGTCAGGGCACATGCCCAGGTTGTGGGCCCGATCCCCAGTGGGGGGCATGCAGGAGGCGGCAATCGATGTTCTCTCTCATCGATGTTTCTATCTCTCTCCCCCTCTCCCTTCCTCTCTCTCTCTAAAATCAATAAAGAAAAAAAAATTTTTTTTAAAACAGGAAGCCTGAAGAAGCAGGACCTACACCACTTTCCTGCCCTCCCACACGCGGAGCCGCAGCCCCCCTGGAGGTCATTTTCAGTCCAAGCAAATACACCAGAGGCGCTTCCCTCAACAGGTTGAATGAACCAGCTGGGGAAAGCTAAGGCTGTTGGTATAAGTGTAGACGCTGCATCACATTTTTATGATTAAAAAAAAAAGAAGACAATATTTAGACAGGTAAGGTCACAAACCTTTGGACTAAAAGGGCCTTCCGGGTGCCAAGCTAATTCCCTGAAGAAAAAGGAATACCTTTTGCTTTTAGATTACAAACTAAACTTGATTTTAGGTTTGAGAAGAAGAAATAAAATTAGGATACATTTGCGTCTGGCTGTGGTCCCAGAGACGGGGGACAGGCTGGTGCTGGACTAGCAGCCTGGGCGAGGTGGGCGGTTCAGGCTGCAGGTTGACACCGCGATGCCATGTCCGCCTTTGACGGCTCTTCTCCAGAGTCGTGCTGTAATGGTGACCTACCGAGTACTCCAAAAAGGACTGGCTCACAAGTAAAACGTATCCAGTCTTCAACTGACAAGGCCACTGTCACAGGAACCAGCCAGTGCCCGGACACGGGGAGTACAGTGAGTTCACAGCGCCAAGCCCAGAAACGCCCTTGGCGCTGCCCACTCGTCAGAAGACATTTAAATTAGGAACGGAGGAGCCAGACCGGGGGGGATTCTGGCTGGTATAAAAGGAAGGTTTTGAGCAAAGATAAAGAAATAATTTCACGAGCAAGTATCCTGTTATCAAAAGCAGCTCTTAGGTAATGAATTAGAAGATGTTTTGTTTTAAATGTCAGAAATTCAAAGAAGATCCTAAAAGTTTCCAGAGTAGAGTTTGGGGAAAGTGACTGCATACAAAAAAGTAAAATTAAATTTAAAAAAAAAAAGCAAAAGAACACAGGAATTAGGGTGGTGTTAGGCTTCTCATTTAGAAAACTTTATGTGAGAAGACCACGGGGCAATACTTTCAGAGAACTGAGGAAAATTCTTTTGAACTAGATTTCCAGATCAACTCTTCTATCAATCAAATACAAGCGCAGATAAAAGGCATTTTCAAACGTATAAAGACGTATGAGAGTTTTTTACCACGACTGTTTCTGGGTTACTTGTGAACATATTGAAATAAGCAAACTCAGTCAAAATCTGAAGAAAAGGAAAATGTGAGAGCCAAGAAATGCCAGGACGAGCATAGAAATGCAGTGAATACAATCTCACAACCTTTAAAGTGGAATAAGTACAAAACCGAAACAGTCAAAATTTATATCAAGAAAATAGCACCAAAAAGGTCTTCAAAAAGAAATTTTATGAGGATAAATGCCTTCCATAGATAGAATGATTAACAGATTGAAAGCGATAAGGTGAAAGATATTATTTTTCTTTCAACAAGAAGAAATGAAAGGTCATTAGAAACTCCAAGGAAATACACACACACACACACACACACACACACACACACACAACGAGTGAGGTCTAGGTGGCATGATTTTCAGATTCTAATTGCATGAAGAAAAATAACTCATTTGGACCTTAATGCTAGAAACATTCTTTTTCAAGTTATACAAGGGTCATAATTTTGGACTAGTTGAGAAAAATATAATTCTAGCATATCTCTCAGCTTTGCATGGAATAATATTTATATGAAAATAAATGCCACATGTTATCAACTCTCAGAATCAAACTATAGAGAAAGCACAGATAAATGAATGAAGAACACAAAACAGAATGTAAGACTATCATCCTTGATGCTAAAAAAATAAATAAATAAAAAGTATAACTGTCAACGGCTGCAGGCAAATATGGAGAGAAGGATGAAGGCAATGGTGGGGGGGAAATCTCAACTTACTAAGAAGTCAAAATTAAGCATTAAGTCATAAAAAAGGAAATCATGCTTTTGAGTATATTATTTAAAATGACAAAGGTACCAATACAATAGCTGAAAACAATAACAACTTAGAGGAAGAAGTAGACATAATACATAAATTTGATAAATTAAGAAATAATGAAATGTTTATTTAGACTGTAAGACTAAAAACCAAAATAGCTAAATCAGGCACTGCTGTTCTTGTTTTCAGTGATTGCATCAGCCTCCTCTCGAGCGCACCGCCTCCCGGACTCTCGGCCTCACCTTTGTTTCAGCTGTTCCCGTGGTGATCATTTTGGTCAGGCTTAGACTCATTTCACACTGATGGCTCCTTACCGTAAGTGCACGCCACCTCCCTGGCTTTTCCTTTATGCACCAGGGCTTCTCTGCTGCTGCTGCTGAGCCATCCCAGTGGGAGGCCCGCCCATTCCCTGAATGCAACCTGTGGACAGTGGAAGTCAATGGTCAGTGCTTCTCTGGGCAATCCTTGGACAGACCACTGTCAGAGATATTCCATGTACTCCTCACAAGGTCTTTGTGTGAGCGAGCTGTGGTTGCCCACAGAGGGTACCAATTCAATAATGCCCCTTTATATGAACTTTTCTTCTTTCCTTTTTGAATCTTATTACTCTCTCCCTTCTCTGCACAATCACCTCCCAAATAAACCGCCTTCCCAGACACCCTTATTTCAGAATCAACATACAAGGGGAACCCCAACTCAGACATCTCTTATGCATCCCTTGGTTTTGCTCGTTTTTTGCCATATGTGTGCATTCATTTTACTTTAAAACCCTTATGAACATTCACATGGTTTGTTATAGATCATGCGTTCCTCTCGTAATTACCACGCAAAGACGAGTCTTCATTTCTCTGGTTCATTGACAATTGTTACTATGCACTAGGCACTCACTATGTGCTCAAAGTGATTTCTCATGTCAAGGAAGATACTGCACTTAGAATCACAGCAGAGAATAACAATGCACACATAAAACTCTAGGCAGCGGAGTATCAAACTGGGAAGCAGGGAGACAAGCAATACAATTCAGAACTCACAACATTCCCATGATGACTGAGACTGAATCCCTTTCTTCTTTTTATAAAATAGCACAATGATGTTTACTTCTCGGGAAACTGAAATGAGTTTTTAGTGATTTTCGAGTACTTCTTGAGGGCTTAAGTGCTAAGATTTCACAATATATTGTATATTTAAACTAATTGCAGTTATCCGAAGACTGAGTGAACAGCAAATGACCTGAGCAAGGGTCAGAGGATACGAATCCTTGATTCACCTCTCTCTCATTTTGGTTATAATATTTAGGCAAGGGCCTTGGCTGGCTTGCTTAGTGGTTAGAGCATCAGCTCTTGGATCAAAGGGTCTCGGGTTTGATTCCCAGTCAAGGGTACAAGCCTGGGTTGCTGGTTCGATCCCTGGCCCTGAGGGGTCATGCAGGAGGCAACCAGTCAATGACACATCCATGTTTCTCTCTCTCTCTCTCCCGCCTTCACTTCCACTCTATCTAAAAATCAATGGTAAGGTGTCCTCTGGTGAGGATTAACAACAACAACAAAAAAGATAATATTTAGGCAAGGAGTTTAAACTTTCTAACCCTCAGTTTCCTCTGCCAAATTTCAGGAGTTATTTCCAAAGGTTAATATGCAAATATGTACAAAAACTCCTAGGATACTATCCAGTACAGTGTAAAATCAGAGCATTATTATAACCATGGTAAAGAGTGTGGCAACGGTCACTGGGAGAATAGTCTCCCCTCAGAGAAGCCCAAATTGGACGGTTTTAAGCTGAATCCCTGTGGGCAACGCCTGGGTGTTCCAAAGCTGAGTTTACAGAATAGTTGTCCAGGGGCAGCCAGCAAAGGTACTTTGTTGGCTGTCATATTGTTTTTGAATAAATATGCATCACTTGCTAACTCTTACGTATAAAGGAAGTTAACTTAAGAATCCAGACTTTCAGCTCCCTGTGAAAGCGGGACACGTGGCCACACGGCCCTTGCTCTGGAATGCACTGTTCCCAGAGCTCAGCGGGCTACTTTCCTCGCGGATGGCATGCTCCCTCTCGTCTGCCACCGTCCATGACTCCCGTCTGCCTCACACCTGGCTCACTTCACTTATTTAGATTATTATTTTGGTCTCTGTAACAGTTGAGTTTGAGGCCATTGTTCTAGCATTGGGCGAAGAGAGATACATGCCCTTCCAATTCTATAAAAAGGAAAACTTTACAGGTAGGAATTTAAGGGATGTAGAGCTAAGGAGGAGAGGACAAGGGGGATGTTAGAGGTTCCTGAAACACTGTCAACGGCAAAGCTGGAACAGAAGACCAGAGCAATTCCCTGCTGGGCGGAATACTATAAAGACTTTCAAAACCGGGCATTACTAATGTTAGATGTCACACTGCTTTCTCCGCTCTGCGACGATGTGACACCCTTGTGCCAGATGCGGTCCCTATGGAGTGCTGCTAGCTGTTCCCCACATCATTTCCTCCAACGTTAAAAAGAACTCTCAGGGTATTTTGAGTTTTTCCTTTCCAGCTTTATTGAGATAAAATTAACACATAAGACTGCGTAAACTTAAGGTGTACAATGGGATGATTTCATACCTACATATACATTGCAAAATGTTTACCACAAGAAGGTTAGTTAACACAAACTTCACCTCATGTAATTATAATTTTGTTGTTGTTTTTATGGTAAGATCATTTAAGATCTACTCTTTTATCTACTTTCAAGTATACAATACAATATTGTTAACTGTAATCACCCAGAACCTATTTCTCTTATAACTGGAAGTTTGTACCCCTTGGCCCACATCTCCCCACTTCCACCCCCCCGCCCCCCGGTCCCTGGCAACCACCATTTGACTCTCTGCTTCTATGGCTTTGGAATTTTTAGATTCCACATGCAAGGAAGATCATATAGTATTTGTCTCTTTCTGTTTGACTCATTTCACTTAGCAAAATGCCCTCAAGTTCCAACCATACTGTCATAAATAGCAAGATCTCCTTCTTTTTTATGGCTGAATAATATTCCTGTGTGTGTGTGTGTGTGTGTGTGTGTGTGTGTGTGTGTGACCTCACATCTTCTTTATTCATTCATCTTTCAGTGGGCACTTATGATGTTTTCACATCTCGGCTACTGTGAATAATGTTTTAATGAACATGAGGGTGCAGATATCTCTTCAAGATCCTGATTTCACTTCCTTTGGAATACATACCCAGAAGTAAAATTGCTGGGTCATGTGGTAGTTCTGTTGTTAATTTTTTGAGGAACCTCCATATGGTTGTCCATAGTGGCTGTGCCAGTTACATTCCCATCTGTAGTGTACAAGGGCTCCTTTGTCCCTCCCATCCTCCCTGGCATTTGTTATCTCTTGTCTTTCTGATCACAGCTATTCTAACAGGTGTGAGGTGATTCTCACTGTGATTTGGATTTGCAGATCTCTGATGATGAGTGATAGTGAGCACCTTTTCATGTACCTGTTGGCCACCTGGATGTCTTCTTTGGAACAATGTCTATTCAGGTCCTTTGCTCATTTTGTAATCATACTGGGTTTTTTTTTATTGAGTTGCATAAATTCTCTATAAATTTTGGATATTAACGCAATATCAGATATATGATTTGCAAATATTTTTTCCCATTCCATAGGTGGCCTTTCCATTTTGTTGGTTGCTACTTTTGCTGTGCAGGAGATTTTTGTTGGAGGTAGTTCTACGCTGGTTTTTGCTTTCGTTGCTTATGCTTTTGGTATCATATCCAAAAAAAAAAAAAAAAGAAAAACTGCCAAGGCTAACATCAAGGAGCTTTTTTTCCTCTGTTTTCTTCTAAGAGTTGTGGGGCTTCAAAGCTTATATTTAAGCCCTTAATTCATCTCTAGTAAAAATTTTAGAGTGGTGTAAGATATAGGTCCAGCTTCATTCTTTTGCATATGAATATCCAATTTTCACAATACCACCTATTAAAGAGACTATCCTTTCCCCATTGAGTATTATTTTTTTCCCAGTTCCTTGAGGTGTAAACTAAGTTGTTTGAGATCTTTTTTTTTAAAATGTAGGCATTTATCACTACAAATGTCACTCTTTGAACTGCCTTTGTTGCATCCCATAAGTTTGAGTATGTTGTGTTTCCATTTTCATTTGTTTCATGATATTTCTTTCAATATGTTTTACTGATTTTTTTTTTTTTAGAGAGAGAGGAAAGGAGAGGGAGAGAGAGAGAGAGAGAGAAACATCGATGAGAGAAACACATCAATTGGCTGCCTCTTGCACGCCCCCCAATGGGGATCAAGCCCACAACCTGGGTGTGTGCCCTGTCTAGGAATCAAACCGGTGACCTCTTGGTCAATGGGTCGATGCTCAACCACTGAGCCACACCAGCTGGGCTGTTTCATAATATTTGTTTTTTCCTTTTTTATTTCTTCTTTGAGCCTTTGGTTGTTCAAGTGTATGTTACTTAATTTTCACATATTTGTGAATTATCCAGTTTTCCTCCTGTTACTGATTTCCAGTTCCATGGCATCATGGTCAAAAAATATAATTGGCATAATTTCAACTTCCTTAAATTTGCTAAGATGTGCTTTGTGACCAGACATATGACCTACCCTGGAGAACGTTCTGTGTGCGCTTGAAAAGAATGTGTGTTCTGCTGCTACTGGAGGAAATGGAACTCTTAGTTTTTAACTTAGTAAATAGCCAACCAGAAGAAATATTTCCCAGTTTTACCTGCAGCTCAGTATGGCCATGGGACTAAATTCTAGCCAATAGGATTTGAGAGGAAGTAATATGTGCAACTTTGGGGATAAACCTATAAAGGGAAGGAAGGTATTTCATCCCCCCCCCACTCTCCTGCTATCCTGATGCCCAGGATGTAATAGCAAGTTATCCTGAACCACAACAACAAGG
Organism: Tadarida brasiliensis; assembly: GCA_030848825.1. Taxonomy (NCBI): domain Eukaryota; kingdom Metazoa; phylum Chordata; class Mammalia; order Chiroptera; family Molossidae; genus Tadarida; species Tadarida brasiliensis. Next base: position 72,873,981 of record CM061258.1, read on the forward strand.
TTAAAAGATTGTGGATGGTGGAGTCACAAGATAGAAGGAAGCTGGGTCCCTGGATGACCTTTTGAAGAGGTGCCAATATGCCAAGCCTCAGGCCATCTGCCTCCAGATTGTTACAAAGCAAGACAAATAAAGTTTTATAATATTTAGGACACTGTTAATGTGGGTCTCACTTATATACATCCAAACTTATAACCTAACTAATATATCCTGAAAATCTGCAATAAACTCTGGTTGCATCATAGGCTTGACTTTGTGACACATTATGGGAGGAAAAGATTGAGGAGATGCCCAGCAGGGCTTTGCACAGAGGCAAATAAGAGAGTGTAGTTCCTGCATCTGTAAGAGCAAGACTCACAGGCAAAGATGAGAGAAATGAAGACCCCTTTACTGCAAATGCCTACAGATGCTGGGTCTCCACCACCTTTTAGATGCGAGCTGGAAACAAAATCATTTAAATTTCAAGGACAAAGGGATTCAGCATAATGAAGGTACGGGGAATGAGAAAGCAGAACACTCCTGTATGGTACACACACACGCACATGTGCACATGTGTGATTGTACACACATAAAATGACATCAATTCATAACAGAAAAAAAGATCTACTTCAGGATTGAGACATTTTTTTTCAATAGTAATAGTCTCAGAAAAAAAAATTGCTCACAAAATGACATTACAACCTCCCCATTCAGTAACATGATTTTTTAAATTTAACTATCATTTGAATTCTATATTGAAATATAATTTTTATGAGTCCTAAAGCAAAAAGGAGCATCATAGCTCTAGGGACAGAAGATGCTACCTAATTTTATATTTTTTTTTGCTGAAGATAATGCCCTAGTGAATTTCAAGAGAAAACACTTAAAAATAATAAATGGAAGTTCACTGCATTTTATTAATTTGTTTTGCAAGGACAACGGAATCTGCTGCATTAAATTATTCATTAAATACATCTTACTTTACTCACTTTGCTTTGTATCTATATTACTTCTTAGGACGTTATCATTTTAATTATTTAAATATTCCCTGTGAGGTACATAGTAATTATTATTATCCTGACATTATATAGAATGGAAATTAAAATATGAGTAAAGAGAGGATAATCTTTTCTGTTGTAACATGGAGACGACAATAGGCCAATAATAGTAACCAGTCAAGATACACCTTCAGTCCATGCCTCACATTCACATTGTATTGGGACATTCCACTGAAAACTTGAACCGTGTTCAGACCATGAAAGAACTGTATGCTGAAGCACAATGGAACTGCGGCTGGGCACAGTCCAGTTAGACTTTGGACCCTAAAAATTCACATTTCTTGTTTTATATTCTCTTATTGATGGTCTTATTGTCTCTTCACTGGCACGTGATCCACTCTCCCCTCAACACCGTTACTTCACAGACACACACTTGAGTGGTCCTTTCGACAGGGGAGAGCTAGAGGGATCAGTCTAGAAGGAGAAAAAGGAGATAACTGGCTGCTTAGGAGATGTTCTAGGTTTGAGATTCCCATAAGATAGAGGCAAAGGCAACCTAAGATCTTCATTGCTAGTGTCCTACCAAGGGCAGAAAATGAGACAAATACCTTAAAGACAGTCTATTCAAGACCAGAGAAGAGTTCATCTGATAAGACCATTTCAACCCTTGTGTACTGTTGGTGGGAATGTAAATTGATACAGCCACTATGGAAAACAGTTTGGCGTTTCCTCAAAAAAGTAAAAATAAAAATATTCCATATATACATATCCAAAGGAATTGAACCAAGATCTCAAAGAGATATCTATATTCCCATGTTCACTGTAGCATTAATCACAATAGTCAAGGTATGAACACAACCTAAGTGTCCATTGATGTGTCCATAGGATAAAAGGATATGAAGATGTGGTTTTACATATGCAATGGAATATTATTGAGCCATGAAAAAGAAGAAAATCCTGCCATTTGGGACAACATGAATGGATCTTGAAAGCAAAATGCTAAGTGAGATGAGTCAGACAGAGAAAGACAAATATATGTTATCACGTATATGTGGAATCTATTAAAGTCAAACTCACAGAATTCGAGAGTAGAATGGAGGTTACTGGGGTTGGTGGGTGAAAGAATTAGGTAGATATCGGTCAAAGGTACAAACTTGCAGTTAGAAGATGAATAAATTCTGGGGACTTAATAAGAAGTATCATGGTTATAGTTAACAGTACTTATCATATACCTGAAAATTGCTAAGAGAGTAAATCTTAAATGTCTTCACTACAAAAAAAGATATGGTAAATATGTGATGTGACAGAGGTGTTAGTTAATGCTATAGTGATAATCATATTGCAATATATAAGTGTATGTATACCTTAAATTTATAGAATGTTATATGTTAACTATATCTCAGTAAAGCTAATGGGGGGGGTACCTCTCTACCATTTATTTTCTGGAAACCAAGGTTAAGTAGAAGGTATAAGAACCACAAATCCTAGCATTCACTGATTCTAGAATTTCCAAAACACTGCCTCTTTATATCAATCCAGCTTTAATTAAATTCATGTTCACACCAATGTTATAGAGATCTTAGCTAAAATATAAAATTATACACATTGGGGAAGAAAGAAGGCAAAGGATTTCGTTTGTATTTACACTGATAACAAAATGTAGTCACATAGAAAAGTGGAGATTCTAAAATACTTCCCAAGGGGTTTCATACAAAGGTGAAGCGCTGGAGAACAGTGGGTGCCAGAGAAGACTGTCAATTCCAGTTCTCCACTCTTTTCTTCTATTATGGCCATCGCTCTTTTTAACTTCTAAATATTCTTTCAAAACTTTTACCCCACCAATTCCATTTTTTAAAGTCAATTCATATATCCAAGAAGAAGAAAAAAAGATTAATGTAACAAATTCTATTTTACCCCTCAGCTATTTATTACAATTTTAGTTTCTCCATGAAACAGGCAATATCTAGACAACCTTACTCATAATCACACGTAAAATGTATTATCCCTTAAATATTTACAGTTGGCCCTTCCTGAAAGGAGCTAATGAGCAATTAAAGACAATCCAGGGGGATGGAGGAAATGGTCACTTGGGAGGAATATTGACATTGGGTAATCAAGACTCAATCCTGGGGTGAGGATAATGCTTCTGATTTGGGGAACATGGGCATAGGGACTTGACATTTGTAACAAATATTAACTCTCTGTTATTCATATGCTGAACTTGCCCTTCCAAATCTTTTCAGCAACCTGCTCTTTCCCCATTGTCAAAAGTAGGTATAGTCAGGTTAGTTATACAAAGACCATAGGAAAATGCAGCTTTGAGTTTCAGTGACAGTCACATCTTTTCTCAATTTCCCTTTAAGTCATAAATTCCTTGAGAACAGAAACAATGTCATTTCCATTCATCTAAAATCCACTGGGTAATAGCACAATGTCTTCCTCACGATGGATATATTTCTTTCAGTTTAGGAATTTTCTCAGATTCTGAAAAACATTTTCTTTTACTACACCTATAAGTTAGTCCTTCTTTTTTAATGTTGAGAGAAAATTTAATTTTAAAGCATCTTTTACATGGGTTTTTAGGAGAAAATATAAGATAACCAATGCGGAAACAATAGGTATAATGCTACGTAAAATAATTCAGTCTTTTTTCTTTGTTATTCTCAGTAAAATCCTAGATGTTTTATTCCTACACACACACACACACAAATACAGAAAATAAAAGAAGTTTGTTTCAAATTATACGTTTGCATTCTTATGATAAACACAAAGAGCACATCTTGTAATTGCTAACACAACTCTTTCGTGGATCTGAAATTTGAGTTGACACTGCTGGATAAGGAGGCTGTTCCTGAGGGGTCTGTACATATTTGTAAGAGATTAAAATACCCTCAGATAGAACATGCTGAATAAACATTCCCACTTATTTATTTTAATGTATACATGAAGAGCTACATTAAAATGTCTTGAATTATAAATTCAGCAGGGATTTATCTTGACTTCATTAGCAGAAAATATTACATCTTGTCAACAATATAACTGGTATCTTTTGTAACCAAATCTAGAATTTTGAGTAAGAAAAAGCCAATATATTCTTCTTTTTCTCTTTTTATATATTTTTTTTATCTTTTAACAAAAGATAAGGGTTAAAAATAAATTTATTGATACAAACCCTGAACTAATTCTTTATCTTGGTATTTGAATTTCTTGTTTTTATTAATGAAATGAGTAGAGTACAATAATCTCAAGAATAAAATTTCATTCCCAAATTGACATAGCAAATTTAAGATTGTCAAATGAGAAAAAAAGCAATGTACAAGAAAGATTTTGTATCCGAAAAGTATGCTGAATGCCAGTAAGGTATAGAAGGACTCAGGAGACAGTGATAAAGAACTTGGAGCCCGGCCGGTGTGGCTCAGGGGACTGACCATCGTCCCATGGACTGAGACGTCCCAGTTTGATTCCCAGTCAGGGCACATGCCTGGATTGCAGGATCGATCCCCAGTGGGGGCCATGCAGGAGGCAGCCAATCGATGTTTCTCTCTCACATCGATATTTCTATCTCTCTCTCCCTTCCTCTCTAAAAAATCAATAAAAACATATTTTTTTAAAAATAACTTGGAAACACGCATGTACTTTACCATTAAGCACAGACAGTGAAGCCCCAAGTATGACACTCTTACTAATTTTAGCATCATTCCTCAAGCTAAGAGACCATTGAGAACGGGAGTATTTATAAGAAGTAAGATTCACATAGCTAACCGAATATATGGATCCCCTATTGCATGCAATTCCCTGCAGAAGGTTCTTAGGGGGCTGCTCAATGACCCTTATGTTCTTGTTGAGGAAATGGCTCATGACATAATCAAGTACAAAATGGGTATAAGCCAAATGTCTGGATCCTACATGAGCCTAGGACCCCACTATTTCTGAGGTCTTACTTTTACCCCTACCATCCCACCAGCACAGCAACATTCAACAAAGATGTGAGCCATTCACTATGCTAGACCCTGCAAAGCACAGTTGTGAATAATTCATCCATTTCCCCTGAGCAGACTGCTCAGGGATATCAGATAGGTAATGAAAAACAAAAAGGTCATGACAATACAGGACACACAATGGTTATAGAGTAGGAGGTACATTGAGATGCATGATCACAGAGAGGTGCAACGAGCCCAGCAGTGGGTGTGGGAAGAGTGACTGGTAGAAGTGACATCAGTCCTGAATGATGAACAGGAGTTCAGTAAATCCTCAGTGAGCTGGACACACAGAGAGTCTGTTCTAGGTCCTAGATGGTGGGAACACATAAGTTCTGAAGGCCAAGAAGAGGAAAGCAGAGTTGGAGTACAATAATGACAATTAGTTCAGGATGGCTGGAACAGAAAGGGCAAATGGTATCTAAGCCTGTGGAGGTGGAAATCTGGCTGTTACCGAGAAGGTCAAGGGTGTTACCAGGTGTTAAGGGGAGTTGTGAGCAGATGTGCATTTTAGGAAGCACAACTCTGTTAGCAGAGTGGACTGTGATTGAAGGAGGGCGAGGGAGGCTCAGTGGATTGAGATTTGTCCCATGGACTGAGAGGACTGGGTTCGATTCCTGGTCAGGGCATGTGCCTGAGTTGTGGGCTCAATCCCCAGTAGGGGGCATGAAGGAGGCAGCTGATCAATGTCCTCATATGTCTCTCTCTCTCTCTCTCTCTCTCTCTCTCTCTCTCTCTCTCTCTCTCCCTTCGTCTGTACAAAAACAATTTTTTTAAAAAAGGAGAAAGATTTAACATTTCATTAATTATAAAGATGATGCTAAGAAAAATTTTTTCCTGACTTTAAAAGTTGTTGGCTGCTGAAACATAATTAATTAGGTTTTTTTTTTGTTTTTGGGGGGGTTTTTTTGCATGCTCTGTGAGATGCAAAACTAATTATTCTCATAGTTCCTGTACTCAGAATACAGACACCACTGATGTAGGCAGACAAAGTGAGGGTCAGTTTTGACAAAGTGAGAACCAAACATAATCAGGCCGGTATCAGTATCAGTTCTGAAAAGAAAGTCTTTGCCACCCTCCTGATGCTCTGTTCCTTCTCCCCTCATTTCTGAAATGCAGGCAGATCTGTGCATGGTGTGTGTGATACTATCACCTAGCTCTGTCCCTTGCTCTTTTTCTGGGACCCTACCTTCCAGGTGTTTATCCTCATTGCTCATTGTTCTGTTTTCAATTTTTTGAGGAACCTGCATATGGTTGTCCATAGTGGCTGTGCCTGTTACATTCCCATCTGCAGTGCACAAGGGCTCCTTTGTCCCTCCCATCCTCCCTGGCATTTGCTATCTCTTGTCTTTCTGATCACAGCTGTTCTAACAGGTGTGAGGTGATTCTCACTGTGATTTGGATTTGCAGATCTCTGATGATGAGTGACAGTGAGCACCTTTTCATGTACCTGTTGGCCACATGGATGTCTTCTTTGGAACAATGTCTAATCAGGTCCTTTGCTCATTTTGTAATCATACTGGGGTTTTTTTATTGAGTTGCATAAATTCTCTATATATTTTGGATATTAACGCAATATCAGATATATGATTTGCAAATATTTTTTCCCATTCCATAGGTGGCCTTTCCATTTTGTTGGTTGCTACTTTTGCTGTGCAGGAGATTTTTGTTGGAGGTAGTTCTACGCTGGTTTTTGCTTTCGTTGCTTATGCTTTTGGTATCATATCCAAAAAAAAAAAAAAAACAACTGCCAAGGCTAACATCAAGGAGCTTCTTTTCCTCTGTTTTCTTCTAAGAGTTGTGGGGCTTCAAAGCTTATATTTAAGCCCTTAATTCATCTCTAGTAAAAATTTTAGAGTGGTGTAAGATATAGGTCCAGCTTCATTCTTTTGCATATGAATATCCAATTTTCACAATACCACCTATTAAAGAGACTATCTTTTCCCTGTTGAATATTATTTTTTCCCAGTTCCTTGAGGTGTAAACTAAGTTGTTTGAGATCTTTTTTTTTAAATGTAGGCATTTATCACTACAAATGTCACTCTTTGAACTGCCTTTATTGCATCCCATAAGTTTGAGTATGTTGTGTTTCCATTTTCATTTGTTTCATGATATTTCTTTCAATATGTTTTACTGATTTTTTTTTTTTTTTAGAGAGAGAGGAAAGGAGAGGGAGAGAGAGAGAGAGAGAAACATCGATGAGAGAAACACATCAATTGGCTGCCTCTTGCACGCCCCCCAATGGGGATCAAGCCCACAGCCTGGGTGTGTGCCCTGTCTAGGAATCAAACTGGTGACCTCTTGGTCAATGGGTCGATGCTCAACCACTGAGCCACACCAGCTGGGCTGTTTCATAATATTTGTTTTTTCCTTTTTTATTTCTTCTTTGAGCCCTTGGTTGTTCAAGTGTATGTTACTTAATTTTCACATATTTGTGAATTATCCAGTTTTCCTCCTGTTACTGATTTCCAGTTCCATGGCATCATGGTCAAAAAATATAATTGGCATAATTTCAACTTCCTTAAATTTGCTAAGATGTGCTTTTGTGACCAGACATATGACCTACCCTGGAGAACGTTCTGTGTGCGCTTGAAAAGAATGTGTGTTCTGCTGCTACTGGAGGAAATGGAACTCTTAGTTTTTAACTTAGTAAATAGCCAACCAGAAGAAATATTTCCCAGTTTTACCTGCAGCTCAGTATGGCCATAGGACTAAATTCTAGCCAATAGGATTTGAGAGGAAGTAATATGTGCAACTTTGGGGATAAACCTATAAAGGGAAGGAAGGTATTTCATCCCCCCCCCCCCCCACTCTCCTGCTATCCTGATGCCCAGGATGTAATAGCAAGTTATCCTGAACCACAACAACAAGGTTAAAAGATTGTGGATGGTGGAGTCACAAGATAGAAGGATGCTGGGTCCCTGGATGACCTTTTGAAGAGGTGCCAATATGCCAAGCCTCAGGCCATCTGCCTCCAGATTGTTACAAAGCAAGACAAATAAAGTTTTATAATATTTAGGACACTGTTAATGTGGGTCTCACTTATATACATCCAAACTTATAACCTAACTAATATATCCTGAAAATCCTCAATAAACTCTGGTTGCATCATAGGCTTGACTTTGTGACACATTATGGGAGGAAAAGATTGAGGAGATGCCCAGCAGGGCTTTGCACAGAGGCAAAGAAGAGAGTGTAGTTCCTGCATCTGTAAGAGCAAGACTCACAGGCAAAGATGAGAGAAATGAAGACCCCTTTACTGCAAATGCCTGCAGATGCTGGGTCTCCACCACCATTTAGATGCGAGCTGGAAACAAAATCATTTAAATTTCAAGGACAAAGGGATTCAGCATAATGAAGGTACGGGGAATGAGAAAGCAGAACACTCCTGTATGGTACACACACACGCACATGTGCACATGTGTGATTGTACACACATAAAATGACATCAATTCATAATAGAAAAAAAGATCTACTTCAGGATTGAGACATTTTTTTTCAATAGTAATAGTCTCAGAAAAAAAAAAATTGCTCACAAAATGACATTACAACCTCCCTATTCAGTAACATGATTTTTTAAATTTAACTATCATTTGAATTCTATATTGAAATATAATTTTTATGAGTCCTAAAGCAAAAAGGAGCATCATAGCTCTAGGGACAGAAGATGCTACCTAATTTTATATTTTTTTTTGCTGAAGATAATGCCCTAGTGAATTTCAAGAGAAAACACTTAAAAATAATAAATGGAAGTTCACTGCATTTTATTAATTTGTTTTGCAAGGACAACGGAATCTGCTGCATTAAATTATTCATTAAATACATCTTACTTTACTCACTTTGCTTTGTATCTATATTACTTCTTAGGACGTTATCATTTTAATTATTTAAATATTCCCTGTGAGGTACATAGTAATTATTATTATCCTGACATTATATAGAATGGAAATTAAAATATGAGTAAAGAGAGGATAATCTTTTCTGTCATGGAGACGACAATAAGCCAATAATAGTAACCAGTCAAGATACACCTTCAGTCCATGCCTCACATTCACATTGTATTGGGACATTCCACTGAAAACTTGAACTGTGTTCAGACCATGAAAGAACTGTATGCTGAAGCACAATGGAACTGCGGCTGGGCACAGTCCAGTTAGACTTTGAACCCTAAAAATTCACACTTCTTGTTTTATATTCTCTTATTGATGGTCTTATTGTCTCCTCACTGGCACGTGATCCACTCTCCCCTCAGCACCGTTACTTCACAGACACACACTTGAGTGGTCCTTTTGACAGGGGAGAGCTAGAGGGATCAGTCTAGAAGGAGAAAAAGGAGATAACTGGCTGCTTAGGAGATGTTCTAGGTTTGAGATTCCCATAAGATAGAGGCAAAGGCAACCTAAGATCTTCATTGCTAGTGTCCTACCAAGGGCAGAAAATGAGACAAATACCTTAAAGACAGTCTATTCAAGACCAGAGAAGAGTTCATCTGATAAGACCATTTCAACCCTTGTGTACTGTTGGTGGGAATGTAAATTGATACAGCCACTATGGAAAACAGTTTGGCATTTCCTCAAAAAAGTAAAAATAAAAATATTCCATATATACATATCCAAAGGAATTGAACCAAGATCTCAAAGAGATATCTATATTCCCATGTTCACTGTAGCATTAATCACAATAGTCAAGGTATGAACACAACCTAAGTGTCCATTGATGGATAAAGGGATATGAAGATGTGGTTTTACATATTCAATGGAATATTATTGAGCCATGAAAAAGAAGAAAATCCTGCCATTTGGGACAACATGAATGGATCTTGAAAGCAAAATGCTAAGTGAGATGAGTCAGACAGAGAAAGACAAATATATATGTTATCACGTATATGTGGAATCTATTAAAGTTAAACTCACAGAATTCGAGAGTAGAATGGAGGTTACTGGGGTTGGTGGGTGAAAGAATTAGGTAGATATTGGTCAGAGGTACAAACTTGCAGTTAGAAGATGAATAAATTCTGGGGACTTAATAAGAAGTATCATGGTTATAGTTAACAGTACTTATCATATACCTGAAAATTGCTAAGAGAATAAATCTTAAATGTCTTCACTACAAAAAAAGATATGGTAAATATGTGATGTGACAGAGGTGTTAGTTAATGCTATAGTGATAATCATATTGCAATATATAAGTGTATGTATACCTTAAATTTATACAATGTTATATGTTAACTATATCTCAGTAAAGCTGATGGGGGGTACCTCTCTGCCATTTATTTTCTGGAAACCAAGGTTAAGTAGAAGGTATAAGAACCACAAATCCTAGTATTCACTGATTCTAGAATTTCCAAAACACTGCCTCTTTATATCAATCCAGCTTTAATTAAATTCATGCTCACACCAATGTTATAGAGATCTTAGCTAAAATATAAAATTATACACATTGGGGAAGAAAGAAGGCAAAGGATTTCATTTGTATTTACACTGATAACAAAATGTAGTCACATAGAAAAGTGGAGATTCTAAAATACTTCCCAAGGAGTTTCATACAAAGGTGAAGCGCTGGAGAACAGTGGGTGCCAGAGAAGACTGTCAATTCCAGTTCTCCACTCTTTTCTTCTATTATGGCCATCGCTCTTTTTAACTTCTAAATATTCTTTCAAAACTTTTACCCCACCAATTCCATTTTTTAAAGTCAATTCATATATCCAAGAAGAAGAAAAAAAGATTAATGTAACAAATTCTATTTTACCCCTCAGCTATTTATTACAATTTTAGTTTCTCCATGAAACAGGCAATATCTAGACAACCTTACTCATAATCACACGTAAAATGTATTATCCCTTAAATATTTACAGTTGGCCCTTCCTGAAAGGAGCTAATGAGCAATTAAAGACAATCCAGGGGGATGGAGGAAATGGTCACTTGGGAGGAATATTGACATTGGGTAATCAACACTCAATCCTGGGGTGAGGATAATGTTTCTGATTTGGGGAACATGGGCATAGGGACTTGACATTTGTAACAAATATTAACTCTCTGTTATTCATATGCTGAACTTGCCCTTCCAAATCTTTTCAGCAACCTGCTCTTTCCCCATTGTCAAAAGTAGGTATAGTCAGGTTAGTTATACAAAGACCATAGGAAAATGCAGCTTTGAGTTTCAGTGACAGTCACATCTTTTCTCAATTTCCCTTTAAGTCATAAATTCCTTGAGAACAGAAACAATGTCATTTCCATTCATCTAAAATCCACTGGGTAATAGCACAATGTCTTCCTCACGATGGATATATTTCTTTCAGTTTAGGAATTTTCTCAGATTCTGAAAAACATTTTCTTTTACTACACCTATAAGTTAGTCCTTCTTTTTTAATGTTGAGAGAAAATTTAATTTTAAAGCATCTTTTACATGGGTTTTTAGGAGAAAATATAAGATAACCAATGCGGAAACAATAGGTATAATGCTACGTAAAATAATTCAGTCTTTTTTCTTTGTTATTCTCAGTAAAATCCTAGATGTTTTATTCCTACACACACACACACACAAATACAGAAAATAAAAGAAGTTTGTTTCAAATTATACGTTTGCATTCTTATGATAAACACAAAGAGCACATCTTGTAATTGCTAACACAACTCTTTCGTGGATCTGAAATTTGAGTTGACACTGCTGGATAAGGAGGCTGTTCCTGAGGGGTCTGTACATATTTGTAAGAGATTAAAATACCCTCAGATAGAACATGCTGAATAAACATTCCCACTTATTTATTTTAATGTATACATGAAGAGCTACATTAAAATGTCTTGAATTATAAATTCAGCAGGGATTTATCTTGACTTCATTAGCAGAAAATATTACATCTTGTCAACAATATAACTGGTATCTTTTGTAACCAAATCTAGAATTTTGAGTAAGAAAAAGCCAATATATTCTTCTTTTTCTCTTTTTATATATTTTTTTTATCTTTTAACAAAAGATAAGGGTTAAAAATAAATTTATTGATACAAACCCTGAACTAATTCTTTATCTTGGTATTTGAATTTCTTGTTTTTATTAATGAAATGAGTAGAGTACAATAATCTCAAGAATAAAATTTCATTCCCAAATTGACATAGCAAATTTAAGATTGTCAAATGAGAAAAAAAAGCAATGTACAAGAAAGATTTTGTATCCGAAAAGTATGCTGAATGCCAGTAAGGTATAGAAGGACTCAGGAGACAGTGATAAAGAACTTGGAGCCTGGCCGGTGTGGCTCAGGGGACTGACCATTGTCCCATGGACTGAGACGTCCCAGTTTGATTCCCAGTCAGGGCACATGCCTGGATTGCAGGATCGATCCCCAGTGGGGGCCATGCAGGAGGCAGCCGATCGATGTTTCTCTCTCACATCGATATTTCTATCTCTCTCTCCCTTCCTCTCTCTAAAAAATCAATAAAAACATATTTTTTTAAAAATAACTTGGAAACACTCATGTACTTTACCATTAAGCACAGACAGTGAAGCCCCAAGTATGACACTCTTACTAATTTTAGCATCATTCCTCAAGCTAAGAGACCATTGAGAACAGGAGTATTTATAAGAAGTAAGATTCACATAGCTAACCGAATATATGGATCCCCTATTGCATGCAATTCCCTGCAGAAGGCTTCTTAGGGGGCTGCTCAATGACCCTTATGTTCTTGTTGAGGAAATGGCTCATGACATAATCAAGTACAAAATGGGTATAAGCCAAATGTCTAGATCCTACATGAGCCTAGGACCCCACTATTTCTGAGGTCTTACTTTTACCCCTACCATCCCACCAGCACAGCAACATTCAACAAAGATGTGAGCCATTCACTATGCTAGACCCTGCAAAGCACAGTTGTGAATAATTCATCCATTTCCCCTGAGCAGACTGCTCAGGGATATCAGATAGGTAATGAAAAACAAAAAGGTCATGACAATACAGGACACACAGTGGTTATAGAGTAGGAGGTACATTGAGATGCATGATCACAGAGAGGTGCAACGAGCCCAGCAGGGGGTGTGGGAAGAGTGACTGGTAGAAGTGACATCAGTTCTGAATGATGAACAGGAGTTCACTAAATCCTCAGTGAGCTGGACAAGGGCTAGGAAGGTAACACAGAGAGTCTGTTCTAGGTCCTAGATGGTGGGAACACATAAGTTCTGAAGGCCAAGAAGAGGAAAGCAGAGTCGGAGTACAATAATGATAATTAGTTCAGGATGGCTGGAACAGAAAGGGCAAATGGTATCTAAGCCTGTGGAGGTGGAAATCTGGCTGTTACCGAGAAGGTCAAGGGTGTTACCAGGTGTTAAGGGGACTTGTGAGCAGATGTGCATTTTAGGAAGCACAACTCGGTTAGCAGTATGGACTGTGACTGAAGGAGGGCGAGGCGAGGGAGGCTCAGTGGACTGAGATTTGTCCCATGGACTGAGAGGACCAGGTCGATTCCTGGTCAGGGCATGTGCCTGAGCTGTGGGCTCAATCCCCAGTAGGGGGCATGAAGGAGGCAGCTGATCAATGTCCTCATATGCATGTCTCTCTCTCTCTCTCTCTTCCTTCCTCTGTAAAAAAAAAAAAAAAAAAAAGAACATTTAAAAAAAAAGGGGAGAAAGATTTAACATTTCATTAATTATAAAGATGATGCTAAGAAAAACTTTTTCCTGACTTTAAAAGTTGTTGGCTACTGAAATGTAATCAATTAGGCATTTTTTTTTTTTGGCATGCTCTGTGAGATGCAATTATTCTCATAGTTCTTGTCCTCAGAATACAGACACCACTGATGTAGGCAGACAAAGTGAGGGTCAGTTTTGACAAAGTGAGAACCAAACATATATTCAGGCCGGTATCAGTATCAGTTCTGAAAAGAAAGTCTTTGCCACCTTCCTGATGCTCTGTTCCTTCTCCCCTCATTTCTGAAATGCAGGCAGATCTGTGCATGGTGTGTGTGACACGATCACCTGGCTCTGTCCCTTGCTCTTCTTCTGGAACCCTACCCTCCAGGTGTTTATCCTCATTGCTCAGAAGCCTGAAAGTGAACCATGCTAGTGACTGTGTTTCTCGGCAGTCCCTCCCCTGCAGTGGGACATTTCATCCGCTTGTGGCTTTTTGCCCTGATCGGGTTCTCTTCCTGTATTTGGGTTATTCTCTGGATGCCCCTTCCAGTAACACTCCTTGCACACTGCAACTTCACTTCAAGCACATTAGGTTTCTCATAGAATAAACAGGGATTTGGGTACTTATCTATTAATTGTCTGGGAGTTCCATGAAGGCAGGAATCAGGTCTGTCTTCATCCCTGCTTTGTCCCCAGCATTACCAGTTCAGGGCCTGGCACTCAGTAACAGTGATGAAGGAAGGAATGGAGGGAGGGAGGGAGGGAAAAGGAAGGAAGGAAGGAAGGAAGGAAGGAAGGAAGGAAGGAAGGAAGGAAGGAAGGAAGGAAGGAAGGAAGGAAGGAAGGAAGGAAGGAAGGGAGGGAGGGAGGGAGGGTTGGGAGTTTATCGTGAGGGCAATAAGTAGCCTAGTAGTGTTTTAGGCAAAACTGGACCCATTTGTCTCAAATCAACGTGTATTTAAATCCCCTGGCATCTTGTTAAAATGTAGCTTCTGAGTCAGTGGGTCTGGGGAGGAATCTGAGATTCTGCCTTCCTTTAAGTGCACAGGAAGATGCCCAGCCAACTGAGCCACACCAGCCAGAGGTGAGACTCTGCCTTTCTGACCAGCTCCCTGAGCGGTTAAAGACAGTGGTGCACTGGGAGGCTAAATGGCAATCCCAAATATCGAATAAAGAAAAATTGGGTTTATTTAAAGAAACACGAGTGGGGGATGTGGATATCCAAAGGGAAGGGCTACATAGCAGGGAGCCAAGGAGTATGGGGTCGATGATGGCAGCCCCTAGGAGCTGGAGTCTCACCCTCATATGCAGCCACCGGTGGGGATCTTTTGTCATCAGTGGGTTTTGAGGGCTTGGTTGGTGGCCTTGGGCAGCAGGTTGGGTCAACAGAAATGGGGATGTGCAGTTGGGCACTTCTGTGGCAGTTTAGTTCCTCATGCGTTTTGATTCCTGGTGTCCAGCATGTCCTGTGCAACAAGTTTTCCTGGTCTTGGTTCTCCTGTGGCAGGCAAGGCTCCAAGACAGCCAATAAGAACTGCATAACTGTGTAAATCCTAACATAGAGGGATGTCCTACACAAATCACAGAATTGTGAACAGAAGGAACATGGAAGAGCTGGGTCCTCTAAATAGCTCTGTACTCCTCCATCTGAAGGCTGGTTCAGTTCCCAGTCAGGGCACATGTCCAGGTTGTGGGTCTGATCCCAGGTAAGGGTGCCTAAGGGAGGCGACCAATCAATGCTTCTTTCGCACATGGATGGTTTTATCTCTTTCTCTCTCTCTCTCTCTCTCTCTCTCTCTCTCTCTCTCTCTCTTAAAAAAACACAAAACACATCATCCAGTGAGGATTAAAATAAGAAAGAATCAGCTACAGTGTGGCCAGTGCTACGAAAATGACAAACGTGATGAGCTGGGTGAAGTGGGGAGGAAAGTGTAGATCAGGGGAGCCCTCTCTAAGCAGGCGATATTTGAACTGAGATCTGGAGCATCAGACTTCTCCAGCATGTCAGACTTTTAATTTTTATTTTATTTTATTTATATTGTACAGATTTTCATTACTCTTAAAGTAAATGTGAATCTTTACTATCCCACATAAACAAAAAATTCTTCGGGTATCCTTTTATTTTTTTCCAGAGTAAAAGTTTTATGAGAACAAAAAGTGAGAAAACCACTGTGGTTTATCCCAGCCATGATTAGTCCTTTCTTGCTCTGACCTGGTAAGAAGCCACTGTGATGGACTGACAACCAGTCCTGTACACGGCCCTGGCTGGGCTAAGGTTATTGTCCGTGATAGCCCAGGAAACTCAGTTATGGTGACCTGTTGGACTTGGACTGGTTGGCTTGTTTTCTTTCACTTTTATTTTATTTTAATTTTGATTCTTTTTTTCTTATTTTTCTTTTTTAAATTTGATTTTGTTTGTTTTTTGTTATTTCTAATTTTGTTTTCTTTTTTGTTTGTTTATTTTGTTTTGTTTTGTTTTATTGTGTTGAGCCACCATGTATGATCAGTTGGCAGCCCTCTCTGCCAACGAGGAGCGCCATGTGGGCGATTCCATCCTCCTGGGGACCGTCGGGGCAGCTTGGCCTCGGTGTGTCTGGCCCGCACACGCTCACAGGCGCGGAGGTGGCTGTAAAGTGGGGAAGACACAGGGCTCCTCCGATCCTTTCAGAGAAGTCCGTTCTCTTCAGCTCCTCCAGCACCCGAACATCGTGACCTTGTGTGAGATGATAACCACCGAGGACGAGCTGTATCTCATCCAGGAGCATGTCACCGGAGGAGACTTATCATTTGAGGGACAAAGGCCACATGACGGAGGAGGAAGCCCGACACACCTTCCGGCAGGTGACCTCTGCCCTCCAGTACTGCCACCAGTGGCACATCGTCCACAGGGCCCTTCAGCCCGGAAACATTCTGGGGGACAGAGAGAACAACGTCAAAGCAGCAGACTGTGGCTTTAGTGCCCCGATTACCCAGGAGAGACCTTCACTGCGCAGCTGCTGCGGTCCCTTCCCTGCACGGCCCAGAGCTCTTGCAGTGCGAACCCCATGGCCAGAGAGTCCATGTCTGGACCTGGGCGCAGTTCTCCACCAGATGTCAACTAGAAAGATTCCGTTTGAGGATCAGAACCGTGAAGAACACAAGTACAATATATTGAGTAGACGGTTCCCTGTACCGCAGTCTTTATCCCTTGAATGTCAAGAACTTTTAAAAAAATTATTGACCCTTGACCCTGACGAGAGACCAACCTTGGAAGATATCATGAAGGACCGCTGGGTCAACATGGGCCAGGCAGAGGAACTGAGCCCCTACCGTGAGCCTCCCCGGGGGGGGGCCTGAACCCCCAGGTCATAGAAATAATGAGCAATATGGGATTTGAGGAGCACAACATACAGAAATCTGTAACTGGAAAAAAATATGATAATATTATGGGAACCTATTTAATTTTAGCTACACCACCACCCAAGATGAAGGGCTGCACCATTAGGGTTAGGTCCTGCCCCTTCCCTGACCCCAACATCAACCTTTTGCCAACCCAAGGGGTTCAGGCATCAGGGGAGAATGACAGAGACCCAGCCATTTCCCCAGCCGGCCTGGGGTCCAGGGTGCCCCCTCCTTCACCCTACCAGCTTGTGAGGAAGAAGCATATCCCACTAGTCATCCAGGAAGCAAGTATGAGCACTACCTCATCCAGCCAAGAATCTGAGAACAAAACTCCCCCAGCCAGCCGGGAAGTGACGACCACCACTCCCCCAGCCAGCCGGGAAGCGGAGACCACCACTCCCCCACCCAGCCGGGAAGCAGAGACCGCCACTCCCCTACCCACCCAGGAAGCGGAGACCACCACTCCCCTACCCAGCCGGGAAGCAAACACCTCCCCTTCCCTGGCCAGGTGCGAAGCTAAGACCACCACTCCCCCGCCAGCTGGGAGGCAAGGATGACCACTCCCCCAACCAGGGTGGAAGCAAGGACCACCACCTCAGTACTCGGCCCAAAGTCCTGGACCGCTACCGCCAGTCCAGCCCACCCCTGTGACCCTAGGGGCGCCCCATCACCCACAGCACCAGCACCAGCAGGGCTGGGGAGCCCCTGAGGAAACCACCAATGAAAACTGCCTTCCAGCTGCTCATCCTGATGGTGGGTCCCGAGCCTCTTCCTCTGACCACAGCCAGGGCCGACAGGCTGTGGCCAGGAGGGTCTTCAGGTGTCTGTTAGGACTGTTGTGCTGTGTGCCGACCAGTCACAGACCGTGTCTCAAAAGGACAAGAGTGAAACAATGTAATTTTTAACAAGAATGGACGGCGTGGTAGGGCCACAATCAAAGATGCCGGGAAGATGCAGCAGCACCTTCAGAATGTTGACCCTGAAGGTGCTGAGCTCCAGGGAGGCCCCCACGTGGTGCGGGCGACGAGCCAGAGGCTGGACACACACAGCGGCGGTGAGAGAGGTGCCAGGAATACACGCCGAGCAAGGTGAGAGGACTTGGTGCCATGGGCGACGGGGTGTGCAGACTGCCGAGGCGTCCTCTGCACGGGGTGCACATCAGGAGGGCATCCCGCATCTCCCTGGCCTTCAGAGCCTCTCATCCAAATACCTGCCGTGCTTGGAGGATGGCCTGGAGCCCCTAGGGGTCGAGAGGAGAGGCTGCCTTGCTGTGGGACCACCCCTCGTCGGAAACTTCAGAAACTGGACTGTTTTTCCTGGAGCCCTTCTCCCTCCCCTACTAGCCTTTGCTCCCATGTTTGTGGGTGACTTTTATTAAAGCATTTGGTTCTCTCAAATTCTGTAATAAACTTGATGCTCCGGAAAGATGTGTTGGCTGCTCAGGTTTTCATCCTCTGCACAGAATGGGGGCTGTGCATCCTGGAGTTGGAGAAGCGCGTAGTGTGCAGTGTTGGGACTTGATGACGGGAACTCCAACAGTAACAAAGGTGGTTCTGCAGGGAGAAGCCAGCACCCGGCCTGGTGGGCGAGGCAGGCAGAGTCTCCATCCTCATGCAGCTGGTTCCTGGGTGCTCTGTGACCTCAGCAGGAATCACCTCTCCTGACCTCTTGGCTTTGCTCTCTGCCCTGGGTGCTGGTGTCATTCTCAGGTGGCCTTTCCCTCCACAGAAGTCAGACTTTTAAAGCGCTGGAGGAACAGTGTCCAGCAGAGGGGACAGCACAGCTCAAGCAAGGAGCTCAGGTGGGAAGGAACTCGGCATTTTTCAAGGTGGCCAAAGCGTAGTGAGCTGGAGTGAGACCAGCAGGAGCTGTGGGTGCAGACGAAGGGCAGGGCTTGTGGGCCACGGGAAGGAGTGTGGATTTTATTCTGAGAACAGTGATCACCCCATGAAGGGTTTTAAGCAAGGAACTAATGCAATTCAATTTATGTTTAAAAACTAGTAAATTGTGGAGAACATTCTTCCTCTGCAGACATTTTTATTTCTACATATGACAAGATTCACCAGGCAGGGCAGGTTTTCTCATAACTACTGAAGAAGTAAGAGTCAGACAGTGTATGCATTTTCCCCATATTAATTTTTACACCAGTTTCCTGAACATGTAGAAAAACAAATTAAAATGTTGTTTTAAAGGGGAAAAATCTACCTGCCTGTGTGGAGCTGATTGGTTGTTCTTATTTTTATCCTCACCCGAGGACATTTTTTTTTTTTTGCATTTATCTTCAGATAGAGGGAGGGGGGCACATCGATGTGAGAGAGACACATCAAGTGGCTGCCACCCACACGACACCAACTGGGGCCGGGGACAAACTGCAACCGAGGTACATGCCCTTAGCGGGAACCAAACCTGGGTCTCTCTGGTCCACAGGCCGATGCTCTAACCGCTGAGCCAAACCAGCCAGGGCTGATTGGTTGTTCTTACATCTCTCATCAGCTGCTCTTCTTGCCCTTTTCCTGAGAAACTTGGGGGGCTCCTTTGATTCATCTGTCCTCCTTCCCAGTGATCCCAACAGCATATGGCAGAGACCTATGTGTGACCCTCATCACTGTGTATTGTCCAGTGGTTCCCTTCCCCTCCTTGCCCTGATCTTCCATTCTTCAGTTCTTGGGGGCTGGGAACTACCTTACTCACCTTTGTGTTTCCTTCATTCTCACAGAGCCAGGTCCAGAGCAGGTGCTCAGACAGTGACGGACAGGTGAGCGATCCACCTGGTGCCTGTGTAGCGGATTGTCCCAAATCAGGACACACTGGTGTGAAAGGGAATGTGATGAATGACTATGCCGGGACAACAGTGGAAAGTTGGACTGGGAATTTACTGGGATGTATGGTCACCTAGGTAATCATTGCACAGAATTAGGAACAAAATTGTGACGTCTGCAATGGTGGAGCCTTTTAGAAGGCTCTAGTGCTCACTCCATTTGCCCGAGCTGGTTTAGAGCAGTAGTTCCCGAAGCCTGGGAGACATACGTAGTAAAGAAAAACTAATAGCACACTATTGAATTCTGCCAGGGGTTTATGTTCACTGAGTATAAACCTTTCTGCATAACACAGTGTATGTGTTCCTGAAAACTCTTGTATTCTGCACACAATAAAAGTAACAGAGCAGCCCTGGCCAGTTTGGCTCAGTGGTTAGAGCGTCAGTCCGAGGACCAAAGGGTCACAGGTTCAACTCCTTGTCAAGGGCACGTACGTGGGTTGTAGGTTCCATCCCCAGCCCTGGTCGGAGTCGTGAGGGAGGCAACCAATCGATGTGTGTCTCTCACATCAATGTTTCTCTCTCTCTCTCTCTCTCTCTCTTTCTCTCCCCACTCCCTCCCTTCCACTCTATCAAAGAATTAATGGAAAAATATCCTCGGGTAAGGATTAACAAACAAAAAGAAAAGTAACAGAGCAAGTGGAAAAAGTAAGGTTGAAACAAACCACTCAAAACCTATGCAGCTTTGTAACCAGAGCAGCAGCAATAACAGAAATAACAGTCAGTACTCGGGGAATGACTGGGACAACCCATGCAGTCAGTTTGGTGCACTACAGCTGCCTCGAGAGATGCTTAAAAATGCACAAACAGCAGGCGTGCTGGCTCGTAGGACTGAGACAAAGGAGAAAGAAGTAGAGCTCTGAACACAAGTTCGGCTGTGAGAGCAAAGCTGAGGGTACACCTAGAGGGAGGAAACTGGGTGACAGCGCTCACTTTTAATTTTCTTAAAACACAGTTGAAAGCGAAGCTGAGAGCTTACTTTCCCTGAACATCCCATCTTGCTATTCTGGCTCCCCTTTACTTTTCACAGGTAAATCAATACAACCTCCAATTATAGTGTCATTTCTCGATTTACCAGTCACACATGAGCTGGCGTTACAGAAGCATTTGGAGCAGAATGCACTGAATTAGTAAGTAGCAAAAACTAATCTAAACTAAAATGTAATGTGTATCCATTGGATAAGGGGAAGAAAAATGTGTTATAGAGAACAGAATGAAAAACTCAGTTCCTCATCTTCCACATCACAGACTCAGTCATGTCCCGTGTCACTCAGACACAGACACCAAGGGAGCAGTGCAAGCTGTTGACGGAGCCCTGTTCGTGAGAAGCCTTGGAGAGCTGAGTCCTTAAACTGAGGACATGTACACGTTGCTGAACAGTCACGGGTTTGATTTTTCAAGGCTCATATTAGAAAAATCTGATAGTTAGAGAAATCTTTCCTAAAACAATGAAGATCTGAGGGATGAGGAAGGAGTTAGCCCAACGATGAGAGGACAAAGGGAACTCCAGGTGCAAAGGCCCTGTGCTGAGGCAGGGAGAGGGGTGGGTGGAGGTGGAAGAGAGTATAGAGCAGCGGTTCTCAACCTGTGGGTTGTGACCCCTTTGGGGGTCGAATGACCCTTTCACAGGGGGTCACCTACGATGATTGGAAAAGACATATTTCCGATGGTCTTAGGAACCAAGAACTGCTCCTCTATCCATTTCCAGGCAGGTCCGTCCACATGCAGATACGCCCACATACTAGCGTGATGACATCATCGCGCCAACCCCATCACATACACCCCGTACAAATACAGGTGTATGTGACAGGGTTGGCGCCATAATGTACTTATGCAGACCAGTCACACATGTAGAGAGCAGCTACTATGTAGAAAGCAGCTACTCTGTTAAAAGCAGCTACTGTGTTGAAAGCAGCAGTATTGGAGGTCAAACGACACTCCATGAATTATAATTACTGGGTAAATGTAAAATCATGTACTGTAAAATCATCAACTACTGCAAAAAAATTATCTGTACCATGGGAACTTAATCTGGATGCTGATCGGTCTTTTTATATTCAGCTGTGGTTGATGTGAATACTGCCCCCTTGTGATAGTAACAGGTATGTAAAAAAAACAACACAGAGAATGGTAAATCATAGGAAACTTTAATGAACTGTATTGACTAAATTATGCCATGTATCATCTTTTGTATTTTTAAAGCTATTGTTATATATTATTTTCATTAGCAAATCATCCCATGACAATGGATCGCGTAGAGAAGAACGTTAAGAAAAGAAAATATAGTGAGGATTTTTTACAGTATGGTTTTACCTCAATAATTACAGCAGGAACTGAGAAACTGCAACGTGTTATTTGTTGTGAAGTTTTATCAGCCGAATCTATGAAGCCGAACAAACTAAAATGCCATTTTGATAGCAAGCATCCGAGCTTTGCTGGCAAGGATACCAACTGTTTTAGAAGCAAAGCTGATGGACTCAGGAAAGCCAGGCTTGACACTGGTGGCAAACAAAACATAGCAGCCATTGAAGCTTCATATTTGGTGGCACTCAGAATTGCCAGAGCTATGAAACCTCACACCATTGCTGAGGATTTATTGTTGCCAGCAGCCAAAGACATTGTTCAAGTTATGATCGGAGACGAATTTGTTACGAAATTGAGTGCAATTTCCTTATCTAACGACACTGTCCACAGAAGAATAGA
Source organism: Tadarida brasiliensis (assembly GCA_030848825.1). NCBI lineage: Eukaryota > Metazoa > Chordata > Mammalia > Chiroptera > Molossidae > Tadarida > Tadarida brasiliensis. The sequence continues at coordinate 72,896,447 of CM061258.1, forward strand.
TGACATATCTGCTGATATTCTTGATCAGGTAATCCAGGAAATTAAATCTGCTCCACTTCCAATATTTAGCATCCAGCTCGATGAATCTACAGACGTTGCAAACTGTTCACAGTTACTGTTTTACGTGAGGTATATTAATGATGGCAACTTTAAAGATGAGTTTCTTTTTTGCAAACCTCTTGAAATGACTACTGCACATGATGTATTTGACACAGTTGGTTCATTTCTGAAAGAGCATAAGATCTCTTGGGAAAAGGTTTGTGGTGTTTGCACAGATGGTGCTCCAGCTATGCTAGGATGTCGATCTGGATTTCAACGTTTGGTACTGAATGAGTCACCAAAAGTCATCAGAACTCACTGTATGATTCATCAGCAAATATAAGCAATGAAGATGCTGCCACAAGAGTTACAAGAAGTAATGAAAAGCGTCATAAGTTCTGTAAATTTTGTAAAGGCAAGCACTTTAAACAGTCGACTTTTTTCACAACTGTGCAACGAGTTGGATGCACCGAACAATGCTCTGCTATTTCACACTGAAGTGAGATGGTTGTCGACAGGAAAAGTTTTAAAATGTGTTTTTGAACTTCATGATGAACTCAAAACGTTTTTTAATCAGAAAGCAAGACCACAGTTTGAACCACTGTTCAGCGATAAAAGTGAACTGCAGTAAATAGCTTACTTGGTTGACATCTTTTCCATCTTGAATGAGTTAAATTTATCACTGCAAGGACCAAATGCAACATGCCTCGATTTGTCTGAAAAGATCCAATCATTCCAAATGAAACTTCAGCTTGGCAAAAAAAATTGGATAAAAAAAAATTTACATGTTGCCTACCTTATCTGCTTTCTTTGAGGAACATGACATTGAACCAGACAAAAGGATTACGATGATAATTTCAGTGAAAGAACACTTGCACATACTTGCAGATGAAACTTCATTGTACTTTCCAAATCTACCTGACACCCCATTTGCACTTGCCAGAAGCCCATTCACAGTCAAATTTGAAGATGTCCCTGAGACAGCACAAGAGGAGTTCATTGAACTTATTAACAGCGATGCAGCGAGAACTGATTTCTCTACAACGCCAGTTACCAAATTCTGGATCAAGTGTTTGCAGTCATATCCTGTTCTGTCTGAGACTGTGTTGCGCCTTCTTCTTCCATTTCCAACAACACGTCTTTGTGAAACAGGGTTTTCCAGCTTGTTGGTTATCAAGTCTAAATACAGAAGTAGACTTGTTGTGGAAGATGATCTTTGTTGTGCTCTTGCAAAGACTGCCCTGAGATTTCTGATCTGGTGAGAAAGAAGCAATCTCAACCTTCGCACTGACGTTGGCTTTTTACGCATACTGTCGCAAAATGTAGCAATGCAGTTTACTGTTGTTATATTAAGACTGTTACCCATGCTACACCATGCTTCCAGACAAAATTTCATTTATTTATAATTAGAAATAAATATTTCACAATATATAATTACATATTGTTTTTGTGATTAATCACTATGCTTTAATTCTGTTCAATCTGAGGAATGAAAATACATCCTGCATATCAGATATTTACATTACGATTCATAACAGTAGCAAAATTACAGTTATGAAGTAGCAACGAAAATAATTTTATGGTTGGGGGTCACCACAACATGAGGAACTGTGTTAAAGGTTCGTGGCATTAGGAAGGTTGAGAACCACTGCTATAGTTCCATCTAAGGCTTAGATTTGTATTTAGGTGCAATTTTATAAAGAAGTTAAACATAGTCCATTTGTCAGACCCCCTACATCAGCCACAGTAGTCTGCTAACGTGAAGCAAAAGTGGTCAGTCTACAATGAATGCGGAGGGGTAACAACGCTTGCCGAGGCTTTCACGGACTTTCTATGTACAGCTGTGTATTATAGCTTCCATATGTCACTTTGCGGGTTTATCTGATCTCAAATAAAGAATCTGGCAGTGTGGTGGAATGAGATGGGGTGTGACCATCTTTTATATAATGTTATCTAACGGCAAAGTATTTAAAAGGGCTGTCGAGTTTAAAGACATGTTACATATATGTGTGTATTTTTTACAAAAAGCCATATATTTCAAATTTATTTACCTGCCCTCTGATAATAAGTGAATGTCAGCACTAAGCTACCTAGAAGATATTTTCAAACAAATAAACACCCTTATTTGCTCCCTCCAGGTAAAGGTGACATTTTAGGAGTGGGGGGAAAATGACTACATTCTGAAAGAATTTTGAGCTATGAAGAGAGTATTGTGAAAACAGATGTTTGGAAATGGAAGCATTATCTATTAAATAAAAAGCAGCTTCATATCTTACACTTTAAAAATTTAGAAACACAATTTTCTAGACTGTTTTAAAATTGTCTTCACAAAGAGATTCACTGGATTTGAACCCTTTAGTAAAAATGTAACAAAGGCAGACCTTTGTGTAAATGTGTAAGAACCACTAACTGGCATCATAGAACATGGAAATGTACCAGATAAATTTCAACCAAACTTTTCTGTTATTGTATATGAAAAAAAGGTTCTATTTTCACAGACGGAGTCAAGTCTGCACTTCATCCATCTGACTTTACTTATCTTTATTAGGTATCATTTTAGCTTTGTTTTCATTAAAACCAAGTATGAAAATAAACTTGACTTATGACCCAATGTTTGAATCACTGATACAACCAAGATTTTCAAAACTAGAAAGCATACTCAATCAAGTTGTGTTTACTAATAATTGTAAATAATAATGACAAAGACTCAGTCCATTAATGTTTACATTCAAATTACTTAAAATGATTCATTTATGTCTTTGTATTTGTGTGTTTTATAATAAATATATTAACAGACCACTACATGAACAAATTTTTGTAGAGATTACTTTTTAAATTGTGTAAGACCATTGAGACACAAGTCCGTTTGGAAAGCTGTGTAATAACTGAATGAGTTTCGGTTTCTTGCCACCCTCCCGTGTAGGCGTTCTGAGTCAGATTTAGTCATATTTAGAAAAAAATAAGTAACCTGTGTTTCTTCCACTAAATATTATGGAGGAAATATATATATATATTTTTTATCTGTTAGCTCTGCACTGAATAATTTTCCTTTAACTTCTTAGACAGAAATCCACTAATAGAATACACTCACATTTGCATGATAACAAAAAGTCCTGTCTTCCACAAATCTGGATTAAACCCAGCAAATATTTAATCTTCTTCTTCCCAACTCCTGATTTAAAACGCCCTAAACGAGCCATCTTGATGAACATGGGGAAGGGAGACTTCCAAAAAGGGTAGGACCTTTGTATATTAAAACAAATATAATCTCCACCATAAAGAGCTGTTTTAGCCCAGCTGGTGTGGCTCAGTGACTGAGCATCGACCCATGCACCAAGAGGTCGCCAGTTTGATTCCTGGTCACAGTACATGCCCAGGTTGTGGACCAAATCTCCAGTGGGGGGCATGTAGGAGGTGGCCAATCAATGTTCTCTCGCATCGATGTTTCTATCTCTCTCCCTTCTTCTCTATCTAAAATCAATAAAGGAAAAAAAATGTAAGAGCTGTTTGAATCAAAAATAAACTTATGAAAAAATAAAACTTGGTTTAAGGACTAGGTTCCTCAAAGAGGAAGACAAAATTCTTGAGATCAGCCTTGCCCTCTTCTGTGGTCTCTCCAAGTGGTCCTTTTTCTCTGAGTAGAGTTCCGGATTACTCAGTCCCTTGCCTAGTTAATTGCCTACAGCAACCAAAATGGGATCTTTCGAAGCGAAGCCCCTCCTCCAGCACAGACAGAGGAAAGCTCTGCGCAGTTCTTCACCCACAGGGTAGTTAGCACAGAGCACTGTCAAAGAGGAATTTCCTCCTTCTCATCTGCATATAACCACCTTCCATCCTAAAGCATACATTTTGATTGCCCAGATTATTTTAGCTTTCAGAGCCACAAGGGTTATTGGTGATAAGAAAATCATTCAACTTTATAAAAAAAAAAAATGTTTACAGATTCCCACCAACCACAATATTTAAAAATCTGACCTCACAGCACATTGTCTACACACTACGTAACTTTCTCTTTGCTGCCAGCGTGATCCTTTTCTCATTTCTTTAGCAACAACTCAAAAAGAAAATGAAGGGAAATGACTGACCTCGGCAGGGCAGAATTGTTTGCAGCCAAACAGTGGGATTTTTGTTTTGTTTTGTTTCGTTTCATTTGTTTTTGTGAATAGTGCTAACTGGCCTACATGGATTCCAAAATCAAGAGCTTACCCTTCGTCACACTGTACTTACACCCAACTGGCAGAACCAGCTAACGCGGGTGGTTCCTAAGCGTGAACACCTGCTAATGTAATTCTGTTCCTCTCCACACAGAAGAGAGGTGAAGCCCTCCCGACCCAGCTAACTGTGTCTCCTCACTACCTTGATGACAGTGGCTTTGAACTATACTCTGTCCTCGCTACCTAACAAACTTTCTGAAACTTTCCTTCCTTCAACTATCCCTCCTAAAATACAGTAAAGTTTGTTTAATCCTTGGTCATTTCTAATATCTTATCCTTCACAAATAAGTAGGCATAAGTTATTATTTTCAAGAAGTATCTCACATCTAGGAAAAATGTATGTTGGCTTATCTATGACCCGGCTGCATTCGTTATGGATCCAAGTCCATCTCTGGAACAAAGGTCAGGTTTTCAAAGAGCTCCGTGAGACACGTAGACATCCAACAGGCCCTTTGAAAAGAATGGGTCTCAAAGAAGCTACAAAAGTGTGTGTATAATATCATTCCCTTTTCTTAAATCCCTGTTTTGTTTTGAGGTCACAAGTTATGCTCAGACTGAGTTTGCCTTTGCCAGCAATTTATTTAACACAGGTTCACTGCAGGAATTTCACAAACCAATAGCATTCAGGATGAGTCTCTTAATAAGACAATAAAGAACATACTTCAAAGAAATGATAAATTAATTATACTGTTGTTGCAGGAGAGGGGAGATGAAAAGAATAGTCCAAATGTAGTTACGGTGTCCCTTTTTATACAAGTACGCACTCAGGAGAGGTGGCTTAACCAACCACAAGCTGACATCCAGCTGCCAGTGAAAAAACAAACCAACAAATAAATAAACAAACAACAACAACAACAACAGAAGTGTCTTCACAGAGCCACTTCTCAGTTTCCCACCGCCCATAAAAGAGTAGCCTTTACCACATCAGGAGCTAATGCCCCAGAGGTCTTCAGAGAGCCCTTAGGTAAGTAGATTGCCACCATACCCAAACCCAAAACTCTAGAAATCTCCTCATAAACTTATAGTCTAAATGTCCTCTTGACATAGCTGCTTCTCCATATGTATTTTTAAATTTTTTTCCTCTATTAATTTTAGAGAGAGAGGAAGGGAGAGGGAGAGATAGAAACATCGATGAGAGAGAACATGGATTGGCCACCTCCTGCACACCCCCAACTGGGGACCAGGCCCACAACCTGGGCATGTGTCCTGACCGCGAATCGAACCAGTGACCTCTTGGTACATGGGTCAACGCTCAACCACTGAGCCACACCGACCAAACTCCATATGTATTTTTATTGCTAAGCCCCCAGGAGTGTATGTCCTCAACTGGACCAGAGATATATCAAGACAATGATACCCTGACACAACTTACTTCATTCTTATATCCAAACAACTTTTCTCTCTCTCTCTCCCCCTCTCTTTTTATTGCATTTATTGGGGTAACATTGGTTAATAAAACCATATGGTTTTCAAGTGTACAACTCTACAACCAAAACAACTTTTTTTTGCCTTTGTCATTAACAAATGGATCAGAACAAATTCACCTGGGGCGCAAACAAGCGGATTTGCAATCATATCAACCCAATACACAATTCCACACTAAGGCACTAGGAAACACTGGGGAAATGAAATACTTCTAAACATTATTGGTAGTGGAAATACTTTTTTCTCTTTCCTTATATGCATCTGCATTGCCTAAAATATCGATTACAAACTTCCTATTTTTATGATCATCTTTTTTTTAAAACATATCAAGTAGCGGGGAGGAAAGTTCTTCCCATTACAGCTGGTTTGAAGTATGTATTATCTGAATTTTAGATGATTTGGTTTTCAGAATGAATCCCCCAAAGTAAAAATGTGCTATATCTAAGAGGTAAATTGTGCCTGCATTATATAAGCAGGTTTCTTTTAATTAACCATATTGCAAATTGCTTACCGTTAAAGTCACTAAATCATTACTTTGCTTGGACTTTTCTTTTCTTGGTCATACCTAATCAAGTATTTAAAAAAAAAGAAGGCATAGCAAAGAATTATCATATTATCATACATCAATTATCATACATCCACTGCTTTGAACATTTTTTTCAATGGAGTCTTTTTAGAAATGTGACTTTATTTTGTTACAATAACTCTCGCGTTACTTTACACTTTTACCAAATAATAGTCACATCCTTCTGTTGCTGAGAAAAAGTGGATAATGCTAATGTTTTCTTCACGTAAATACAGGGTGGGCAAAAGTAGGTCTACAGTTGTTCCTATGGAAAATAATACAATAATTAATAAATAATAATACAAGAATAAACTCTGTGTTTCACATACTCATCACTGTAAACCTACTTTTACCCCACTCTGTATATCGGAAATTTTGCCAGGAAGGGTACAGTGGGAACAGAAAGAAGATGGAAGGAGCTCATCATTGGTTATATATAGAACATTCATCAAGGATGAAGGTATAAACATGTTGGTTTGGGTAAGAAAAGAAGGAAAATACATTTTCAGAGCTGTTTTGTGTTTTAAAAAATAGACTCTATTCAACAGCTGAATTTGAAAAGCAGTTTACCAGTTGTTACAGTAAATATATTCCAAGTGAATCATATAACCACTAATTAGGTTTGAATCACTCAAGTGTACATTTGCTGTGACAACAGCTTTCCTTTTACAGATCATCCCTCTATTTATAAAAGAGCTGAAAATTAACATTTCCTGCTTTTGTCAAACTGAAGCATCTTTCAATAGTTCTCAGCAAACATCTGAAGGATTCTTGCATCCTGAGATCATCTGGCCATTATGTTTTCAAGTGTTGTCTCTCTTCAAGTACTGAGTAAGACGCACAGAATAAGTGATTGCAGATTCTTTGTGAAATAGCAACAAGAACACAACAAAAATGCCCGATGGAGAAGAGATCATAGGTTGCCATTCATGGCAGATGGGAATCAACGTAAATTGACAGGGAAGTCTTCATTCTGTTTTGCACATGACTAACCACAAGTAAAGCCTGAGCCCTGGAGAAATAAAAGGCAAGATTGTGTAGCTGTGTTTTTAATACAGTGATTATTAGTAGATCCAGATTTAAACAAATGTTTTTCTCCCAATTGAAATCGTTTCTTGAAGAACATAGCTTTAAGAGCATGGGCTGTTCAGACACTACATAGAGCCTAATGCTCACTTGTTTTCACAAGTCTCAATCTAAAAGAGGGACAGTTTTCTGGGTTGATTTTAATACATCATCCCCTAATCAACATCGACCACACTGTGATACACTGCAATCCAGAATGAAACAGTGTTTTTTCTCTGGGACGCTCAGTTAAAAATGCTAAAAAAAAAAAAAAAAATGGTCTCATTCTATGGTGGAAGTGATACTCTCTACTCTCTGAAAACTAAAAGTGTTGTTTGGGCCCTGGAATTTGCTGCATATTGGGAACATCTTAAGATTTATAGCATAGCTTCAGTTCTTGAAAGAGTGAAGAACGTAATGCTTTGTCATAGGATGTACCCAGTTCCCCAAGTGGCAAACACACAGGCAATTGTGTAAACATCAACTATACAGAAAATGTGTCCTACTTATTTTTCTGAGCAGATTCTTGTCTTCAACGTCTTTCCCATCTCTCACTCTCCCAAGTTTTCTATTTTTTCTTAAAATTTCCACTCTTCCTCATGTTCCCCACAAGCTCTCTGAGATTAAATGATTTCCTCAAGTTGAATTCTTGACAATATATTATTCTGAAATTCATTCAAAATTGACACATTTTCAGTTCACTTTTTATGGGAAGGATGATCCTACTCTTTTGACTCTCCCTGCCGTAGTCATCTCCTGCCCTTCCCTAATAAGTTTACCTTCTGCAATATCCTTTGTATCTTACCATCAAGCTCATGCTGTTCCTTGTCCATGGAACATCTGTCTTACACCCACCTTTCTCCTTAATTGTCAAAACAGTACTCATCCTTCAAGGATTTGTTCAAATACCCTCCTCCCTGTGGCTTTCCCCCATAATAGTTTATTTACAATAATATTATATTTTGGCTAATTATCAACCCTTTCCTACCTGGAAAGTTTGTCCACTGTGGTAAGATTCCAAAGACACATGGGCAGAGAGGCGAAGGGGAAAAGAAATACATTAGCTAGCCAAGTCAACTAAACCAACCTTACTAATCAATAAGGTTGTCAATGTCAAAGCTAAAACACCCTCACAGTCAGTGCCTCTCCCAAGGCCTACCCATTTGTCAACTTTATATTCTTTGTAGTTCTGGGTCTGCTCTCTTCCTACCATACTATCTCCAGGTCTTATTTATGTTTAAAACTTAGCATCTGGTCAATATCTATTGCTTACTCGATGCTTACCAAATGCATGTTGAAATTGGCTGGCTCTGGCCGGTTTGGCTCAGCGGTTAGAGCATCGCCCTGCGGTCCAGAGAGACCCAGGTTCGGTTCCCGCTAGGGGCGCGTACCTCGGTTGCAGTTTGTCCCCGGCCCTGGTTGGTCGTGCGGGAGGCAGCCACTTGATGTGTCCCTTTCACGTCGATGTTTCTCTCTCTCTTCCTCTCTCTCCCTCCCACTCTGTCTGAACAAAAAATGGAAAAATGTCCTCTGGTGAGGATAAAAAAAAAAAAAAAAAGAAATTGGCTGAATTTTTGGAGTCCATATATTGGACATAAAAGAAACATATACAATAGAAGAAAATCTGGGGGATTAATGAAATAACACTCAGGTAGAAGAGAGCACACTATGGTTCTAGTTTGAATTCCTCCACCTGTGTCCATTTGTGAAGAAGACTCTGTTTTCATGCACATAAACCAGAGAGCTGAAGGAGCTTCTCCAATGACTTCCAAGTCTTCTAGCTCATGCAACATAGTATGAAATATCAAAGCATTTTGAAAATTCAGTCTTAATGTTAGATAACATCATCAACACAGAGAAGAAAAACATGCTATACTGTAAACCAATTTGGTTATAATTTTTCTTCTAAAGTTAAATTTATCTTATTTATTTATCTTCTGATCTTAGAAGAGAGGAACTAATGTGCAACCAACTGTCTATAATAAGGGAAGTTCCCACTATGAGTAAGTCAATAGCCAGCTGTTTTCCATCTTCATAGAAAAAAAAAAACTACAGGAAATAACAGAACAGTATTTAATGAAAGAGAAGTGGGGCTTTGTTTTTGGTTTTGGTTGATACAAGAATGTTTCACAGCAAGAACAATTCCAAGCAGTGAAACAGGCTTTAAAGAGGGCAGACAAATCTTCTTATTGGAAACTATTTTATTTTTCTTTCTTCACCCGAGGATATTTCTCCATTGATTTTTCAGATAGAGTGGGAGGAAGGGAAGGAGGGAGGGAGAGAGAGAGAGAAACACTGACTTGAGAGAGACATACCTATTGGTTGCCTCCCTCATGACCCCAACCAGGGCCGGGGATCAAACCGCAACCAAGGTACGTACCCTTGACCAGAATCAAACCCATGACTCTTTGATCCGAGGGCCAATGCTCTAACTGCTGAGCCAAACCAGCCAGGGCGGAAATTACTTTAAATGTCATTGACCATCAGTCACTCTTACAAAATGCTCCCACAATATTCAGCATTGCTAACAAAGGAACTCAATGCTGCAGGATTCTCTTTTGACCCCCTCCCTCAAAAACATAGAAGAAAAAGAATTAAGTTTTAAGATGTTTTAGAGACAAAATGATAAGGTTACAAAGGAAAAAGGAATTTGTTCTAAGAATTCAGCAGCAAGAGCTCACAGATTCTGTGATTCTAGACCACGCCCCAAGCCCCCCAAGACTTTACATTTCATCTAAGAAATGAGCTTCCATGAAATTCAGCTTTCTTAGACTGAGGTTCAGAGTTGTATCTGTTACATGAAAAGTAGTCTGTTTGTAAAATGGTCCTTATCTTGACAATGTGTTTTAAATGGTCAGATTGGGCTAATGTTTCACATAATAGCAAAATTAACACAACAAATATTTCTGAGTTTTTTCATCATGCAGATTTGAGAAATGAATCTTTTCAAATAACAGTTCCTATATGGCTTTAATCAAGCAATGAACAGGTAACCCGAGAAAATGTGGTTTCAGATAATAAAGCCTGCCCTCCAGAGCTGTATTTTTTTTTTCCCTTTACTGATTTTAGAGAGAAAGAAAGGGAGAGGGAGAGAGATGGAAACATCGATGAGCGAGAACATCGATCGGCCGCCTCCTGCATGCCCCCCATGGGGATTTGACCCACAACCTGGGCCTGTGCCCCGACCAGTAATCGAACCGGCGACATCTTGGTGCATAGGTCGATGCTCAATCACTGAGCCACACCGGCTGGGCCAGAGCTGTATTTTTTAAAGAAACTTGATCATATAGGGGAAAAAGAGTTGTTTTCCTATTGAAACTACGTTTATAATTTTCCTATTTAACTACCCATCTTCCTAAATAAATTTATATAAATAGTGCCATTCATTCATTTTAAAATTAGTCACTTCATTTATAGCCATTTTGAGTCAGTAAGACTCAAGACAGTCTTCCAAACAAAATGGTCAAGTTACGCTCTGGCCTAGGTTTTGTTTGTTTGTATGCTTGTTTTTTTTCCTTTTTATTTGCTCTGGCCTAATTTAAAGAGTTCACCATGCCATATGGTTATGTGAAAAAAAAAGAGGCAGAAGAGAAGTAGTAGAGAAAAAGGAGGAAGAGAAAAAAGTAGGAGGAGAAAAAAAGTGAAGAAAGAGAAAGAGGAAAAGAAATAATAATATCCCAAATAAGGTATCAATCTTGCTGCTGAGCAACAGAGATAATTTATATTAGAATTGATTTAAGTAAAACACCTATATTTTTCCCACAACTTTGTTAAAATTTATACAAAACTACAAAAAAAAAATCCAAGATAAAGAAAGAAGCCAGAGGGAAAAAAACACCTTACCTATAGAGAGCAGTGATTTTCAACCTTTTTCATCTCATGGCACATGTAAATGAATTGCTAAAATTCTGCAGCACAGCAAAAAATATATTTTTGCCAATCTGACCAAAAAAAATTTTGGTATAATTTTGATTCATTCATACCAGATGGCTATCGTTGTGTTGGCTGTTGTCATTTTTTATTTCACAATCTAAGGGATAAGATATCAGAGTCCCTGACTAAATAGTAAGGTATTGCAAGTTCTAAAAATTCTTGTGGCACACTGGTTGAAAATTGGTGCTATAGAGTAACAAAGATAAGAATTACATCTTACCTCTTCTCAGAAATCATGCAAGCAAGAAGGGGGGAGTGAAATATTTAAAATGTTCAGAGAAAAAACCACCAACCTCAAATTCTATACCTTGCAAAATCATCCTTCAAAAGTGAAGGAGAAATAAAGACAAATAAAAACTGAGGAAATGGCCCTGGCCAGTTTGGCTCAGCAGTTAGAGCGTCAGCCCATGGATCAGGGAGTCCCAGGTTTGATTCCCACTAAGGGCACGTACCTCCGTTGCAGTTTGTCCCCGGCCTCGGTTGGGGTTGTGTGGGTGGCAACCAATCGATGTGTCTCTCTCACATCTATGTTTCTCTCTTTCTCTTCCTCCCTCTCTCCCTCCCACTCTATCTGAAGATAAATGCAAAAATGTCCTTGGGTGAGGATAAAAAAAAAACAAACTGAGGAAATGTGTTACGAGTAGATCTGCCTTTAAGAAATGTTAAAATAGGGAGAAGATGGCGGCGGATAGGACTGGAGGGAGGTTGAGTGTGTGAGAGAGTGTGAGTGGACGTGAAGGTGGACGACCAAACTCGTGCAGTGCAGAGACACGGAGCAGCAGGTTCCTGTGCTGTGGACGGGAGCAGCCGGCTACCGCGGTAAGCGGCCCTTCAGGGCGCTTCTCCTTGTGCCGCAGGGAGGTCCCATCATTTTGGTGTTTCCTCAAAAAGTTAAAAATTGAACTGCCATTTGACCCAGTGACCCCACTTCTAGGAATATACCCTAAGAAGCCTGAAACACCAATCAGAAAGAATATATGTACCCCTATGTTCATAGCAGCATTATGTACAATAGCTAAGATCTGGAAACAGGCCAAGTGTCCATCAGTGGATGAATGGATAAAAAAGCTGTGGTACATATACACAATGGAGTACTATGCAGCTGTAAGAAAGAGAGATCTCTTATCCTCTGAGACGACATGGAGGGACCTGGAGAGTATTATCCTAAGCGAAACAAGCCAAGCAGAGAAAGACAAATAGCACATGACCTCACTTATTTGTGGAATATAATGAACATAACAGTCTGAGGAACAGGGTAGACCCAGAGATGTGGAAGTAGGGTACAGACTGACAACCCTCAGAAGAGAGGGGAGGGGGGAGGGAAGCAATAAGCCACAGAACTTATGCGCATGTATGCATAACTGATGGACATGGACAACAAAGCTGGGGATGGGGTGGGGGGGGATGGGGAGGAGGGTGTCAGTGGGGGAAAAAGGAGAAACATCTGTAACAAAAACAAATTAATAATAAATAAATAAATAAAATAAATAAATAAAGATAAAAAAAGAAATGTTAAAATAATTTCTTTAGAGAAGCAAAATAATTTAGGTCAGAAACTCATAGTTACATAAAGCAAGGAAGAACAAAGAAGGAATATGTGAGGGTAAAATAAAACTTAAGGGATATGTTGTTTTGTGTATTTACTGTTTTAGATGACACTCTTCTAGACCTATGGCATAGAATATAAATGAAAATGAAATATTTGACTATATAAAAGTGAAATAATTCCACAGAATTAAAGAGTTGTTTTTTTATAGGACATTTGCTTATGGCTTTCTATTAGACTGAATATAAAGGTAGAAAGAGGTTTTAAATGTCTCTCAAGGGTTAAATTTCCAGCAATACACAAATAATCAAAAAGTATTTTGATTACTTGAGGCAGACAGAAGGAGACATTAGGAACCAACCGCTCTACCTTGGATTTTTTACTTTGCTGATTATAGTTACACTCAGGGCTATACTGGTTAATATTTAACAGCCTATTCTTGTTGGCCAATATGAGCCGCTCCAGCAAACCATAGCTTCCTCCCTTTAGGATGAAGGTGTCCAATTTTCATTGCTATTATCTTGCCTACTGGTGTTTTCAAAAATGTATTTACCAAGAAAGTTTACAGCTTTGATGAAACACCTAATTATCTGTAATTTAATTAGAAATTAAAAATGAAGGCAACTACGTTGCTCCACTAAAACAGTGGTTAAGTCTTGGGGATTTCAATACTCAAATTTAAATACTGGTATCAACTCTTAGAAGACATGATTTTGAGCTTTTTACTTAACCTCTCTAAACCTTTTGCTACATCTCTAAATTAAACATAATACCAGGTCTGCCTTACTATTGCATAAAATTAAATTAAATCATCCATATAAAGTATATCCAATAATCACTATATGTGCATGTCATACCAATAAAACACTCTACCAGTTATTTTTATTCTTTGAGAAAAACAAGAGTATTTATAGTTATGAACAGCCAAAGTAATAGCTGCTCTCATGTAAAAATGAATTCACTTCCTGGGTTATTTATAGTGGCACTTGAAATTTATTTTCAAAAGTGAACAAGTACATTTAATTTAAAATTAATAAGACCATTATTGTGTATTCATTAAAATTTCATGTGATTATTGGAAACATTTATAAGGTATGCAATGGACTCGTGTTATATAGAAGAGACAATAATTAAGTTTTAATAAATGGAATTTTAAATAATCACTTATAAAAATATATTATTAAATTTGAGACCTCTTATTTTAAAATCTATCTATAATTTCTATTTACTAGAGACAGATTAGGAAATTATGTGTTTTGTGAACACTTAAATAACTAGAATTAAATTTAGAAATGAGTGACAAAGAATAAGTCTGCTAGTCAGAGAGTCTTCTGCCAGCTACAAAACCATAATGCAATCAGGAGATTGTGCTGACATTCCTCTCTGTGCCTTCCTTTTTTTTTTTCTTTTCTTTTTTTCCTCAGTAATCAAGGTCATTATTTAATGATGTCAATAAAGTCTCCCATTTCTCCCTGCAATGCTGATGATAAATGGCACGTTTGTTCATGGGGTGTCACAAAGGTCAGTGTGTAATTGGCATCACTAATAATACCTGTGTGATTTAATTTGATCAGCAGGTAATTTGTCTCATTTTCTTTTTTTCCCATTATTTGTGACTTTGCCAAGGAAACAGCAATGTTTCATTTTGTTTCTTTAAAACATCTGGTCACTCATATAGCTAAATCACAAATCCCATGAAGTATCACAAATCCCATAAGTATCTTGCTTACAAGGTTTTCCCCAACTTGTGAGCACAATTCCTGGAATATAACTGGAGTAGAATTAATAACGGTTTCTCAAGTGAATGAGTGCATGAATGAATGAACAAAAGAATAGAGAAAATACTGTAAAATTATCTTTAGAAATTACTAAAATTGTTCAGAGCAGAGCTTTCTTACTTCTCATGAGCTTTTTAAATGTTCCTTTACAGTACTTCTTACAGTTTGAAATGACATGTTTATAGGATTACCTGATTAATGCTAGCCTTCCCTACCAGACCATTTTGTATACAATAATCCGCACAACCTTGAACACAGGACCCAGCACTTTGTAGCCCTCAGTAAACACTGATGGAGGATGAATGCCTCCTGTTTGGGTAGCTCAGTGCATTAGTAGACATCAAAACTCTGAGACTGCCTGCCCCATTTTATAAGATAAAGAAGCTCTGTAATAAAAAAGTAAGTCTGCTTGATAATATTTTGAACGTCTATTACAATGACGGCATAATCCCCAAGATTTTCAGTGATCCTGTGTACGTGGGAAGTCTTTAGAGAAGGAGTTTCATCTCCCTTCCTCTGAATAAGCACAATGAGCAGCATCTGTACCCCCAATCAGACACTGTTACAACGTGTGACAGAATACATTATGTATTCTAAAATATACACCATATAAAACGTATGATTTGAAATGCTGTTTCTCGCCTGAGAAATGGGCTCCAATGATTGGTTCAATCGTCTTACCATAGTTTTGGAGGTAGGACTGGTAAAATTAGAAATTAAAACATGTATCTGGCCAGGTCTCACTGTGCACCACAAAGTCACCTGTGATTTGTGATTAAACCAAAATATATTCAGTATGTAGCCCTACACATCGTCAGTGTGACCTTGGGTTTCTTTTAATGCCCTAAGGGAAAACACTGTCAAAAACTCCCCAGGCACAAGCCAGTAGCTTTTTCACATAGTTTTCTCTCCTCTCTCTCTCAAAGGTGCAATAATTTCAAACTGAACATTAAGGAATCTCTTACAGAAATTAAAGTTAATATGCTATAAAACTGCAGCAGCAATAATAGCTGCCAATTATCAAAGGTCTATTATGTTCCTAGCACTGTGCTAGCTTCCTGTCCCGTATAGCCATTCCTCACAATCACACTGAAAGTAAACACAAGTCTCACTTAAATAATTTTCTCAAGATCACATAGGTAACAAGGGGACACAGCTGGTATCTGAACCAAAGTCCATAAGAATAGAGCATGGATTTTCAGCCTTGGCACTAAAGACATCTCAGACCAAAAATTCTTTGTTGTGCATGGACCGCCCTGTGACTCTACCAACTAAATGCCAGTAGCAACTCCCTCCCAGTGGTAACAAGCAAAAATGCTCCCATGGGAGGCAAAATCCCTCCTACTCCCCACACTCCAGCAACCCCTTACCTGTTTTCACCCACCGTCTCCCCACCCACACCCACACCCTCAGAGAACCACTGGAACACAACACCCAACTTTTTACTCACTACCATTCCCTAAGAGTCTAGCATTCAAATTTAACCCATTTTAGTATGTACTAAAATTGCAGAAAACAGATATATATTCATATGGCAATTTAACAAAGCAGATCTCCACCTAAACAAGATACAATAGGTAAACCCAACTTCATACGAAAAGGTACTAAATGTATTGTGAAACCTTCTTTTACAGGCATTGTTTGGAAATGCTTCCATTTTAGAAAACTGAAAGGAAAAAAGAACGGAGAAAAATCAAAGTATACCGAAGTTTTCATCTGCAAGGTGCCCATATATCTTTGAGGAATTCAAGTACTTTATCAAAATTAAATCTTTGAGTTATAAATGAGAAAAAAGATCCCATTTATTATTTCCTAGTGATTTTTTGAAGTGGGGTTTAGCCCTGAAATAAGAGTCAGGAGGGTGCTTCTTCAGGTCACGTGTCTTCTATCGCTTTTACAAAAATCAGAAGGTCAGAATTTCAAATGATTTTTCTAAATTGGGAATCAATTAAAATGACATCCGGAATTTTGAATAGTCATTGCTGCATTAAAAAAAAAAACTACAAATTTAACCTTTGTTTCTAGAACAGAGAATTATGCTGTTGTTTTTGTTTTTTGCTTTTGCTTCTGTCACTGTTGGTTTCGAGTTGTAGTTTAAATATAAAAATGGATAGACAGTACTCTGGAGTCATTTGCTTTAAACCACAGCTCTATTCCTCGGTATCAGAGATAAAGTACATGCACCTGCTAACAACAGTCATCAGCCTTTGTTTGTTCATTTGTTTGTGTGTGTGTGTTTGTTCTCCTGATCAGCAAAAGAAGTTGTATATAAATATCTTATATCTCCACAACGCCAACACTGATATAACATTCCTCTAGAGTAAATGAACTTGAGAAAATAAATTTCAGTGATAGTGAGACTTTTGCTTCTAACAAAAATGAAACCATGGGTATCAACTGATCCATCTGAGAAAATGACTCTAAAACGAGGCAGAATATATGAGGTGGCCATTTTCCGGAAAGGGACACCAGGCCGTCAGCCAGAAGGGAAACACACACAGCTGGTGCCGTGTTCTGCTAGGAGCACTTTCTGGACAGTGCACAGAAAGGCAGACCCCAAGCACAGAGTGCTGGGCACGATAACCTGCGCTGGGAAGAAACACTGGACTTTGGGTCTGCAGAGATAGCTGACTTTATAAGGCAGGGGAGTGAACAAGAGGGAAGCCAAATCCCAGGGCCCAGAATCTGGGGTGAGCACCCGCCTCAAGTCCTTGGCTGAGGGCTGGGCTGTGTGTGTAAAGAGATTGCACAATGCCTGGAAGATAACAGCGCTGGGGAGCAAAGAGCACAGAGAGGCTGGAGGCCCAGCCAAGCCAGGGGGAAGGAACGAATGGTACACATTTGCCATTCAGTGGAGATCCCAAAAGGCCACACCACACAACTCAGGACTATGCCCTCCATTGAAGACCATGCTCAACGACAAACTGCAATAAGCCTAAAACCCAAGCACAACAGGTACAGAAGGACTATTAACAACCACCTGCCAAAAGAAGAAGAAGGAAAAAAAAAAAAAGAACTTCAATCTTTAAAGAAAGACAACATAACATGGTGGGAGGAAGGAGGAGAAAATTGTATTAACTTTTTTTTTAAACTTTTGATCTTGTTAGAAAAACAAGAGTAAATGAAACTTAAAATATGTAGAAGAAAGTAAATAAGAAAATAAGTGGAAATCAATGATAGAAAAGACAATATAGGAAATCTAAATAAAATCAATTTTTAAAATACCTAGTAATTCTGATTAAGAAACAAACAGCACAAAAATTCAAATTACCAATATCAGGAATATAAGAGGGGACCTCACTACATATTCTAAAAATAATAAAAAGTACCTTTATATCGATAAAAGTGATAACTATGATAAAATAAACAAATCCTCGAAACACACAAGTTACCAAACTGATACAAGTAGAAAGAATTTTTTTTAATAACCACATATCTGTTAAAAATTGAGTTCTAACTTAAAACCTTCCCAGGTCCAGATGGTTTCATTTGTGAATTCTGTCAAATATTTAAGAAAAATATAATTTATTCTTATGCATACTTTTAAAAACATATAGGAGGACATAACACTTCCTAACTTTGGGGGAGGTTCAAATAGCCCTGATACCAAACCTAAAAAGATATTACAATAAAAATAACTACACACCAACATTGTTCATGGACATAGATGCAAAAATCCTCAACAAAATATTAGCAAATCATTTCTGGAAATATATATAAAAAATAATATAACATAACCAAGTGGGTGTTATCCCAGAGATGCAAAATTGATTTACCATTTGTATAAATAAAAGTCACTCACCATATTAACTGAATAAAAAGGAAATCACGTGAGCACCTCAATATATACAGAAAAGATTTTGGCAAAATTCAGCATCCTTTACTGATAAAACAGAAACCTTTTATCAAACTAAGAACAGAAGGGAACTGCCATAATCTGATAAAATGTACCTATGTTTTAAAATAGCTACAGCTACCATCACACTTAGTGGTGAAATAGTAAAATCTTCCCCCCTTAATACTATGAATGTACCAGGATGTTGATTTTTAACAAGTCTGTGCAGCAGTCACTGTACTAGAGGTCCTAGCCAACAATTACAGCAAGAAACCTAAATTGAAGTTATAAAGATTGAAAAAGAACAAGTAAAACTATACTTATTCATGTGCAATATTACTGATGATACAGAAAATTCTATGAAACCTATAAAAATCAAGTAGAAGTGTATATTGTATATGCCAAGATCATGGAATTCAAGGTCAATGTTGTACATACTAGCAATAAACAAATTGAAAATAAATTTTTTAATTTTTCTATTATTTGCAATGATCTCAAAAAATATTAAATACTTAGGAGTAAATTCAACAAAAGATGTACAAGCCTTCTACATGGCAAACTACAAAATATTGCCAAGAGGTATTCAACAATGCCTAAATACATACCTAAAGATATACCATGTCCATTCAGTTAAAGACTTAATGCTGTTAAACTGTCCGTTCTTTCCACATGCAATCTCATCAAAACCTCAACAGACTTTTTGTAGCATTTGACATGCTGATTCTAAAATATACATTTAAATAAAAAAGATCTAGATCCTCCCAAAGAAGTAAAAATTTAGATAAGTTATTCTTTCTAATTTCAAGATTTATTATAAAACGACAGTAATCAAGAAACAGTGGTATTGGCTTAATAATGGACAAATAAGTTCAATAGATGAGAAGAGAGTCTTTTCAACAAATGGAGTTGGAACAGCTAGAGATTTTTGTTATCCCTCCTTAAAGCATACAGAAAAATTAATGTGCTAAGATTTAAGTCTAACTATAAGAGCCAAAACTGTAAATCTTCTATAAAAAAAAAAAATGAGAGAATATCTTTTTGACCCTCAGGTAAGCAAAGATCTCTTAGAGAGGATACAAAAAGCATTCACCTAAAAGAATATATTGATAAATTGGAGTTCATCAACAAGAAGAAGTCGTTCGAAAATTACAAGTTAAAACCACAGTGAAATAGGATAACACATTGACAGGAATGGCAGAATTTTAAAAGACTGACAACACCAACTATTGACCAATATTTAAAGTAATGAAAACATTCAGACATTGCCAGTAGGATTGTAGACCGATACACCACTTTGGAAAATGGTTGGGAAATTTCATAGACAGCTAAACATACACCTACCTATGATTCAGAAATTCCATGCAAGACAAATAAAAACCTATTGCTGTAAAGAGCCTAGTTCAAGAATGTTTGTAGAAGTATATTCACTATAGGTAAAAACTGGAAACTACACCAATGTCCCACAACAAAAGACTGGATAAACAAATTATAGTATATTTATATTGCGGAATATCACCCATCAGTAGAAAAACCAAAGTCATTATACACACAACATAGATAAATCTCAAAAACTTTATGATGAGCAAATAGAAGCCAGATATAAGGATGTATTTACAATTTCATTGATGTGCATTAAAATAACAAGCAAAATTAATCTATAACAAAAGATATCACAAAAGTGGTTGCTTTCTGGGGAAGAGGAATTGGCTGGAGAAGGGCACAAGGAAATCTGGAATGATGGGAATATTCTGTATTTTGAAAGAGTTATTGGTTATGTGTGTGAATGCATTTCTCAAAACTCATTAACCTGTGCCATTTATGATTTATTTCACAAAATGTAAACAACAAGTTTATTTATTTATTTTTATTATTAATTTACTTTTGTTACAGATGTTTCTCCTTTTTTCCCCCATTGATACCCCCCTCCCCCTCCCTCCCTTCCCCGTCCCCAGTTTTGTTGTCCATGTCCATTGATTATGAGTACATGCGTACAAGTTCTGTGTTCATCGCTCCCCTCCCCCACCCCCTCTTCTGGCAGATGTCAGTCTGTACCCCACTTCCACGTCCCCAGGACTACCCTGCTCCTCACATTGTTATGTTCATTATATTCCAGAAATAAGTGAGATCATATGATATTTGTCTTTCTCTGCTTGGCTTGTTTCACTTAGGATAATAGTTTCCAGGTCCTCCCATGTCGACGCAAAGGATAAGAGATCGTTCTTTCTTAAAGCTGCATAGTACTCCATTGTGTATATGTACCACAGCTTTTTTATCCATTCATCTACTGATGGACACTTGGGCTGTTTCCAGATCTTAGCTATTGTAAATAGCGCTGCTATGAACATGGGGGTACATGTATTCTTTCTGATTGGTGTTTTAGGCTTCTTAGGGTATATTCCTAGGAGTGGGATCACTGGGTCAAATGGTAATTCAATTTTTAATTTTTTGAGGTAACACCATAGTGTTTTCCATAGTGGCTGCACCAGTCTGCACTCCCACCAGCAGTGTACTAGAGTCCCCTTTTCTCCACACCCTCGCCAACACTTGTTGTTTGATGCTTTGTTGGTGGCGGCTATTCTGACAGGTGTGAGGTGATACCTCATTGTTTAAACAACAAGTTTAGATAGGATACACAAAATTAATAAATCAGGGAAAATTAATCTGTAGTGGTCAAAGTCAAGAGAGCGATTGCCCAAGGTATGGAATTGTGACTTGACAGATGTGAGGCAGCTTTCGCAGTATTGATGATGGTTGGTACCTTGATCTCGTCTGGGTGCTGGTTGTGCTGGAATGTTTACTTTGTGGAATTTCAAGTACACTGACAATATGGGCATTTTAAAGATATGTTGCACTTCAATATAATTAGCATTTAAATTTTTTGATACTAGTAATCACAAAAATCAATTCCTAGCTAGAAACACTTATACTGTTTCATTGCTACAGTGGGATGTAAGGACGTTGCTAGCTGAATCGCCCTATTGTGTATAATAACCTCCTACTGGAAACACTTTAACCTGTTACTATGACAGCGTGCTTTGACGATGGCATTCACAGAGACCGAATCATTTCCATGTAATCTGTCCAGTTGCTTGGTTATTAAAGATGACAAGGAAGCAACAGCGAGCATCACTAGAGAAATCACAGCAACATACATCTGTCACATTATAATACAGTGGGACTGGAGATCATTCGGGAGTGTCATAATTGCAATTTCAGAAAACCAAATACTATTTATGTGATAACATCCACCTGTATTTCTTTAACTTGTATTTTCAATTTGCTGCCTGTTTACATCTATTCAAAACTGAAGCGCTGCATGTCATTAAACACTATGTAAATAAGTTGGGTCTAACTGTGAAGGATCAGAAGCTAACTGGGAAACCTCAGCATCTGGGGCTGGAAGATTCTATTTTAACAACACCCATCTGGCCCTTGAAGCATAGCTTAAGCATTTTGATAGACACGCCAAGATTCAACTGAGGAGATAGTCTTTTACCACAGATGAAACTATCTCCCAGTGAAAGAGAACAGATTAATGGAAGTGTCAGTTAGGGTTCTTTGGTTGCAATGTACAGAAATTGATTCTGGCTAACATATGCAAGAGAGAGAGAGAGAGAGAGAGAGAGAGAGAGAGAGAGAGAGAGAGAGAGAAATTGATTTGGGACTTGCTCAGTGGATTAAGATGAGGAAAGACACCAAGGCTTTGGGGCTTTGAAAGGGAAGTAAAGGAAATGTGTACTGGAGATCGTTTGGCCCACCTCACATCCTCTTGGACTAAGACTGCATTCCAGCTGTCACTGCAGAAAGCCACTACACCTGTATAAAGTGACACTTTCCTTTACAGCAGCTCTCTGCCACAGACGATGCTTGTGGAAGCCCATGCAGCCCTTCCGGCACGTACACACAATTATGGAGATGGGAAGAGGTAGCAACTCCTGTGGCAACCAGTGCCACGTGAGCTGCTGGGAAGTATGACCTTCTTCATCCCCCAGCTGGGCAATTCTGAGCTGCTTGGTACAGGGTTCTGCATAGGGTCCGCAGCAGGATCACATCACCGCCGGGGGGAGCAGTGGTCGGCTTGATGCTGCAGCTCTGGCTGGGCTCTCCCCCACCCCCTCTGTTTTACCCTCCCCATCCTCCGCAATGGCCGCCTGGAATCACTTCCCAAAACACACTCGTCGTCCATAAGCCTTTGTGCTGGGCTCTACCTTGGGGGGTGGGGGGGTTCTACGCTAAAACAAAAGGTATCTACAGGGTTCTGTGGCTGCCAAAGCGGATGAATTCAGATCCGTGTAGTCATTTTTGTTCCTCTGCTCACGATTTGAATCCTGTGGAGAGCATGCAACAGGCCAAGCTCGAGTCCCCTGCCCACCCCTCGAGGCGGAAGGGTAAGGCTCAGCAGATAGTCTTTCACAGGAGAAAGAGGTAAATAAAAACAAAAAAGTTACTCTTTCCTTATTAATTTTGCGTGTCTGAAATATTGCATTAAAAACCTGAGAAGCAATATTATTTAAATTAAATCTCTAAATTAACAACACACATAACATCATATTTACAATTCATTTATTTTGCTAAGTGAGATTATAGGTCACTTCTACTTATGGTGATTAATTAAAAATTCATCGAGAATCTGAAGATGGTTAGGTTAGAACCTCACATCCTGCTCACTCTTTTTCAGGGTTCGATGTACGTTGCCTCCAGAAAGGAACTGAGACTTCTAGTCAAAATGGAGTAAGCACATTCCACAGTACTCATCTCACTAATTCCAACTAAGCACTCTAGACAAAATATATAAATAGAGCAACTATCAGAAGAGTATGAAAAGCAGAAGGAAAAGGCAGACTGGCTAGGGACCTGCAGACTCAAGGAACAACGTGGGAGACTTCCCTGGCTTGTTCGATTTGTCTCCTACACATCTTGGTATTGGCACTAGAGGAGCTTATAACCCTGAAACACACAGAGATAAAGAGATGCCAAAAAAAAAAAGACTGCTCTTGCTATCCAAAGCACAGAGAAGAAGGTAGCCCTCAGGACAGAACCCTAGGACTATGTCTCCGTACTCTAGGCAAACACCGCAGAAGAAACTGTGCCTCTGCCCCTTCTCACCAGGCATTGCAGACTGTGGACCAGAGCCAAGTCAAACATCCCCACAAGGCACTAACCAAGCAAAGGATGCAGTGTCCATGTTCCTCCCTCTCCCCTGGGTGCTGTGGATATTACAGAGGGGATCCTGTCAACCAGCCCCACTCTGCAATAGCTGCAGAAGAGGCTGAGTCCTCCCTCCCCACCCACCCATCCTTCCAATAGTCCATCTTGCTGTACAGGAATATAAACAGGCAGCATCCTTCCTCCTTCCCCATCAGGCACTCTGAAGGCTGTGGAAGGAGCCCTGTCCACAATCCCTTCCCTGTATTAAGGGAACATCAGCAAAGAGGAGGCTCTCTACCCTCTCCAACTAGATTGGGGAGATTAGGACATTAGATTAAGAAGAGCAGGGAGCTGGGAAAAGGGATTCTTTATAGCTGAGCATAAAATCACAAGCAAACATCCCAAGCATCCCATGTGTGAAACTGACTAGAATCAATAGAGCAAAAGCTTTGAAAACTGATCTATGGTGTAGAATACCACTCAGGTTCCAAACTGGCCTCAGTAGCACACCAGCAGGGTAGACCAAAATAACACTGCAAAACTGGAAAATTAAAATGACATTGGAACGGCAGCCTGAAAAGGAGGACTAGGTCATGCTTTCTGAACCTAAACAAGTCTATTGGCTAGTAAAATAGAAGATTAAATAGCAACCAGAATGTCATAACATAATACTTAAGAAGTCCAGAATGCAATCCAAAATTGTGTGTCATACCAAAAACCAATAAACTCTCAATTCAAATGAGAAAAGATAATCAACAAATGTCAACACTGAGATGATCCAAATGTTACACTTATCCGACAAGAATTTTAAAGCAGTGATCATAAAAATGCTCCCACAAGAAATTATGAACACTCTTGAAACACATGGGAAAATAGAAAGTCCTAGAAAAGAAACAGAAAATATAAAACAGAAAAATCTTAGAATTAAAAATACAGCTAAAATTGATCAACTCCCTAGGTGAGCTCAGTCACAGAATGGAGATAACAGAAGAGGGAAAAAAAATCAGTAAACATAAAGATAGATCAATAGACATTACCCAATCTGAACAACAAAGAAGAAATAGATTTTTTAAAGTACAGAGCCTCAGGAATATATGGGGCAACAACAAAAGATCTATCATTTGTGCCGCTGAAGTCCCAGCAGGAAATGAGAAAGAGGTTGGGGCTAAAAAAATATTTGGAGAAATAGTGGCTGAAATACTCTCAAACTTGACAAAAGACATAAATCTACAGGGGGAAAAAATGAACAAATCTGAACAGGATAAACTCTAAGAAATACATGCCTTGACACATCATAATCAAAGATCTAACTAAAAAAATAGAAAAATATCAAGAAAGCAGCCAAAGAGAAATAATACATGACCTATAAGGGAGAAACAATTCGAATTCTAAAGTCCTTCTAACCAGAAACAGTGGAGGCCAGAAAGAAGTGGCCCAATATTTTTCAAGTGTTGAGAAAAAAGAAATATCAGCCTAGAATCCTAGATGCAGTGAAAATATACAGGGAATTTCACACATGAAAAAACAAATTCATATATTTGGCTTCACTTGAGAAATGAGGAAACCTGGCCATTGGGGCCTCAGTTCATACAGAGCAACAATGGTCTTGAGTCTTGCTCCCTTTAAATGAGGCATATACTCTGTTTCAAACATTTATTCTACTTGCCTGGCTGTTGTAGCCATTAGGTGATAGCATCCAGACTATTTGTTCTAAAGTTTTCCAGAGACTCTAATAAAAGCCATAGATACCCCAAAAGGTACCCATGTAAACAACTCTGCATTTAGTTTCCTAGACTATTGACCCATATGTCCCTAAGATTCTGCAGACTCCACTTTAAGAACCCCTGTTTTGTATCATCTAGTATACTATTCTATTCGCACACACCTTGGAATATTGATTACTTACCCTTTCACAATGTTAACATTAATGCTTCTTGCTTTTTCTGTGTGTTAGAAATGCCTCTCTCATTGTCATATATATTTGCTGTATTATTTTAAAATATTCAATTCTACTATGAAGACAAACAAGGAAGATAAATGGAACTAAATATAGAAGCAAGTACCTTGTGAAACATATTAGACATAGATAAAGTAGGTAGAGTCTATATTTGAAGGAACAGAAAACCAAGTAGTCACCAAATATTCATAAGGCACCCAATAGTTCTGGTACATACTTTGTACAATGAATGAATGAATGAATGAATGAATTACTACAAGGCTCAGCTTCTCCATTACATTATACTCCTCCTACCTCTAACAGAATACTTTTTTCCCTTATTCATTATTATGTCTTTTACTAGATCATAAATTTCTTGGAGGCAAGGGCCATAAATTATGTTGTGCACATGACAGGAGTTAATAAGTATCTGAAAGCAGTATCACACATACAGTAGTGATTGTCAGACTCGAGGGTACATCACAATCACCTTGGGAGCTTGCTTTAGAATGCAGATATCTAGCAACCACCTCCAGAAGCTTTGATTCAGTAATTTAGAGATGTAATATTTAAAATCTGAATTTTTACCAAAACTTCCACTACTTTTGATGTAAAGACTCCATCAAGAAGATATTGAAAACTATTGAACTAGGGGGTATTGAAAGTCTAGGGCAAATAGTAATCTCTATGTCCTCTCTTATTATGATCAACTTATCAAACAGGTTAAAATGAACTTCAGAGTAGCCTAAAAGCCACTGGAGGAAAGGTGGACCTAGGTTCTTCATTTTAGTTGCTGTGATTTGGGGGATAAGGAGGAGAATGTATTTCTATCTGTAAATGAGAGAAAGAGGGGAAGGGAGGAAGGGAAGGATAAGGGGAGGGAAGCCATCATAGAGAAAGAGTGAGAGTGTGTTTTTCTCTTTCACCTTATTGTCATACCAGCTGGCAGAGCTACTGCCTTCTGCCCAACCAGCTGCCTTTTGTTATCGTTGCCCATGGCCAGAGATGGGAGAGAAGCAAGAACCATAGCTTAGTTCCTGGGGCAACTGCCCCGTTTTCTCACCCCAAGGTTAGAATGGTTCTGCTGCTTCTTTGATTGATTGCATAATACTCATTCTTTCATGAATTAGAGTTGAAGCTAAGAGCCCAGTGTAAAATTTTAAATTGATAATTAGATTTTTTTAAATTAAGTATTACTTTTAGACAATTTCAGGTTGAAGAAACACTTAAAGATCAGTAGGGATTTTTAAGCTGGACGTGCGAAAATGCAGAAATGCCTTTCAAGTTGAGCGATGACTTTATGCGTGGACTCACAGTAGTTGAAATAAATAGTCTATTGAATCTTCTTGATTTCTGTTTTACTTTATGAAAATTTTTCATAGTATTTTCCAACCCTGCTACCATGTAACAATAGATTTAAATTTACTAACAAATTCCTGACCCCAACTTTCATATAAAGTTGTCAATCCAAACACTCCACCTTTAATTTCTGGAGCACATAATAATCAATTTTGAATTCTCAATAATATATGTAATAATGAAATATATTAATTAGGAAGAATTCTTTTACATATCTCTAAACTGTTTATTTACTGTTCATTGAAACTGCAAGTAGTTAGATTGGAATTCCAAGCTTTTTCAAGTTATAGAAATCCACAACTAGTCCAAAGTACCATAAACATTTGTATGCTAAGTGAAGACAATTGTCTTCTTGCACAGACTCATTTTCCCCAATTCAAAACAGAGATTCACAAAGAAACAAACAGCTAACCTAATGATGAAAGAGATGGGACATTTACTGCCTCCTTTCTTTACATGATATAGCAAGGAAACAATAGCTGAGTTCAGTACTAAAGGGACATTAAAACATCAGTAAAAATATGCAATAAGTATAATTCTTTGTTTACTGGTCTGGACCTTTCTCACATGATGAACATTGGTGATGGCGCCAACATTTGGTTTTCCATCTAATAAGAGAGTATACAAAAAGAAAAAGAGGTAAAAATTGTACTATTATTTAATGCTTTCCTGAGCCAGACCCAAGCAGTTACGCAAAAATAAAAACAAAACGAACAAAAAAGCACACAAATAAACAAACAACTGATCTAACACAATGCATCAAGTTAGGACTGTGTTGGGTACTCAAAGGAAACAAGCCCCACCAGTGAATATTAACCTCCTACCTTACAGGAATCACTCCAAGACAGTTACACACAGACTAACAATTACACACAACCTTTATTACTGTGGTTGCATATGATTTTTCTTCTTTTATATTTACATAAAAACTAGGAAAAAAATACTAAGATTCTCTTAAGTTTGCTATTAATATATAACATGAGAAGCATTTTTCTGATTTTACTATTGCTTACTTGATGCAATTACTATTATCCTCATTGTACAAGATTTGTATCCTATCAGAAGGGGTGTTTTTTCAAATATCTAAAGGTCCTAATTCACAATCTTTATTAAAAGATTTTTAAAGACATATTCAAAAGAATTTATATTAAAATATAACTTATATATAACCCTTCAGCCACTTCAGATCTCTCTAACTCTGAGATAGATATAACACCTGACCAAAAATTTTAAATCTGATTTTTTTAAATGTTGCTCTTCAGAAGAAAATAAAGACCCTAATAAGAAGACTGGGTATTAAAGAACTCTTATCTGGAAAAAAGTTAATTCTATTGGAGAAAATATCTACAGAAAAATACATTTTAGTGTCCCCAACAAAAACAGCTGGTCAACCCATCACCCTATAGTGAAGCACACCCAACCACACCTATAGGGCTTTTAGTCTCTCAAGATTAAGAATTCATGGACAACATATGAAGGAACCTCCTTCATAAAAGTAAGACAACAAACAAGAGGAACTAAGAGGAAAACAGACAAGGTAGGGAATGAAGCAATAGGATTAAATAATCTCTTTCATCTCTAAAATTATTTAATGAGATGAGTTTGAGTGACTTCTCACAATCTAATCACTAAAATCAACCCAGGAGCCTAAACTGTTGACTTAGACAGAAACTCCAGTTCAAACAAGCTTAAGATGAAAAAATATATATATATTGATTTACTTAGTTGAAAAGGCCAGAAATAATGCTGGCTCCACACATGATTAGATTTAGAGGTCCAATGATGTCATCAGAACTTGGTTTCTCTCCAGTTTTGGCTCTATCTTCCACTGAGTTGGCTTCTTTCTCTGGCTTCACATAATGGCCCATGACAGCTCCAGGATCATAATCTCCCAGGTTTATCTCCAACTGGACTATTTTGGCTGCCACATATAACCCTGAATCACTGCGGCCTGGGCTCATACTCAGCCCTGATTGAATTGTGACTTGCAAATTTTCTGTTATTTTCAACAGAGTATATTTTAACTAATATATATTTTAATATCAGGAAATTAGGCATTGCAGAAAACACACTGGTTTAATAGAAGATGAAGGATACAAAACAGAGAAGACTCTCTATCTCCTCTACTCTTTCTCTCTGGTAGTCTTATACCATATTGAAGATGTTAAACTATGGCCTTTTTAATGCTGAAACTCAGTCAATGTGCCTATGAAGGTTATAGCAATTATGGACTTGTGTTTAAAGTGTTTTTAACACTTCTTGAGTCTATCAATGAAGTCTTACAAGAAAGAGACAAACAGGCTGAATATATCCCACTGTAAGCAGAGAAGAATTTTAAAATAGCTTCATTAAGAAGGCCCCTTTCTGTAATCCAAAATGATGGAATTTTTTAGGTTAGAAAAATTGAATTATCTACTTTAACAAATATTAATGCTGATAAAGATTGGAAGGTAGATGATTTGGAAGGATATAAGATTGAGACACAAGAAAAACTTCAGATTCAGGCAACTCCTTTGAAGAATTCTCTACCTGAAAAGGATACAACATATTTATGTCCACCAACCTAAGGCTATTGCTTCAGATCTCTTCCAGGGACAGGCCAAATGTAAATAGAGGCCAGTAAACTAAGATTATAGGAAACAGAGATTTGTTGCTAAGAGATCAAAGTCCCTAACTCACAAATCATGACCGCACTAAAATCTTCTGGTATGGTACTACACAAAGTGAAATTGACAAATACTTATGGACTGAGCTTGGCCATAAAGAGCTATGACTTAAATCTTAAATCCCTTGGCCACCCACTTATGAGGAGTAAACGACTAAAGCTGTGTAGCCCCAGAAAGGGCATCCTACCCAATGTCTATCTCATATGAAAGATAATGGAGAAGAGTTATCCTCTCAGCAGGTGTCTACATAAGAAATATCCAAACCTGTAGTGAAATGTTTTAGTTTATTCAAGCCAAACTGGTGACATATGCCAGGGAACAAGATCTCAAATGCTCAAGAGAATAACAGTTTGCAGTTTCTTTTATGCATTTGAGATTAAGAAGGGAACAGGATGGTGGGAGAAAGCAAAGCAGAGATCAGATTACAGCATAGTTATGTGTTCCCTAAAGGGTGGTCACATGTTAGAAGGAATGGTCTGAAAGGGGGCATTTCAAAGGTGTGTTAACCTAGATACACAGAAACAATGGACAGGGCTTGCTTAAGGCAAAGATAAGCCTCTTAGTAAAGAAGTTATTATATATACCTGGGGTGTGACTACCCACCATGACCTGCCCAGTTAGGAATTTACATCAGACCACCCTGTGAGTTTACTTTCCATAGAACTCCTTTTTTGTTCACAATGGGGTGACAGAGGAGGACCAACAAGTGAATTTATTCCAGAGAGCAGAATTAGATGCTGCTATGCGTAAAATAAGAAGTCACTCGTCACCACCAAGTCAGAAAGCTCTCGGTGTTTTCAACCAGCAGGCCGTGATTTATGCTGTGTACCACTGAATCATGTGTGCTACTGCCCTTTTCCAAGGAGAATTTTCATTGTACGTGTTCAGTTCTTTTCTTCACTACTTTTTAATAAATATGTTGAAGGTAGATAATAGTGTCTTAGCCTTAATACAATGAGGAGCCACATTGTGATGTGGTGGGAAGAACAGCAACTCAACCATGGACCTGGAATCAAAACATTGGGGACTTTAAGCTATCTCATTTTGGGGAAGACGGAATGTATTTCATGGTGGTGTGAGCATTTTAAAGGTGTGTGTTTATTTGATAAGGAGATAATTCTGGATGTTGAGCAGTTCGAGAGGAAGACTATATTTAATATTTGGTGAAATCTTCAATATGCATCCCAAATTTCCTCATTACATAATAGCAATAGAGTTTGCCCATTGCCCCCGTTTCAGGAATAGTTCCTGAATTGACCAAATCAATGAGGATAATCTCTTCTCCTTGCTGGTAATTAGTTCAAAACCCAGAGTCAAGCCAATCAGCAAATTCTTCTTACACCAATAATTTATGCAGGATGTGGGTGTGGCCTAAATTGTCTCCATGAGAGTGAAGATAAGAATTGATGTTGAAATTTTTGTGGAAAGTTGTTTTCTCTCCCACTGCACATGAATAGGAAGTCAATGGGTTGAAGCCAACACAGATGATAAAGTAGAAATAGGGAAAGTACATCAGAGTACAGAGAGAGAGTCTGTTTCTCTGGAAAACCTGCCTCAAGTCATCCCCATCTTGGTGAATGGTACAACCACTTAGCCATGAAATGGTCCTAGCATTTACCCAAGTGTACCTGTCGATACCAAGATATCATTCTTCATTCAACTTTGATTCATCCCCTATCATTCACTGAATTCATCAGCACATTGAGTCAGCACCTCCAGTATGCTTCAAATCAATCCACTTCTCTCCTTCTCCCATGCCACCACTTTATCAAGTCACTGGACTCCTGAAAATTCTAACTGGTTTCCCTGCTTCCACTCAGTCCTTTCCAATGCAATTTGAATGTAGCTATTAGAGTGATCTTTTGAAAGCATAAAGCAGATGCGTCCTCCTGCTCACAACCCTCCCATGGTTTACCATTGCACTTTATCTTACCATGGTCTACAGGGTCTCATAAGGTGATTCATCGATACCTCTCCAACTTCAGGACATTCCCTCCTTGCTCACTTTCAGCCACATCAGTCTCCTCTCTGTTCTTCAGATATACCAAGCTCTTTCTCCCACTGCAGTTTTGTACTGTCTGGAATGATCTACCTCCATCTTTTCGTGCGGCTAGTTTAGTCTCATCATTCAGCTCTCTTCAGATTAGCTTTGTCCATTCCCTCCCATCATTTAATCATATAGCACTTTCTAGCAGTTAGTCATAATCTATAGTACCAATCTATAATTATTTTCCATTTACTGTGTCTCACCCCCCAAATATAATATATGTTCCATCACGACAAGGAACTAGTCTTCAGAGTTAGTTGATTTGTCTAGGTCCAAGCACATGTTGGTTCTTAATCAATGCTCCAAAAATATATGGAGTGATTTTATTTATCCATTCAGCAAATAATCTTTACTGAATTCTTAGAAGGAAGTGTTCCAGGCAGGGGGGTACAGCAATAAATGAAGGAGCCAAAGTCACTGCCTTCATGGACTTTGCTCTTTGGGGAAAGGCAGAGACTAAACAAATAGTATGTCATAAAGAGAATATTTTTATAAAAACAGCTCACTGGGCATTTGTTCAGAATATTTTCTCTTTCTCAGGATGTAGACAAGGAATAGATTCCAAGAAAACACTAGGGGCATGCCATCCCTTCCAAATAAGCCCTTAGAACTTGCGAATGCTGTCATATATACTGGGAAACCAAGTGAAGTGTCAGTTACCCTGACATGTATACAAGAGGCTAATAACATCTATGGACCACTGGGAGGGGGAGCTGTTAAACGCTTGTTGACTGAGATAATGAGAAAAGCAAACATACAATAGTCAAACTCACTGTGAAGTTTCACAATCTTAATTATTCCAAGGCCAAAAGAAGTCATCAAGATAGGATGTGATGTACTGATTACAAATGCCAACATGCTGTACCAAAAGGAAGCTGAAGTTGTGTTGAGAAGAGAGAAGCACAATAAATAGAACACCAGATTAGATTACTGCCTATCAGCAAAGTTTATGATAGGACTGGCTGCCAGCTGTGGAAGCGCTGCTAACGAATGGCACACTACCCCAAACCATCACATTCGTTCTGTGCCAAGGCTCCTGTCAGCGCACAGCTGAGCCTCCCTGGCAAAGTGGTTGATGCTCTCTCTCAATTCATTAACATTTGCTTCACTTTTGATACCAAGGACCATATAACTCTAACATTTTTCATAGCTGATAAAATTAATCACTGAATCCAGACTTTGGGGATTATTTTTCAAATAAATCTGTGCCCAGATTTAAGCTAGTATCCTTGTTCAATGTGACTGTTCACAAATTCTAATGACGCCTGAGAGTCACACATTTCAGCCTCGGTGTGTTTTGTGATGTGAGAGGTTCTACTTGGCACAGAGTGAGTCAAAGCCAAATGCAAATGGAGGAAAATCTAAGCAAATATTACAAGTAAACAACAACAATAATGATAATAATGTTTTAAAAAACTAACAGTGATTAAGCCAGGTACTTCACTAAGCACTTTAGTATGTGTTATCTCACCCAGTCCTCACAGCAGTCTGTAAAATAGGTACAATTATTTTCCCTATTTTACAAAAACAGGAAACAGGCAAGGAGGAGACACGGATACCTGAAGTGCCTACTGATTGCTATTTTGTAGGAGACAAGAAAGCAAAGTGGGAGGGAAAAAAGAAAAGTAGCAGAATAGCAAATAGTGGACTGACCACTTTTGGTTTTACTCAATACATTTTTACCAGTATAGAGTTCAAACTGATTGCAAAGGGAAAAAAGCAGTCACTTTCTTTAAGAAATCACAGGCAGTGGTTTGCTATGCTTGGTAACCCGCACTTCTTGTTACTCCATGTCAACATTTATAAGAGTAGACTATGTCATCACCACTGCAATGCTTTTCTTCACCTAATCATGAATACATTGACAAGCCAATCCCCTGGGACCTATGGGACTTTTGGATATTTAAGATATTTAAAGTGTACAGTGTGATGATTTGATACACAAATACATTGTGAAAGGATCCCCCCCATCAAGTTAATTTACACATCCATCAATTCACATATTTACCTTTTTGTGTGTATACAACATTTAAGTTCTACTGTCTTAACAAATTTCAATTATTTCATTAGATGTCATCATCTATAGTTACCATGTTATACATTAGATCTTCAGACATTATTCATCTTATAACTAAAAGTTTGTACCCTTCTACCAACCTCTCCCTACTTCCCTCATCCCCCAGCCACCAGCTCCTGGCAAACACTTTTTTCTACTCTGTTTCTGTGAGGGGTTTTTTTAAGACCCCCCATATAAGTGATATCATAAAGTATTTGTCTTCCTCAGTCTGGGTTACACTCAGCATAATACCCTCCATATTCATCCATGTGTCACAAATGTTAGGATTACCTTCTTTTTAAAAACTAAGTATTATAGCCCAGCCAGTGTGGCTCAGTGGACTGAGAGTCATTCCATGGACTGAGCGGTCCTGCTTCGATTCCTGGTCAGGGCACATGCCCAGGTTGCCCCCAGCAGGGGCGTGCAGGAGGCAGCCAATTAATATTTCTCTCACATGTGGATGTTTCTATCTCTCCCTTCTTCTCTCTAAAAAATCAATAAAAACATATTTTTAAAAAATAAAAATAAAAAGTAAAAAATAAAAGCTAAATATTATAGATAGATAGATAGATAGATAGATAGATAGATAGATAGATAGATAGATAGATAAATATTTTCTTTATCCATTCAGCCTTCTGTTAGGACTTATACAGCAATATAATTCCTATCCGCCATTTTGCAAGCTTCCCCATCCCAGGAGAACAAAGGCCAAACTTCTCGCCACAGAAAAACTGGCCAGACAAGAAATGCCACCGGACACCAGGAACCAAAGAAGCACCCAATCGCACATCCACATTCCTGTAGACCCAACCCCCACCCAAACCCACCAACCAAGACCCCAAAACCCACTGACTGACAAAAGCTTCTCGCAATGGATGCATATAAGGATGAAACGCCAGCTCCTAGGTGCTGCCATTATCGACCCAGTACCCCATGGCTCGGTGATGTGTAGCCCTTCCCTTTGGATATCCCCATCCCCCATCCCCTTTTCTTTAAATAAACCCAATTTTTCTTTATTCACCATCTGAGATTGCTATTTAGCATTCCGCACACTGTGAACCACCAAGTTTAACCTTTCACCTTCAACAGAAACTTAGGTTGTTTCCATACCTTAGATATTGTGAAAAATGCTACAAAGAACATGGGAATACTGATATGTCTTCAAGTTAATTATTTTGTTTCCCTTGGATATATACCCAGAAGTGAAATTGCTGTAGTTCCATTTTTCATGTCTTGAGGAACCTCCATACTGTTTTCCATGGTGGTTGTACCAGTCTGCATTCCAGTGGGAAAGAATTTCCTTTCTCCACTTCCTCGCCAGCATTTTCTCTCTCTCACACCCTTTTTATAATAGCCATCCTAACAGATGTAAGGTGATATCTCATTGTGGTTTTGATTTGCATTTCCCTCATGATTAGTGATGTTGAACACCTTTGTGTGTACCGGTTGGCCATTTGTATGTCTTCTGAAAAATATCTATTCAGATCCTTTGCCCAATTTTTAAATGGGTGGTTTTGTTGTTTTGGTTTGGTGTTTTGCTATTGATTTACCTGAGTTCCTTACATATTTTGGATATTAACCCTTATCAGATATAGCTTTGCAAATATTTTCTCCCATTCTGTAGGTTGCCTTTTCGTTTTATTAATGGTTTCCTTTTTTGTGCAGAAGCTTTTTAATTTGATGTAGTCCCACTTGTTTATTTTGCTTTTGGTGCCTTTGCTTTTGGTTAAATCCAAAAATCATTGCCAAGACCAATGTAAAAAAGTTATCTGCTATGTTCTCTTTTTGGAGTTTTACAGTTTCAGGTCTTACCTTCAAGTACTTAATCCAGTTGATGTTTGTGTATGGCGTGAGATAGGGATCTGGTTTCATTCTTTTGTAGGTAAATAGCCAGTTTTCTCAGCACTTTTAGTGAAAAGACTGTTTTTTCCTCAATTTATAGTCCTGGCTCCTTTGTCATAAAATAATTGACCACATATGCATGAGTTTATTACTGGGCTCTCTATTCCATTTGGCATTTGGTTGCTTTGTGTGTCTGTTTTTATGTCCATACCATACTATTTTGATTACTATGGCTTTCTAATACAATTTGAAATCAGAAAGTATGATGCCTCTAACTTTGTTATTTTTTCTCAAGATTGCTTTGGTTATTCAGGGTACTTTGTGGTTCATAGAAATTTTAGGATAGTTTTTCTATTTCTTCATGATTCAGTCTTAGTAGATTGTATGTTCCTAGGACTGCATCCATTTCTCCTAGGTCATCTAATTTGTTGGCATATAATCGTTCACTATAATTTCTTATGATCCTTTATATTTCTGTGATATCAGTTGTAATGTCTCCTCTTTCATTTCTGCTTGTATTTATTTTAAGTCTTCACTCTTTTTTTTCTTAGTTTAGCTAAAAGTTTGTTGATTTTGTTTACTTTTCAAAAAACCAGTGCTCAGTTTTGTTGACCTTTTCTATTGTCTTTCTTGGCTCCATTTCATTTTTTCCTGCTCTGGTCTTTGTTATTTTCTTCCCTCCACTAACTTTGGGCTTAGTTTGTTCTTTTTCCTCATTCCTTGAGGTATAAAGTTAAATTATATCAGAGATCTTTTTTTCCTTGATGTAGCCATTGATTACTTAAATATTTTCTCTTCAAACTGCTTTTAACTGCATCCCATTATTACTTAATGAGCAAAATATTTCAATAGACACTTCACTAAAGATAACAAATAGTTGTTTAAAACAAAGTACATGGAAAGATGTTCAATATCATTAATAATCAAGAAAAAAACTAAATTAAAAGCAAAATGGGATACCACTATACAACTATTGGAATGTCAACGATTAAAGAATAACCATACCAAGTGTTGGTGAGACTGTGGAGAAACTGTAACCCTCATACACTGTATCCAAAAATGTTGAGAACCTAAAATTGTCATACACTAATGGTAGGAATGTAGGATGGTACAACCACTTTAGAAAACAATTTGGCAGTTTCCCAAAAAGTTACACATTAGATACGATACCTAAAGCACAACCAACCAAAAAGAATAGATAAATAAATTGGACTACTTCAAAATGAGAAACTCCTGAGCTTCCAAGAACACTATCAAGAAAGTGAAAAGACAACCCACAGAATGGGAAAAAATATATTTTTTTAAATCATATAACTGGTAAGAGTCTAATATCCAGAAGATATAAAGAACTATTCCAATTCAAAAGTGAAAAGACAGCCCAATTTTAAAAATGGGCAATACATTTGAATAGACATTTACACAAAGAAAATATACAAGTGACTAATAAGCACATGAAAAGGTACTCAACATTTCAACTTATTAGGAAAAGACAAATGAAAACCACAATGATATACCATTTCACACCCATCCTAGCATGATAACAACAAGTCTTGGTAAGGATGTAGAGAAATTGGAACCCCCATATTGGTCAGGATGTAAAATAGTACAACCACTTTAGAAACAGTTTGGCAGGTCCCCAAAAGGCTAAACACAGACTCAGCAATTCCACTCCTGGGTGTCTACTTCTGACAACTAAATATATATATTCACAAAAAACTTGTGTAAAAATGTTCATAGCTACATTATTCATAACAGCTAAGAAGTAGAAACAACCCCAATATCCATGAACTGATGAATGAATAAACAAAATATGGTATATCCTTACAATGGAATATAATTATGCTAAGTGAAAGAAACCAGATGTAAAAGGCCACATATTATATGGTTCTACTCATATAAACTGTGCAGAATAGACAAAGCCACAGAGACAGAAAGTAGATTAGCAACTGCCAAGGGCTGTAGAAATGGGGAGTGACTGTTAATGGGTGTGAGGGTTTGGGGGCATGGCAGGTGATAAAAATGTTCTGAAGTTAGATAGTGGTGATGGCTATATAACTTTGTATACAAGACTAATACCACTATACACACACATACACACACACACACACACACACACACACACACACACACACAATGGAATACTACTCAGCAATAAAAAGTAGTGAATGGCTGGTGTTATGAACAACAAGGATGAATCTCAAAATAAAATGCTGCATGAAAACGCCAAACAGAAAACAGTACCTACTGCATGATTGCATTTACATATAATTTTTGGACATTGTGTATACTTCCAAAAAGCAGATCAGGTGTTGCCTGTGAATGAGAGAAGGCTTGCAAAGGACACAAAGGAAATTTTGAAAGTGAGAAGTGTGTTCATTATCTTCATTTCAGTGGTAGTTTCACAGGTATATTCATATATCAAAATATCAAATTATGTACTATAATGCAAGTAGTTTAGTAAATGTCTATTATACTTCAATAAAGTTGTGTGTGTTTTTTAAATGAGCAATACTGCCTAAAATGTTTCCTGTGCTGTGCTCTTTCCATTTCCCTTTGGCTTTGGAGGACACAAGACAAAAGACATGACCCTGTTCTAATGTGGCTGGCACAGAGTGACTCTCCAAGAGACAGTGGCAGAAGCACTAAAGGCAGAGTACTTCAGTATCAAACTTCTCCCCGCAGAGCTGTAGGAAGAGACTAATGGCACAGAGCAATGGTACTGATGCTAAAACAAACTGTTTCAAGAGATGCTTGCTGGGATCATCTGGGTAATTTGCTCTGCCCCTTGCTTCCTTCAGACTATAGAAGCACTAGAGTCACTGATTCTCATCATCTTCTCTTCTCAATTCATCCCAAACCCAGAAAATCTCAAGTAAGTGTAAGATATGTGGAAAGTCAAAATTTAAGAGTCGTAAAGTTATAATCTTCTAATGTTACCACACTCTATAGATCCCTTGATTGCCACTAAATGCGTAAAAAGAGAATCAGATCTACATCTCACACCAGTTTGTGTTGTGTTTCCAGAATGGCATGTGCTATGTCACTGTGTCACATACAAGAAGGAGCTGGAGGAATGAGCCACAGAGGTTTGCTGAGTCAGGGGCTGTTGAACAGCAAGTGTTCAACAGTGGGGACCCTGCCTGCACACGCTACTGGGATGTGGAGTGGGGTGAACTTGGAGGCATTTTACAATCACCAAGGACCTACTTGTTCAAGGTCTGTTCATCACTGCTTGCTTGTTTCCTATGCAACACGGTATAAGGAGCCTGAAAGTCAGTGCTTAGAGCCTGGAGGAGCACAGGGGTTTCACAGAAATGTTCAAACAAGAGAATTCTTCTGAAGATGCAGAAAAAAAAGATGGTAGCCCTTCGCCTCCCCTCCACAAAGGAAAGCAAAGGTTACTTTCCTTGTGATTAAGAGTCTACACAATTAAAAATTTTAAGTGGTTGATTGAAGGATAATGTAGCAGATTTTATTCAGCCTGGTACACCTCCAGGGAAATTCAGCTTTCCTTTATTACTTATACTGCATGTACACATTTTCCCTTAGAAATAAAAGTTAACCTTTGTACAACTGCTTCCAAATGTATTTCCTCTTTACTGGAATAATGGTTTTCATGACACATCTGTAGCAAATTAAAATGTTTCTTTTTTTCAAAAAATGCAGAGTTATCAAGAAACTGATGTGAAATATGAATATATGTAAGATTTTTTTTAAATGTGTTGCTAACCATCGTCTTCTAAGTACCAAAGAGTGTTTACCCATCCTTGCTATTGGTTTACCTTTCAAAGGATTACCATTATCAGAAACATTCAAGAATATATACGGGGGGGGGACAGGGCTAGGAAATCTCAAAAAGACATTTATTCTTTCTCTTTTTCATACTCACATTTCCTTACAGTGGTACAGATAATCAGAAATTAAAATTATTTGCTGAAATCTTTAACTTCCTATTTTTCAATGGTCTTTAATTTTGTAGGCTTTGAAATGTAAAACAGAAAAAGGACTGAGAGATGATTGAGGGGGGTGATCAAATCTAGGGTAACCACGGCTAACATTTGTTGAATGCTTACTACTTCCCAGGCATTGATCCCTTTTAACAGTGCCCTTCTCCATGTGGTTGGCATTTTTGCTCTCATTTCACAAATACCAAAATTAGGTTTCAACATGGTCAAGCTACTTGCCCACAACCCTACTATTAGTAAGTGACCGAGTTGTGAACCAAAGCCAGATCTTCACGAAAGAAGCACATGTTATTTTATAAGTGAGAAAAAAAATAAATTACAGAATATTGAGTTGAAAAATTCAAACACACTTTCTTCCACAGAAAAATAAGCCTGATTTATTTCAGTGAGACAACTTTTAAAAACCATATTTTTATGCCCAAAATGCATCTAAATTCTAGCAATCTATTTAGGGACAGATCCTCTTTTCTCATGTCGTCAATCTGTTGATGAGGAGTCTAGTTGTTAGTTTCCTCAACATTCTGTCCCTAGAAATCAAATTTGAGAATTTGATTTTCTTTTCATCCTTCCAGTGTTCCACTGTGGCTATGAAAACAACATTTAGAATGCTCAGACTTTCAAGGAGTATGTGCAGATAGAAGACCTCAGCCTGGAAAATGCTACGACACCATATTTGACAAAATACAAAACCTCTTCCATAAAGTTCTGGAACTCCCAAATTGTTATCCTTTTGGGTGAGCTCTCTTATCCACCTACAGGCATTTAACTTTCTATCCTCACTCCATAATATGTTCCTTTATTGCCCGTGCCCACTGCACATTTTCCCTCTCAGTGAAGAATATGGTTCTTTATTGTTTGGCTCGTCTTCAAATTGGATTATTGAAGGATGTTTCAAAGTTAATGACTTTAACTTTCTGAAATAAAACCTGCTCACTCAGCTAAAAGAAGAAAAATCATGCATGCACGCACATGTACATACACTCATAAATTCCCCAATTTTTGGACCCATGACCTGATATTATTATGAAGAAGAAAAATGTTATAAGATTAGAAATTTAAAAGCCAAACTCACCACCAGCATACAAGACTAATACTACTAATATTATGGCACCTATTGTCCTGATACTCTTTCAGGTCCTTTACATATATTAATCCATTTAATCTTCAAAAGATAGGTCCTATTATTTTCCCTATGTTATGGATGACGAAAAGAGGTGAGGTATTTCGCTTAAGACCATTATGTAGTCAACACAGACTCCAGATACAAACTGAAGGGATCTAGCTCCAGAGTACTAGGTTTTATTGTTGTTTCTATAATCTTCTTCCTTTGTTACCCACTAGTACAAATAAAATCTAGAACTAACAATGGCAGCCAATTTTAAAAATAACTAACGATTTTGATGAAGTGGTCTGTAGTATTCCAAATTATCCGCCTCTAGCTTTGCTTTTAATTACCAGCAGTGCCCACTGGAATGGAACAGGGAATTAAGACCTCCTCCCCAAAGTGTAAAAAATATTAAAGACAAAAAGAAACAAAAATGTGTCTCCGTTGACTCAGATTTCATTTTATGCTTTGGAAAATTTACGTGCCTCCCAAACCCAGATAGAAAAGGTGATAATAGAAAAATGGTGTTGTGAATTACTTGAAAACATTATTTCTGGGAAAAGGTTCCTTTGGGGAGAAAATAAATGAGCTTGCTTACTTCAGTCCACCTGTGTTTCCGGTCACCTTAGAAACGTAACGGGCAAGTTGAGCACTTATTTGCTCTGGATAAGTTGAATTCTTTCCGAGTAAGTATTGCCCACAAAACTCACACTGAGATCTTGATGTTCTGAGCAAAATGCAAATAAATCCTCTGTGCTCCAGAAAAGAAACGTTTTGTCAGACTTGAGAGCACACCTGGCAGTGCTGTGCTGGGCGACATTTCCTGGACCCACCCGTCCCCTGGAGGAACTATGGCTTCTAAATGTTCCATTCATAATGCTTTTGTTGCCTGTACTACTTTGTTTCACTGAAAGTCTTCCCATCTGAAAATATTTCCTTCCAATGAGGTAGTTTGTGTCTTCGTATTCCCACCATTAATGCAATAAAAATTCTGAGTGCCCATTATGCGTAAGGTATTACATTAGAGTTTAGACACTGAAACAATAAATGACAAGGATAAAGCAATAAATCAAATACAATGTCTGTTGATGAACTCCAAAACTATGATTCAGAATAAAGGCAAAATTTATATTAAATATTCCAGCTGAAAGGAATTTTTAAAAATTTAATGATCATCGACGCAGAAACTAGTTTAACTAGAAAGAGAAAAAAAAGAAACTAGTTTAACTAGAAAGAGAAAAAAAAGAAACATGATAGTGGGGCGAGTCTACTGGAGTTACTTATTCCTGACAACAGACCTATGAACTACATCTTGTTATTTCCATCCAACAGTTAGAAAGTTATGTGAGTCGCCCTAGTTGATGGCTGATTGATGTAGAAGGTCAGTCTCCTGGCACCTGGTCATGCAGCTTTTAATATGCCACCACATTCTAAGAAATCTTTGGAACTGGTAAATGAGAGCATATACACCAATGCTTTATCATGATACCTGACAAGACTAAATATTCCACAAATGAAGAGTTGGCTCCCGTGGCAGCAGAAGCAGGGGAAGCCAGCATCTGAGCCCTCCGCTGCACAAAAAGTCACCACCAGGAAGAACCAGCCAAGCTCTCCCCATCCTTTTCCACACTGAATGCTAATGGTCAGAACTGCCCCGTGTTTAGCGTAGGTGGGATCACTTGTAACCCTGCATCCGAACCCTAGGTAACTCCACTTAGCCACCATCACTTGCCTTTTCTTCATTCGTCCCTTTCTTCACTATCGTGTTTCTTGCCTAAAACAATTCTCATTCCTTCCTTCTTTCCGCTCCTCTCCTCCCAATCCACCTGATAACTTCTGTCAGCAGCAACTGTGACATTCTTCCAGAGCTTACACGACACATGGAGAGCTTCCCAAGTGCCTGGAGCTCAACAAGGTGGGACTCTTCTGGGACTCCCCTCCATCGACCTTACTTTAAAATTCAGCTCCTGAACATAGCTGGATTGCTCTCAGCAATTTAAATAAGTTTTACCAACTTTGGGTCCACCTCAAGGTTATTCCTTCCGTATCATACAGAAATGACTGTCGAAGGAAATAGGATACAAAGAAGTCAAATAATTCAGTTTATTTTTATGAAGTTTCCCTGACATCTTGGCTGACGGAGAATAAAAACAATTTTCATAACAGAGTCCAGCTGTTTTATATATAAAATATTCTCTACAAAATGACCCCTCGTCCCCAGAATGCTAAAACACAGGACCTTCCACCTGTATAACTATTGATTTAAAGGAAGGAACTCTTTCCTGCTTGAGCATGCCTATTCCCCTGAGGTCTGCAATCCAACCAGATAGTATTTTCTATTCAAAGCATTCTCAGGACTTCTGATGACCACTGTCCCTTACCTCCTTGGATAGGCAGGGGACTTAGATCTTGAAGTCAGTATGTAAAGCAGTGTTCAGACCACGGCAGCCCCCTGCAATCATTCAATTCATTGACTGAAGCGATTTGTGGCAGCTCCATATGGCTTAGATTTATGCACACAGGTTGAACCACTGAGTGTCATCTGATGTTCAAGCCTTGTTCTGAGGAGGGCACATAATTCAGGAATGCTGAATCAGAAGAGCCATCCCAGGGGACTAATTCTCAAGAACCAGGATAACATGTATCTGCTTTGTCGATTTCCATTTAAGCAGAATTAGAGGTTACCTTACCAGATGCTCTAAGTACTCGTAATGAACATGCATTCCCCCCTGTGACTGTTATAATAAATTCAGAAAAGGTCCAGCTCTGACATCCAAAGGGCAGCAACATTATATCACTGACAATATACTATTAGCAGTCATTTTCACTTATTACTATTCTTTAGGCTTATCGTGGGGTTGGTTGTGTTTTGTTTTATTGCGTCTTCATAGCATTTTCCAACGGGAGCCAAAGAGCTGCATTTTTCTATGTAAGCACGGTAATTTTTTACAGAACGTATAACAATTGCTTCTCCTAAATTTCTGCACTGCAGGACTCAATGGCACACTGCAGTTTTGTCTTCGTAACCAATTACTGGACAACACAGCAATGTTCTCACAGTCGTATGGAACAGAATTAAATATTCATCATCTTTTTCAAAGAGTTCCCCTCAAGGGGCTACCCAAACATACCTCATGGTCCCCATGTCAATCACACGTTCCAACCCTACCTAAAGTACATCTGGGCAATTTTTTCCAATATTCCCTCATGTAAGCCTTTTGTTTCCACCTCCAAATCTTACCCAAGTTGTCTTTGTAATTAAAAAAAAAGGGGGGGGCAATAAATTTTTCCTAAATCACTGCAAATGCCTGAGTACACTGTTAAGCAAATATTTTATAAAGAACTTTTTTTAAATTAAGGCTTACATGTTACAAGTCAGTTGATAGCTAGCCAAAGACAAATAACTTTCTGACTTGTTTATTCCAAAGATTAATGAAGAAGAGAGAAGGAAGGAAGGGATGGATGAATGGAGAGAAAGAAGAGAGAGAAAGATTGTTTTGGTAGAAATTGGAGGTGAGCAAAGAGAAATGGCTTTAATCACCTGGGAATGGGGACAGTGATATTAACAAGGACACACTGACCTCTGGGAGAGCTTTAACCTGGGGTAGGCTAAATTCAAGCACTTCAACAGAGAAATTCTCTGTCACCAAACAGAGTATTTGTCTACTAAACTGAATA
Source organism: Tadarida brasiliensis (assembly GCA_030848825.1). Taxonomy (NCBI): domain Eukaryota; kingdom Metazoa; phylum Chordata; class Mammalia; order Chiroptera; family Molossidae; genus Tadarida; species Tadarida brasiliensis. The sequence goes on from CM061258.1 coordinate 72,940,649, forward strand.
AAGATGATAGAGCTAACATTTGTCATTTTTCAGAAGGCTTATTTACATTGGGAGAATTCTCCACAGTGTAAGTCCTAGTGGGAGGATGCTAGACGGATGCCCACACCTACCAATCGGAAGGCAGTGAGCAAAGATGCAGGACCTGTGGGGAGTTCCCGCTGGTGCTGGGGCTGCAGGAACAAGACCGGCTCCTCTGGCGGCAGTGGACAGAACGCAGGTCTAACTCAGAGGTAACAGCATCAGTTAGTTCCCTGTGGCAGTTTCCTCACCACACCTGTTCTGTGACACCATTTCCAGCATATTTTTCTGAGTGCAGAGTCCCAAACTGGATTTTAAGTCCTCCTATTGATTCTGTGACCTCCCCAATATTCTTTTATTAAATTCCTTTTCTGCCTAAATCAGCCAGACTGATGCAGTGTATATTTTCATATAAATGGGTTATCCAAACTATAAATAATCTAAAAATGCTGCATCCTTGGTTTAATAGTGCATTACTTTAGCAGGGGTGGGAAACATCTGGCCCACGGGCCACATAAGGTCCACGAAATCAGTACCAGCTAACATCACACGTCTCACCAAATTAGCCTGACCAAATATAGCAGGCTAATTTTTAAGTTGATAATTTTGTAGAGCCCTCAAATGATGTTATAAGTATCCAAATGGACCTTGGCAGGGGTTCCCCACCCCTGCTTAGAGAAGCCAAATTACAGTATACAATAAATGAAATTATATATGAAACATATATACTTACAAAATTCTCTACTCTAGTGTAACAGATTTTTGTCAAACTCCTATACCCTTACCACTAGCTAGAAAGGAGTAGTGATCTCAGTCAACCTCCTCATGCTATAGATGGGGAAACCAATACTCGGACGGACTGAGGAGATCACAAGTCAACCATCTCTTAGAGCAGAGTGAGGACTAGACTGATTTTCAGTCCGCTGCTCTTTCCACCACACCGTGATAGTACCGTGATTGTTTGGAGTGTTACTTTTTTTTTGTTACAGATTGCTTTTGTCTTGTTTTGTCTTGTTTCAGTTTAAGAAAGACCATCCCAGGATTGTCATTTGGTTACTTGAGTCATCTATATTTGGTTATATGATCATTTTTTAGTATTGAGATAGACAGACCCTGATGAGAAATGCAGGAAAGTTAACTAGGAGAAAGAGTTCAAAGGCCTAGTGAGTGAGGATACAGGGAGTGACTTCACGCTAGAATACCCCCCGGGAAAAACACTTATTAAAGCTGCATCCTTTTGAGTGGTGCTGCTTAGCTGGTTTTGCAGCTCTGGACCCCAGAATTGTAACGGACTCCAGGTTACAGAGAGATGTCTACAACAGTTAGAAGTTAGAATACTTCTTCAACCCTGAACTATGTAAAGAAAACAAAAGGGCTTGTTGAAAAGAATTGAACTCAACAGTGTAGAATGAGAACTACCTACATGTACAATGAACTTAAACACGACAATATAAGTACACTGAGCTCTTCTCAGCACAGTCCTGTGACGCCTTCGGTCCCTTCAGGCTTTGCAGCAGTTCATAGTTTAGACTCTGTCTTGAATCAGCTTGAAGTCTTTTTCTTCACGCATTGCCCCATTGTCGCTGGTGTTTATCTACAGGTAAATGCATTTCTGTCTCATGCCACCTTGGATTCATGTTGCCCTCATATATCACGGCCATATTTTTTTTATCCTCACCTGAGGATATGTTTTTACTGATATTAGAGATAGAGGAAGAGAGAGAGAGAGAGAGAGAGAGAGAGAGAGAGAGAGAGAGAGAGAGAGAAACATTGATGTGAGAAACATCAATCCGTTGCCTCCCACATACACCACGACTGGGGATCAAACCTGCAACCTAGGCATGTGCCCTGATCGGGAATCAAACCCACCACCTTTTGGTGTAGAGGACAGTGCTCCAACGAACTGAGCCACCCAGCCAGGGCTGCCATAATTTATTTGTAAAATAAAGGGTCCCTCTCTAAATCCAATAATTGCTGAAATTCTTTGTAAGATGCTGGTATTCAAACAGGATTCCTCCAGAGATTTGCTTCTCTCCAATGCCTGGCATTAATATACTACCTTCCTTCTCTAGAAGGGCTTCACTAACCTGAGCATTTTGTGCTCTAACTAATCTATACCTTAAATTTTTTATTTTTCATTTTCTGGCAGGATATAAAAAAGAAAAGTCTGTCATACTAATCATTCTTTGACAAGTAGCCTACCTGTCTGGTTAGGCTCCAAGTTAAAATCAAATTCACCACTGTGCAGAAATGTGGACTTCATGAAAGTGCTCCCCACCCACACCATAGTGCGCAGTGTTTGCATACATGCACACACATGAACACACACACATGCACACACACATCCCAGTTCACTTCTAGTATCAAGTGGTTTGCAAAGCCAAAGCAGGGAGCCTCCTGGATTGCCACATACTTGATCCTCAGACTTGCTTGAAACTCTGCCTTTTCTCTAAGTAAAAGATAGTCCATTGTATCTCCAAAGTCGCCCTGGCCAGTTTGGCTCAGCAGTTAGAGCGTCAGCCCGCGGACCGGAGAGTCTCAGGCTCGGTTCCCACTAAGGGCACGTACCTCGGTTGCAATTTGTCCCTGGCCCCGGTTGGGGTCATGTGGGTGGCAGCCAGTCGATGTGTCTCTTTCACATCGATGTTTCTCTTTCTCTCTTCCCCCCTCTCTCCTTCCTGCTCTACCTGAAGATAAATGCAAAAATGTCCTCAGGTGAGGATAAAAAAAAGAAAGAAAGAAATCTAATGTCAGTGACTTTCCTTTCTCTCTTAAAATGAACCTGAACTGACAGTTCATTTCCAAGATACTTTAAAATCACTCCACATTATCTACATTGTGGAGGATCCATTGTATGGGTTATCCAAACTACAAATAATCTAAAAAATGACACATCTGGGTTTTATAATGCATTACCTTTCTGAAACCAAACTACAGTATTATAGTTAGCTTCAGCAAATATTAACATTTCCTTTCATGCCCTAAGCCCAACACCAGAGAAAGCCCAATTGAAAGTTTAAACCACTAACAATAACCTACAGAGCAGCTCATCCCCGCAGGGAGGTCAGCAGTAAGCCTGCCTGTGTTCCAGCCTGGCCTGGTGAGTCTGTCCCTTCCACCTCCACGTGGGTGGTCTCAGCTAGACTGGCAGGTGCCAGCGTCCTTGATACACGGAGATGCGTAAACTGCTTTTAATGATATATTTGTGGCTCTCAGAGTAGATCATCAAGATCTGGAACTGCTATTATTTTAATAGTTGCCACACTAACCCTCTATGAGGAGTTCACTTTCTGTCTTGTTTTTGACGGAGGTCTAAGGGTCCAAAAGTTTAAAGTCTGGAAGCTGGGAGTGGGGGCAGGGGAGGCAAAATCATGTTCACAGCACGATCTCTGAAAACATCAAAACATTGTCTGTTCTTGCCTTTTGTGAAGTCGGCCCTTCAGCAATTTGTTCAGGTTTCCCTACCAACTTCATGATGAATGAGGTTTTCCAAGGGCTTTTACACACAGCACCGTTATTTCACTGGGGCTCGGTGAGTACTTTAAACAGATGAAGACAAAGAAAGCCAGACATATAATTCAGCGTCTGATTGCTTTTCCACATGTCAGTGGTGAAAAGCGCAGCTCTGCCTCTAGCAGCTCTGAGTGGTTGACTGATTGGATCCAGCAAAGGCTGATAAATTTTGGAATGCTCTTTCAACCCAAGAAAAATAGCTTCTCGGTGGAACACTGTACTACAACACTTTGCACCTTGCAGGAGAACCCTAGAAATCAGTGCTTTTCGCTGTTCGACATGAAGAGGGAGACGCTAACACGCATTCCCAGACTCTCCCAGGTAACATCTGGAAGACGAGAGCTGCCCCACATATTTTTTAACTTCAAATGACTTTTTGAAGTGTTAACTGCAATTACAGTATGTAAGCAACAGGTTATGGATTTAGAAACAATTTTCGTAGTGAGCAATCCCAGAAACAAAAATTTTTAAAGATATGGGGAGGAAAGAACAGATGGAGTTTACTCTTTTTTTTTTTTTTTTAATGTCATATTTTCTACCTCCTGGGGAAAGAAAATTCCCACTTGCTTTACTCCAACAACTTTCCCAGAACAGAATAAAAAGAAGAAGGGGAAAAAAAGAGGTAATACTAAGATCCATATGGGTTATGCCTTTGGAACCCAGAGAACCACTCTGCCTCTGCAAATAAGAACACTTGATCGCATTAGAGGGAGTTGACAAAAGAAAGGGATAAAGAACAGGGTCAAACTTTGGGACACCAGTTAGTGCAAAGGGCAGGAGGGAAGCCCTAGTCTGCAACCCCACCTCCATGACTACTTAGTTGCAGACACACCACCTCTTCATGCTTCAAAACCTTCCCTTGAGGGCAATTTTTGCTTATCTATTGCTTGGAAAGGGTTGATGTAAACAGCTTTAAGTACCTGCGTCCATGAGGAGGAGCTTCCCTCAGACTCCAGGCACAATGTATTCCATACAACTAAATAACAACAGCTCACAGTAAAATTACACAAAATCAATAGTCTGTCCAGTGATCCAAATACCCCGGGGGCCCATCTCTGAAGATTTTATTGTCCATGTATTCCAGGCATGGGTATGGTGGAGCGCATCGATTCACGCACAGCTGTTTGTCTCCTGTTAGTGCATGATTATTTTCAAGTGTTCTACTAGAACAGATGTTTTAAGAGCACGCTGAGTACACGTCTTTTCTCAACTGACACTTTTTTTTTTTATTTACATAAACAGCAGATTGCTGGGCTGCCATCCCCTAGATTCTGTGGGGGTTAGGGTGGGATCACCAAACAATGTCAGTCTCTGCACCATTCTTACACAAAGGCGCTCCTTCTGGTTCCCTCCCTACACGCACTGCTAGCAGAGGTCCTCTCACCCCCCCTCCCCCTGTCCCTTGTTCTTTCTCTGATCCGTTCTCCCATCAGACTGTTTGAACTTGGTTTTTCCACGCCGAGACTTTTTTAAGCTGGAGCAAACTGAATACACCAATGTCCTGTACAGAATGCAATTTGCTCTGTTGGGTTTGTACCTTCTCCAAATAGTTGAATTTAGATAGCAGCTTATTTCCGGAGAGTCAACATGTACTTCTGCTTGAACCTACTGCAAAGTCAATCCCACGTTGGTGCTGCAAAAATCTGTTACCATGGAAAATAATATTCTGCCACACGTTCATCAAAAGAAGCTGCCAACCTTGTCGTTTTTGCATCAGCAGAATGCACAGAGCCCTAAACGGGAAAGTCTTCCCACCTAAAGTACACGATTTCAGGTCTTTTAAGCATGGAATACAGGTGGATTGGTGCCTTTAATAGGATATCAAGTGATCCTCCAAAGTATCTCCGTAGGTAAGCAAAGGTATTGTTCTCACTGTCACTCTTTGCCAGTTTATAAACTGCTTCCGGTCTAGCACAACTGTTCAAGTAACTTTAGAATTATTCTAAATTTGGAATATTTGGGGAAGCTAACTGGAGGTAGGAAGAGACCGGTTATCCTTTTCAATTCCTCTCTGCCCAACTAGACACAGCCTTCCTCTCCACAGTACATACGTGAATTTAATATAGCTTCGTTTTTCCCACAATTTAATCTTCAATTCAAGCCTTTAGGAATTGTGATTCAAATGGCCATTTCATAACTACCTCCCTTTCACGATGAACCCATCAGCTCCCAGTCACCCATTCAATCAACATTTGTAGAGTTCCAGGTATGATGTATGTGCTCTGCTGTGTGCTGGGGACACTGGTGTGAGTAAAACATGGCCACTTTCTGGTAGGGAAGAAACCCAGATAAACAGTTTGTTCAATGAAAACAGCCTTGTTCAGAGCAGAACACCAAGGACGCTAGGAACATATTCATTGTCTCTCCATATAAATGAATGAACTCCCTTTGAGTTAGGATTTCTAAGGAAGGGAAGCTCTCTGTTCCCTTGCTTCAATTTCATACGTATGTCTCACTGGGAAGGAATGACCAGCTTTGGTGAAATCAATGTGAAGCACCAACGCAGTGTAACAAGATGCTAAATGGAACTTTTCCTGCAATCGTGGCATTTCGTTGAAGCATCAAAACTAAGGACAACAGATGATAAGAAACTCTTCCTTCTGAGGAGAAATGTCAACTATTCTCCTAAGACTTATTAAAGGTGGCAAAACTAGTCTCTCGATAACTGTCCCCACCTCCAGCCCACAGAAGAGAAAGCTAAGCATTCATTCAGGAGTTTGTTTGAGGGGAATTTATAGAAGCAGAGAAGGTGGCATCATTGTGCTCCACCTCCAAGTCAAGCTAGGAAAGCTCTCAAGAGAATCAGAGGTATTGGGAGTTGCCATAGGAAAGGAGAGGGCTTCTCACTAGCAGATGGCTCCTTGTTGAGTGCATCAGAGGCCAGCCCTATGCCCCTACCGAAGTGGAGTGCAAGAAAACTCTTGGGAGACATGAACACGGATCCCTAGATTTAGGCGAAATTCAGTAGGCAAAGACTAGTGTCAGCCTCATGCCTGTAGAAGCATAAAGATAGGAGGCCATCTAAGGCGAATGACAATGACAGAAACAATAGTTAATAGGGCGAGAAGGAAGCATAGCATTTGCTCAAGTTTCAGTGGTGATGTGTTTCGAGTTTCTGTGGCCACGGACACCTTGGCGAGTAGCGAGGTATGGAATGCCTGAAGGGGTCTCACCTAAGACAGCTGACTGTAGGAGAGTGTGCCCCCCACAGGAAGAACCTGTGGGTACACTGTTGAGGTCAGGAATATCAGAGGAAGGGTCACAGTGTGCATTGACCCATATGAGGGAAGAGTAGAGGATGGACAAGGGGAGAGGGAACCAGTGTTTGAACACTTGTTATAACAGCGGGTATCAATGGTCAGATTATGGCAGCATCAATCACATCAGTTTTTGTCCTTTTTTCTCTAAATCTACCCTCCCCACATCACTGACTCTGCGGGAGACACGCGCAGAGCAAATAGGGGAGGGCTGGAGAGTAAGGAAAGCAAAAAAAGAGAGAGAGAAAGAGAGAGATCAAACCTCCTTTCCCCTCTGGGTCATAGCTATACCTACAACGTGAGCAAGAGAGGTAATCAGAATAATTGGATGAAAGTTTGAGGTTTGAGACTGAACTAGGTTGGCGTTTGATGAACACTTTAAAATCAGACTATTTTTATAGCTGAAAAAGACCAGAAAGCTATAGACCCTTCCAAGATAGAGTCTAGAAAGAGAGATCCAAAGAAACTTGCTCCAAAAACAGTGTGATAACAGAAAAAGAGAACCATTCATGATCGAACCAGTTCGTGGCCATTCAATAAACCAATTATACTAGATAAGTCAGTGTCTATAAAACAGAAGGGTGTAGAGAACAAGCGAAAAACAAGAGAACAATTCAAAACCTTTGTAAGTATCTGTCCTGATCTGTTTGGGCTGCCATAAGAAAATACCATAGATTGGGTGGCTTAAACAGTAGAAATTGATTTCGCAAGTCCAAGATCAAGGTGCCAGCCAGTTTGGTGTCTGGTGAAGGCTCTCTTCCTGGCTTGCATTTGGCACCTACCCACTGGGTCCTCACATGGTAGAGAGAACTGGTTCTCTGGTGTCTCTTCTTATAAGTGTGCTGATCCTGCCATAGCAGGGCCCCGCCCATGACCTCATTTCACCTTAGTGCAGCACACTGAGGGTTAGGGCTTCAATGTACGAATTTTAGGAGGATACTATTCAGGCCATAGCAGTTTTATTTATTTTTTTAATTATTAGGGAAGGCATCTGTTGGGGAAAAGTAGTAGGCAATCTACACCACACAGTAAAATATCTTAAAGGTAAGAAGTGAGGAGAAAAGTAATTTTGTGCTTAAACTTCTCTGAGGAAAAGAATTGCTATATTATATGTAAGTACAAAAACATGTCAGAAGGGGAATTCATTAGAAAAGCAAATTACAATGAAGAAAAGAAAAAAAAAAGAAAAAGTGAGCTTGACCCTATTGTGTATATGAGAAATTATATAATTGACTAAATGCATGTGAAGTCTATAGTTGATTTATGATGTAAATAAATTTAAATCTAAATGCCATGTTAAAATGATGTAGAATCTTAAACTTTAAAACTCTGAGTTCAAAGAATATATAAGTATGTAGAAAAGTTTAAAATAAAACTGACTTAAGCCCTGGCCAGTTTTGCTCAGTGGTTAGAACATTGGCCTGAGGACCAAAGAGTCACGGGTTTGATTCTGGTCAAGGGCACGTACCTCAGTTGCAGTTGGGTCCCTGGCCCTGGTCAGGGTCATACGGGAGACAGTCAATTGATGTGTCTCTCTCACATCACTGTCTCTCTGTCTCTCTCCCTCCCCACCCCCACTCTATCTGAAGATAAATGGAAAAATATCCTTGGGTGAGGATTTTTAAAAAGTTAAATAAATAAAACTGACTTGAAGAAAGAGAAATTATAGAAAGTTAAAATTAAAATGTGCATTTATTGCATAAATTAAGAACCTGAATATAATCAAATATTTAAGAAAAAATTGTTGACTTGCATGGAAAAATTGAAGAAAATTTAACTATACTACATAAATAGGTTGGTTCTTTATTATAAACTGAAATAGTCTGGGATTCTGAAAGGAAGAAAAATCACAGTGCAATATGAACTTGTAGTAATAAACTTCAAGATGGTAGACTCAACATATGCCTTTTCCTCTTCTCCTTCAAACTCATAAAATGGCAGTTTAAAAAGACACAAGGAAGTAAATTCATAACATCACTGAGAACATATGGGACGTTAGTGGAGCAGACATTTTTGCAGGTTTGGGAGGACAGAGTAGGGAATAGAATGGCACTATGGATACAGGAAGGTGGAGGGAGCCATCACTCAACAATGATCTGAAGAAGGGAGGCTGAGGTGAGAAATTAATCATGGAATACTTCAGAAAGAGCTCGGACAAAGAGCAGAACCAATTGCCAAAATTTTTAAATGCAATGAAATGGAGAGAAAATAAAGTTGAGACATCTTTGAGAATATAGAGCAGAAAGGATAAAGAAACTGAAAATATGAACAAAAAGATAAGAGACAAATAAAAATCAATCCAAGCTGGCCAATATCCGATTAACAGAAATCTTATAACAGGAAAACAGAGGTACAAAAGAAAGGATCCTATTTTAGCTTGATGAGTGGCCTGGGGGGATGTAATAGACTCCAGAAGAAAAGAAATGGGATCATAGCACACTACATGTCTCAGCAGTAAAAAATAATTACATACTTATAATATATAAATATTGATTATTTTTTTAGCCTCAAAGGCAACACACATAGGCAGAATGTGCAGAAATTATGGTTGTAATTGCAGAACACAAAGTAAATGTTATCAACCTTGACAATACAAAAGCCAAGATTGAATTGAAGGAAGGTGGAAAGAGAAAAACAAGCCAAGAGACAGTAAGGGTAGAGCCACTAATGCTTTCATCTTATAGCAAAATCAAGTCAATTGACTAAAGTGAACAAGGGAAATAGCATTATTGATATATTTTCCAATGTTATGACGAGAACCAATAGCGAAACAAAAATGATGCAGCATTCAAAGTTCGGGAGAAGGAGAGGGGCATGGAGGTGGTTGAGCCAAATCCTCATCTTTCATATTGAGAGTAAGCAGAAACTGTCCAAGGTTATTAAATCAAGAAACAGTAGTTGATGAATTTTATTCAGATAACTACCAGATTTTTTTTTTTTTTATGGTGAAAAGAGGTGCTGGTGTAAATGAGCCAGAGTAAGTGAGGATAGGGCAGGAGAGTTTCACTCTCATCATAAGTAAGCTCTCCTGTGTTCCTGACTTCTTACTTTGGGTATGTATTACTTGGACAAAAACAAATAAACACGAATAAACTGACCAAAAGTTAGGTATTAAGAAAATTACCCTGGCTGGTTTGGCTCAGCGGTTAGAGAGTCACCCTGCGGACCCGAGAGTCCCGGGTTCGGTTCCCGCTAAGGGCACATAGCTTGGTTGCAGTTTGTCCCCGGCACCAGTTGGGGTCGTGTGGGTGGCAACCAGTCGATGTATCTCTCTCACGTTGATGTTTCTCTCTCTCTTCCTCTCTCCCTCCCTCCCACTCTATCTGAAGATAAATGCAAAAATGTCCTCAGGTGAGGATTAAAAAAAAAGAAAATACCAACTGTCTCTATTTCCCAAATGCTAACTGAAGCCAAAGCCACAGCCAGGCGCGGGAAGCAGATATTAATGTAGCAAGAAATCGAAGAGGAAAACAGCCAATGCAGATAACGCAATAGAAATGCATAGGAACTCAAAAGAAACATCTTGTATCCTCTCCTTTTCTCTTTCTCTCTCAGAAACATACAGCCCATAGAATTTGCACGTATATTGTCCCTCTGCAGTCTGTTGACACACAGCACAAAGTAGTAATGGCTATTTCTTCACAGATTCAAACACTGATAAATCCTTGGATGAAAATCAATTCATTCTAGAAAAAAAAAAAGTGTGTGTTCAAAGACGCAAAATGTGTAACAAATGGCAAACATCTTTTTATCAGCTTCCCAAACATAATTACCAAAATAAGCAAATATCCCAAAAAGTATACACCACCAGGACACTCGATTCAACCAAAGCATGGATTGGCAAACTTTTTCTGTAAAGGGTGAGATAATAAATATTTCAGGCTTTGGGATCATACTCAACTCTGCCATGAACCGCACCAGTGACACTACACAAATGAAGGGGTGTGGCTGAGTCCCAATAAAACGTACTCACAGAACAGGCTGTGGGCAGTATCTGGCCCATGTGCTAGAGTTTGCACACCCTTAAACTAAAGGATCAAGGACACTAAGACATTTTGTAATAACTAAAAGGATGCACATATGCGATAACTTAAATCACTTGTACTAATATTACAATATCAAATAATATCCCATCCATTATTACTATATGTAATTCCTATGTCTAAATGCCTTTTGAATAAGATCTGATCAAATAGAGCTAAAGCATACCCATTCCATTTCCCTTTTCTTCCCATCATACAGCCAACAATAAAATAAAAAATGATAAAGTTGGCCCCTTTTAGATAGCTAACACATTTGATCTCCTAATTCTCCATTGAAATGAGATTCCTAATAGGTTCAACCATATAATCTTTTGTTATATTTTGAAAATAATGACAGGGGACCAACTTGTGGCACTCTCTCAACAGCAGTTGACACTGACACCTGGATTTAGGATGGCTCATAAAGGATGCTTAGCTTCAAATAAGTGACATAAAGATTAGCATTTGGCGAAAACACTGATGGCTTGATGAAAATGTCACCTTAGTCACTATCATATCGTATTTATTAAGCAACTATAGTGCTCCTGGGTCTAACTAAACACTCTACCAAAACATTTTTTTTAATGAATTGGCAGTGTGGTTTAAAAGCAAGATTCAAAAAGCAAATCAGCTTCTACATCAAAATTCTAATTATATTTGTGAAGGCTGTGAGCAAAATATGGTCCTAAATAAAATTTTAAATTGCATTAGTCATATGACAAAAAAAAAAAAAAAGGATAAAAAAATCACAAGTGAGAACGAAAAGCATTTGATACATGACCAAAAAATAATAATACCAAAGGGTATTTTTCAACCACATAAGGAAATCGTTAGGATTGACTTGGGCAGTTCCTATCAGTCACTATATGATTATAATTCCAGTGCCCAAGTGCAAAGGGAAAAAAATCCACACCTTACAAATTAAAGTATTTCCAAGGTTGAAGTAGATTGACAATAATAACCCCTGGCACGTGTACAAAGAATTTAATTCTAACAAAAATGAAGGCTGTACAACATTGAAAGACAGGTCTAGGGAAGGTTTGGTTTGGTTTGGTTTTTTTGTTTTTGCAGCTTTATAGAGAAAAACAAGTTCAAGCACCTACCCACCTGGACATACAGGAGCACACACACAGAAACACAGCGAGGAAGGCTATTTGAAATTCACTAAGGAGATCTTTATAAATGACCAATTCTCCCTCCAGCCACTGCAAATCCTTCCTCTTAGGCAAAGAATACTTCTCCACTCTAACCAGAAAAAAATATATATGACCCATACACAAAGCTAATTTATTCAATTCCTGCCCCAATCTTCACAGAGGCTTTTTTAGTCAACATGCTAATGGGACATGCTTCCCTGCAAAATTACTGGTTCCTTATTTAATTTTAGCATTAAATAGTAATTGGCACCTAAAGACTATGTCTTAGCTGAAAAGCTTTCAACGTTTAAAAACTGTATATAGCACTAATTAGCTAAATATAAACATTCATTGTAAGAAATAGGAAAGACTGCCATTATAAACAAAGGCTTCTTGTCCTAGGAAAAAACACAAGTAGAAGTATGTAAAGGACCATCCAGTCCCTTTCCAATCAGTCCTGCCTTCGCCCAGTTTGTCCAGGTACACATACTGCTAGGCTTGTCCTATAAAATGATCCATATTCTTGATATTTCTTGTCTCCTATCTTGTGATCAAAACTGCCCATTATCACTCGGCCGGTGTGGGTCAGTGGATTGAGCGTCTCTCCCTTCCTCTCTCTCTAAAAAATCAATAAAAACATTTTTTTTAACTGCTCATTATCTAAGTCTGAATTAGGTGATTGGCTAAAAATCTGAGAAACTATTTCAAACATATGTATCGATGACCATTAAAGGAAAGTGAGTGAGCCCTTCTTGAATAACAAAGACATTTTATTAGGAACCTTTCATGCTTGGACTAGTGGGAATTATGGGTTCTATGACTGAGACAAATAGTTCAGGGCAAAGGAGCCTTAAGCATCTGAGAAGTTACATCATCTAGTCACCTTCCTATTTTACCTACACATAGGCCAACAATGTCCATTTGAATGGACCAATCAGAAAATATAAACTTTGTTCAGTGACTTAAAAGTTGATAATTAAGAAGCCCGAAGAAGAGCTTTCTCCATGGCAGAGAAAAATCTGAAGCAGGTAAACTCAATCTGCAGAGAGAGCAGTTGAGATCACAGATGAACTGGCTTTGGCATCCTTAAGTAAGCCATCTCTTTAAAAGTGTCCGTTTCAAGTCCATTTCCAAATCTCCACAAGGCTGTATGTCCCTGCTTTCTACAACATATTAACTGAACAATTAAAAGTTAATATGTTGCCTGGCCAGTGTGGCTCAGTGGTTGAGCGACGACCCATGCACCAAGAGGTCACCAGTTCAATTCCTGGTCAGGGCACATGCCCAGGCTGTAGGCCCAATCCCCATTGGGGAGGCATGCAGGAGGCAGCCAATCGATGTTCTCTCCCATCAATGTTTCTCTCTCTCCCTTTTCCTTCCTCTCTCTAAAATCAATAAATAAAAAATTTTTTAAAAAAGAAGTTAATATGTTGAGATACATGAGCAATATAATAGATTGGTGATGGATAGATGATAGATAAATTTCATATACCTACATATTTATCACATTCTACTACAGAGAACAAAACCAGTATTTCTCAAAATGAGATCCAAGAACCACCTGCATTTGACTCACTGGCTAAACCTTTTAAAATTCATATTCCTGATAGAATTCCTGATTCTGAATCTCTGGAAGCATCAAAAACTCAGACTTTCAGCAAATTCACCAAATGATTTTAATGATGGTATTTCCACAGAATCCCATGTTACATTGTTTATAGGTCATATTTTCTTTATTGATGTCAAACATCATAACAGCAAACAAAATATCTTCAGAAGATAAGAATTTAATGATCAACCACCTGAAAACAGAGTCGTCTCCTCCTGAGACCGTCAGGATACTTCTATTGGCGACAGTAACAGCACAAGAAAGCAAATGAAAACGTGGTGCTTCTCGAGGTCTAGGTGTGAATCTGGTGTATTCTCTCTCTTCCTCATTCTGTTGGTTAAAACAGTGGCATGGCCAAAACCAAACCCTTTTATTTTATCAGGATACATGCATATCTGAAGACATGTATCAAACACATTCACATAAGTGTTGACAAAGTAGGCAGGAATGGGGACGGGGTTCTGAGATGACGAGTAATTAAATAAGTAATTAAAACAAAAAAGGAGCTTTGTACAGCCCAATGAAAATAATGTTCTATAAACTGAGTAGCATGAGTAACTCAATATTTTGCAAATGAATTCTGCACTCACTCTCCAAAGAAAGAAAGAAAGAAAAGAAGCATCTTCAGACTGTTTAAGTCACTTAGCCAGGTAACTAACTTCTCTAGGTTAAGTTACTTATCTGCTATTATGGCTAAGCTTCGGCTAGAAAGACACCCTCCTCCAACTACACTATATAGATTCTCATCTCTAAAATGACACCCATCAGTGTCACAAAATAATACCCATCAGTCTTGTAACTAACACTAAAATTATTATCGTCTATTTTAAAACCAAGATAATTTTTATTTAATAAGATATTAGTTGAATGCTTAAAATATTTCCAATCTTTGAGTCTGATTTGATGTGCCCTTAAGAAGCTTATGATTGAAACTTAGATTGGAAAGATGACTTAAATACGTAAGATGGATAAAGAAGACATCATTTATATTTTGTTTAATTCAACAGCTATTCTTTTCATTGCAGCTTGTGTGCTAGGCTCTGCAAAGGAATAATTAACAGGAAGGGGTTCACACAGTAAGGATCAGAAGAGAAATACAAAGTATAAAAGATTCAAAGAAAGGAAATATCAAATTAAGGAAATCAGGGAAGCTTTCCTAAAGAAAGTGGCAGAGATTAGCCTTCTTTTAAAGATAGGTAAAATATGCCCAGCCGATGTGGCTCAGTGACTGAGTGTTGACCCATGCACCAAGAGGTCGTGGGTTCGATTCCCAGTCAGGGCACATGCCCAGGTTATGGGCCCGATCCCCAGTGGGGGCCATGCAAGAGGCAGCCAATTGATGTTCTCTCTCATCGATGTTTCTCTCTCTCTCTCTGTCTCCCTCCCTTCCTCTCTCTCTGAAAATCAATAAAGAAAAAAAAATTTTTTTTAATAAATAAATAAAGATAGGTAAAATTTGCCCTAGCCGGTTTGGCTCAGCAGTTAGAGCGGCTGCCTGCAGACCAAAGAGTCACGGTTCAATTCCAGTCAAGGGCACATACCTGGGTTGTAGTTCGGTCCCTGGCCCTGGTCAGGGTCATGCAGAAAGCAGCCAGTCGATGTGTCTCTCTCACATCAATGTTTCTCTCTCCTCTCTCTCTCTCTCTCCCCCCACCTCCCACTCTATCTGAGGATAAAAGGAAAAATATCCTCAGATGAGGATTAAAAATAATAATAATAAAGATAGGTAAAATTTCAGAGGATTAAAATAATAATAATAAAGATGGGTAAAATTTCAATCTGTTCAGATCTAGGGGGAAAACAGAGGGAAATTTCGGGTGGTAAGAATGATATAAGCAATACAAACAAAGAGAAGCAAGTAGTGATTAGAATTTTAAGTTTTTAATATCACAACACAGAGGTTCAAACACTCAACATATCAAACATCTCACATGAGTTAGCCACTGTGTTTGGCACTGGAAATACAGAAATTAATACAACCTGAGTCCCTCCCTCGAAGAGCTCACAGTTTGAACACTGTGCTGCACTCTCGACGCGAAGGAGCTCATGAGAAACAGGATGGAAAGCACAATCAGAAGAGGAGTGAGGGCAGAACCACGGAGCAGTGCTGCAAAGGGGAAGAAGGAAGAGCCGGATGGAAAGGTCAAAAAGGAAGAGTCTGTGGGGAAAAAATCTGCAATTTATATCAAACACCAGGATCAAATACTCCTTAGATAGAAAGAACTTGCAAAGACTGAGAATGAAAGGATCAACAGTCCAATAGAAAATGGACAAAAGATATAGAGAGTTTCCAGAAGAGGAAGTGGAAATAGCCCTTAAGCATATGACAAGATGCTTAAACTGGCCCTTGTATGAGAAGTGTTAGTGGAAGCTACACTGAGACACTGTTTCTCACGAATCAGATCGACAACAGCCCTTACGCCTAACAGGTCAGAGCGCTGTTTGCAGGGCTCTGGGGAAATGTGTGTCCTCGTGCATTGCTGGGGGGGATGCAAAGACCGCAGTCCCCATGGAGGGGAATTTAACAATATCTAGAATGCTTTAAATTACATATGTGGCTTACACTATATTTCTATTGGACAGCACTACTTTAGAAGTAATCACTAGTTTACAAAAAAATTGGAGGAGAGAAGAACATATTGGAGACACACAGGTTTCAATCAGCCAAATTCAGAAGAAGGAAAATTCTAACAGACAACTGATTCATATTCCAAGATAGATGGCACAAACGGGGGAATTAAACTGAGACCAACTCCTGAATGGTTCTTAGGAATTATCATTAATGCCCAGGTGTGCTAATGCCATCGGGGTTATTTTATGCATCAGAGATACATACTGAATTATTTAGGGTTCAAATGATATGCAGTCTGAGATTTGTTTTATTCCCTGGAAAACAAAGTATGGGGAAATAGATAAAAGCAGAATAGCAAAGTGTTGACCATTATTGAAACTGAGTGATTTGTTATTTTTGCCACTTCTGTATATGTTTGAAATTTTTCATAATTAACCAATGTGGGTCAGTGGTTGAGCGGCGACCCACAGACAAAGAGGTTGCCAGTTTGATTCCTGGTCAGAGCACATGCCCAAGTTGCGGGCTCAGTCCCCATTGGGGGTGTGCAGGAGTCAGCCAATCGATGCATCAGCTTCCAGGAAGAGGGCACTCAGTGGGTTTCTCAATTTCTAGGACAAATACAGTCTGAGTATGAGTAAAGATGACAGATAAAAGCAGACTGCAAAAGTCTGGAAGAAATGATCAAGGATAAAGTGACAAAAATACATATAGACAATTCTTACAAGGCTTTTAGGCCACCAAAGAAAAATGAGAAAATTTGATTTAGAATACAACTAAGTGTCACAATGATTAATAATTAAGTACCACAGTAAGTATCGCTGAGTCAATCACGTATTTCCAAAAGTCACTAAATCTTCAAAAGTATTATAATATGAAAATGGCACTAGTTCAGGAATCAGAAGATCTAACGTCTAATTTCAAACATTAACTGCAAGAGCACATTCATTGGTAAATAAAGGTAGTTTTGAAAATGTAAAACTATAGAAATATGACTTGGGATCATCTTTCCCCAAGGTACCTTAAAAAAAAAAAAAAAAAAGTGGAGAGGACCTGGGAGAGAAAGGGGAGCTAAGGAAAGCAAAATGCAATGTCTTGTCCAACCAGCAGGCACGGGACAGAACAATTGTCTTTGCTTTGTAAATGAGCAGAGTGGAAGGGATCCTTCAAACCAGAAACAGAACCATGTAACCAGGCACGGTCTGACTCTGGTTACTGCAAGGAAGTAATTTATTACAAACGGGCTGCAGGGAAAGTTGGCACTGACTGGGTCCACATGTCCCCTACCATGAACTATCTCCAGATGTTCGCTAGAACTGCTGAGCATCATCAAAAAGTTAAACAAGTCTGAAACATCTAGTGAACAGGCCTGAGGCAAGTTTCAGGGAAAAGGTCAAATGTGAGGACAGGAATTCCAGGGGCCCACAGCTCTAAACCATAAGCTCTTCCATCTGACTCCAAATACCCTTAAAACAGAAAGACTATCTTCAATTCATTTATTCAACAAATATTTATGGAGACCCAATATGCGTTAGACTCCATGACTCCAGGCTAGGTGTTAGAGATGAAAGAGGGGATGTTATTCACCATAAGAGCACTAACACTCAGAACAGAGTAAACACAGTGTTGAATGCAAGAGGGTTTTACTTAAAGGTGAGGAGGACCAACTGGGGTTCAGGAGAAGAATCTTTAGGAGCCAACATGAAAACATCTTTCTAACCCAGAAGCTGATCTGTTTACCCACACCTTGGGAGAAAAGCAGAAAGTAGTTTCTAGTAGAAAGCAATTATGAGCAAAGCAATTGCAACTTGTCAAGTAATACAGAGACAATAATAATTTAATATAAAACAGAGAGATTGGCGGGCACAGAGAAATACAAAGGAAAACAACTACACAAAAGATAATTTACTTTATCAAAACTTTCTCTTTTTTTATTGTTGAAAGTATTACAGATGTCCCCCTTTTTTCCCCATTGACCCCCTCCTCCCCATTCCCACTCTCCTCCTGCTATCAAAACTTTCCATTATGAGTAGAAAACAGCTTCCAATGGTCCAGGCAAGAAACCCTGGATAGGACTTAGAAGGTGAAGGTAGTTGAAACATGGATCTCCTTCAGGCTGGACGTAGACTAGCAAAATCTCATCTGCAACTAGACAGAGTGGAGCATGAATCAGAAAGTCACAAATGTACTCAATTCTATGTTATTATATGTGCTAGGATACTTTCTTTTGGCTTTGTGGAAAAAATAGGGTTTGATTTTCATTTTTATTTTTTTTCCAAAACTACAACTTCATTTTGGCTGAACTGGGCAGGTATAAATTGTTCTGACCTTAGTCAAAACGACAAAAGGAACACAGAATGAGGGGCCCTCTGTCTCCTCAAAAGTAAGATCCTGGAATTAGACTAGCTCGGAATTTGGCAAGAGAAGATTTGAATCAAAGAGGGATAAAGTTAGATTCTCCTTCCAAAATATACAATATCCTTCAAAATCCACCCTGTGATTATCTTGAGCAAGAAACTCCTTGCTGTATTGCTCCTCGACCTTATCCATTCCACAGAGTAACTCCATCACACGGTTCAGAACGGTTGCCTACTTCACAAGTACTCCACAAGGTGGCACCTTATTTGATGTCCTTGGTTTGACAGCAATACCCCTACCTGACAGAAGAGGGCAGTGTGGAGCTTTTGGCTTGTGCAAGTCCAGCCCCTGTTACTCTCACTGTAACAATTTGAATAGAAACACGTGTGTTCTCTCATCAAGAGCTATCATATCAGAAAGTTTGGCATGTAAAGAATAGAAATAGGGGGAGCACCCATGTGAGAAAGAAAGCGAAGAGGTAAACACATTTGAAAGCATTAAATGTGAGGGTGGCAGAATGAGTGACCAACTCACACAGTGTTCTGTCTCTATTAACCACGTGGCCGGGAACTTGCGATGATAATGTCATTTGTCCATCTTCTGTTTATTGCACTTCATAAGCTTCTTGTCATTTAATTAATGCTTTAAAAGGAAACATGAAATTTCCTTATCAACTCATTTTGAAAGTATATTCTGACTTGTTCATCTCTCTCTTCTTTAACCAGAAGATTTCTATAGCTTATATTACAAGAAATGACAAGGGCAATTATCATTAAAAGCTGAGCAGAACAAAGCTATGGTAATGAGGAGCACTACAATTCATTCACAAGGTGATAAAAGGATAAAGTGAACCCACCTCTCTCTTCCTGATAACAAAGCAATTACAACTTGTAAAGTAATACAGAGAAAATAATAATTTAATAGAAAACTGAGAGAATGGTAGGCACAGAGAAATACAAAGGAAAACAACTATGCACAAAAGATAATTCACTTTATCAAAACTACCCATTATGAGTAGAAAACGACTTGCCAAAAATGTCAGGATGCACGGCAATATTTTTCTCAGAAAAAAATAATTTTTCTTATTAGTATTCAGAAGGTTGCTAGCAGAATGATACAATTAAAAAGTTCAGTCTATCTTTGAAAGTAATAAACAATGAAGCACAAATAGAGGTAAAGCAAGGACAGTAAGATGATATATACATGTACACATGTATGCACACACATACACAGACATACATACACACTCACACCCAAACATATAGCCACAAACATACACACACATACACAGGAACAAATACACACAGTCACTCACACACAAATATATACTCATAAACATACACACATATGCACATACACACACTCAGACATAAACATACAACCACAAACATGTACACACATACAATATGTGTGTTATATACATGCATACTCTCACACACATAACACAAAGACATATGCACATATACACATATACTTGCACACAAATACAGACATACACACACATACACACACACACACAAACATACTACACAGATACACACACACATGTACACTCACACATATACTCACAAATATGCTCAGGCTTAGAATAGTATTCTAAGGGAAAGAATCATGGACCAGAGTCCACAGAATTAACATTCTGAATGAGCAGTTGACATTTGGACTAAGTGAGAGATGGCAGCCCCGTGATGTTCAGAGACATCTGGGAGTGCTCCAGCTGCTGGGACAGTAAAAGCGGCTCCACTGCAAAGCCAGACATGCCCAGGCTGGCAGAAAGCACATCTGCGGACCAATTCCAGTTTGAGAATTGCTGGTTGAAAGTGTTAATCAAGGAACTTAAGCATAAAACTGACAGCCAAGGCATTTAAGCTTATGTTTGTAGCCCTGAAATTCACTCCTAGAATCTTAAATCACTTCCATTGTTTCATCTTTAAATTGGGAATGGCACTGCTCACCTGTCAAGGATGCCGTGAAGATGGGGTAATGATTATAAAGTGCCCTGGACCCAAGTATTAAACATTACAAGAAACAACACAAGCTAGAATCTGGCCTACGCAGCTCACATGGGCTCCATGCTGCTCTGTCACAAATCATGTCACTCTCCCAGATGTTATTGATTGCAAAAGAAAAAGCCTAGAAAGCAGGCTTTACTTCCCACATTTAGGGGAAATTGCGTCTTCCCACAAGAGCTGTGATAATGGTGCCACGGGGAATACAAAGCGTGCACCTCCTTTGTGAATAAATAACAAAAGCGGAATGCGGGAGTGAGCGGTCTGTGTCTTACCTGTAGACGTCGATTCTCTTCCCCTCTCTCTCCCCCCTCCCTTTCTCATTCTTGCTTTTTTATGCTCCCATGCTCTTACATACACTCTTATTCTTAACCATGGCTTCTCAACTTTAATATTAAATAGAGTCAGTGTCACATTTATGCACAGTGTAACACGCTTCAGCCCTTTCCAAAGTCCCCACAGTCTGGGAATGGCCTGTGGTGACAGAGAGACTAGAAACCTACAAATGATGGCTATGAGCCCTCATCGACGCTCGCGTCCCTCTGGAACCTGCTCAGCACGTCAGTGCCCGTTCCACTGACGAAGTTCTCATGGTTTGAAAGTTGTTTTGTACATTGATCTAGAACCTGCTTCCCAGTCGTTCGCCTCCATGTCAGTTCCGCACGTTGGAGCCACACCAGCCGCCTTCATCTCAGTTCCGTGGAAGTCTGAGAGCCATCATCTCCCCACCAAAACTCTGCAGAGACTGTCTGGAAATGCTTCCAAATTGTGCTATCACCAGCACAGAGAAAGTTTACTTGAGCTCTTTAAAGGACGGACCAGTTTTGACAGCCTCAGAGATCTTTCTAAAGGCATCAGGATCTTATTTTCATATCAAAGGATGTATCCACGTGTGCTGCTTTGTCAGGGCACAGACGGCCGAGGATGAGAGAGGTGGGTGGAAGAGTCCGGGGCGTCGTGGACAGGGGGGAGACACGTGTGTGCACGTCAGACAGCAAGCTGGCAGGCTTGTTCGGCTGGAGCAGGGAGCCCGCGCCCTGGGCTGAGAGGAGTGCAGGCTGCTGGGAGCATCAGAATCGATGTCAAGGAAAACGTACAGCTCAAGAATGGTTTGAAACTGGTGGAATGAGCAATAAAAGGTGTAACTATCTAATGCGTTTGGTTTCCACATACTTTCTGAGAAGTGTTGTGGATACCATAGAAGTCACTGTTTTGCCAAGTATTTAAGGGGTGTCTAGGATGCACCTACTATTTTGCAGGCACTTTTCTGAGCACTGGGAACTCCGTGGAGAAAACGACAGTTCTCATCATGGACCTTACATTCTAGCGAAGGGCACAGACAGCCCGTGAGTACGTAGATTCGGGTATGATACACTCTACCATAAAGCCATTTCGCAGCTGTATTATCTTAGATCTTTTTAGCCTCTTTATCTTCAGCTTTCTTCTCTCTGAAATGAGTATTAGAACAGTCCCTAAAACATAAGGTTATTTGAAGAATTAAATTAGGTAATATAAAATGCTAGCACAGTTCCTGGCACAAAGTAGTTGCTCAACTAATAACTAAGGTTATTATGCAACCTTTGCTGTCTACTTTTTCCCTCCCCCACAGAGTTTGTCCCTAGCAATCTGTGGGGAGGAAGAAGTCAGGAGCTAGCCTTGACTGATACCCAGGCCATTCTGCAGCTAGGTGAGGCCCATCCAGGTCGTCCACACCGAGGGCAAGGCTGCTCACCACCCATGTCTGTAGAAAGGAGCAAATGAGTATGATGTTTCCTCCTGTCCTGCATTTATTGTTTGTTTGTTTTTCTAATTAATAGACTTTAATTTTTAGACCAGTTTTAGGTTCATAGCAAATTGAACCAAAGTTACAGAGATTTTTCATATACCTCCCACCCCCGACACATGCATAGTCTTCCTCAGTATCCGCATCCCCAGAAGAGCGGTACATTCGTTACAGTTGATGAACCCACCCCGGCACATCGTTATCACTCAAAGTCCATAGTTTACATTAGGGTTTACTCTTGATGTTATATATTCTATGTACTTAACATATTGGTAGTTGTAATCTTTTTTATTTTTAATCACCATCCTTCCCCACACTCAGCTCTTTTGTTATCAGTGAAGTGAATTTGATATGAGAACCAGCTCTCCCTGCCTCTGTGACTGTTTAGGGGTGAGCACAGTGGCCCTGCGGGGCATGGACCCACAGACAGAACCTCTGAGCCTACTGTGCAGCCACCAGGAAGTGGTGCGTTTTCCCACTGGCCTTGAAATGGAGCGACTGTGAACTTGGACCTGAGGGGCAACACAGAGGGAACCAGAGCCGAAAGAGGGCAGGAGACTGGGTCCTGGTAAGAGATTTGGGCCCCATAAAGTCACCTCTGAAGCCAAGGAATATTTTTATTATATATATATCTACACACTCCCTTTTTATTTAATCTCGGGATTTTATTTAATCCCGGTTGAATGGGAGCTTCTGGCAGTTGAGACTGAAAAAGTTCTCCTTCTCTCTTTTTTTTTTTAATATGTTTTTATTGATTTTTTAGAGAGAGAGAAAAGGAGAGAGATAGAAACATCGATGTGAGAGAGAAACATCAATTGGCTGCCTCCTGCACGCCCCCTACTGGAGATTGAGCCCAAAACCTGGGCATGTGCCCTGACCAGGAATCAAACCGGCGACCTCTCAGTCCATGGGATGATGCTCAATCCACTGAGCCGCACCGGACAGGGGCAAAGTTCTTCTCTTTAGTTGCAATCTTATCAAATGTTTCTACAGCAAACATGGTCTGGACTTGGTTGAAAGCTTAAATAGCTCTTAAAGGAAAGACTTTCAGTGATTGTCCCCAAGTTATACAAAGTTCAGGGGAGGGGGTGGCTATGGTGGGGGTAGGGGAAAATCGGGCATTTGCCTCTGTTCAGCTACTTTGCCCCTCTTCACACCAACCAGGACAGACCTCCAGGGCTGGGCTTTGCCACCCAACACAGATGCTCTCCAAGTCATTCAGAGACAGTCCACAACGCCATCCTCATTCTCTGCCTCTCCTCTTGCCTCTTTACTTCCACAACCTCTCACCACCCACCCGAATGTTATCACTGGGAGTATCTACCCCACCCCTCCTCCAGCATCTGCCGTCCTCTCTGTCAGTGGCTTTCTCACCCTCTGTCCTGCAATCCTACCACTTCCAGCTTTGAATGTCAGTAGCTTCTGTTGCTTTGTTGAGTTCGTGAAATTGTACAGAAAGTAAGAAATCTCTAGCTCAGTATCCACTGAGGGGAGAAGCTGAGGCTGCGTCTCCCAGAGGATCTAAAAATCTAAAAACATTTCAAAGCCACAAAAATATTCTTATAAACAGAAGTCTACCTGTTTGCATTGGCAATTCCTATAACTCCTATTCACGTAAGTTGTAATGCGTTCTTTTCAAAGTAATACTTTATGGCCTTATTATGTCTTCTCCTCGAGTCCTCCCCTCAGCTTCCTCATCAAGCATTCTGCAAGCCAAACTGCTTTTCTCTGATTTTCCTGGGCAGAGGGCACGTGTTTCAGTTCACATGAACAATACTGATTTCTCTTTTGTGGAATAGCGATAGTTCACCAGACTTTTCTCTGGACTGAGGGAAGTATTCCTCAAATGGCCCGCTGCCCTTTGTTCTGAAACCATGCTCACCAGACCACCATGTCCCTCCTTCAGATCCCCTGGTTTCTGGGGTGCCCAGAAATGGATATATTCTGGCCCCTGTAAAGGAATATCCACCACTGTCGATTAATAAACTAACATTCTGATTTACACACCAGACCATTATGAGTTTGAATGGTGTGAGTTAGCTTCTGGAAAACCAACAGTTTCAGAATATCTTGCTGGATGAAGTTTCTAGATCAACAAAGCCAGAACCGAAGCTTAGATGTGATGACCCACCGACACCCCTTCCCTCTACTTCACCTGTTACGTCATCCAGCCAGCAGCTCTGTATTTATCTACATTTCAGCTCTCTCTAAATGCAAGACACAGCATCGAGGCTCTGATGTTCGAGACGGAGGGGAGAATGATGGGAGGGAGAATGACTAAAGACCAATATAAATACTCCCAGGTGTCTTGTTTGGATACGCAGGTGAGCTTTCCTTGGGAGTCCTTTGTCACAAGGAACCATCGACCTCGATCATCCATGATGTTTCAGAAGAGGTGTACACCTGGCTTCCAGCTCCTTTTGCCCTGAGCGATCACTCTCAAAACACTCCTACTTGTCTTTTTTTTTTTTTCATTTTATTTACGCTCCTAGCTTTGGTTTCCCTTTTATTCATTTTTCTACTTGGATTTAAGGATAATTGCTCCAGTTGATAGATAAAAATGTAGGCTGATACAATCCAAGAGCTATTTAATATAAGATAGATAAGAAACCAACAGAACGTGAAATCAGTGTGTTAGTCTAGCTGCAAATAAAGTCTGTAGGTTCTCTTATAATCGATGGGGGGCAGGGCCAGTTCAGATCCCATGAACTATTTAGACCTTTCCCCTGTGTCATCTCTACAGCTCGTTTTTAGACTAATCTGAAAGAAAAACTGCTTGAAAAGTAACATTTCACTAAAAGGTAATTTTTCCCTTCTTCTTGTCAAGAGTGTTAAAATAAACACTGTACTTTTAGCAGATAAATAATCATTCCAAGAGACAGAAAATACTCTTGACATTTTTACAATAACAGGTTATTAATATAATTCACTGTGGCTGAAAGCATGCAGAATACATTTATAACACAGGCTGAATAAAGGTTAAGTATATTTTGTGTTTTATTCTTCATCAAACATAAACATCTGTCATACCAAACCGTAGACATAAGAACTCTCTTAGAAATCTATGATTCTCAGAGGAAGGTGAGCAATTGGAAAAAGCTCCTCTTCTCTAGATAAATTCCCTATCAATAGGCCTACAAACCAACACTAAAAGAAGCAAAAAAAAAAAACCCACAAATCACAATCAATCTCCAGGGTGATTTCTGCGAAGTGTCGCCTGGATGCCCCAGCAACACAATCCCACAGCATCGGAACCGCTGCGGTCACCCTATTACATGACCTCCCTGAGAGTAAGTCCTCTAGGGGTCAGTGCTGCCTCTCCCCACGAAGACATTTGTTTTCTGAGCAGCTACTCAAGAAGAACGAGAAGAAAGACAGGTGCATATCTCGAAAACTACAGACACCTGCACCCTTCTTCTGAAAATATCTCCCCAGAGTTCTCAAGAAGTTGTGATCTTCAACTGAAATGAAACCTGAGATGGTTGATAGCAACGAGCTTTCTAAAAATAAGAAAAATGACAGAGAGATGAGGCCTTCCTACTAAAAAGTGGCAGACCGAAGACTGCGGAGGGAAGCTGTGCCCGTGTGCAGAACACGCGCTGACTGTGGAACACTGAGTCCACACGCGTGTACATGCTTCTCACCCAGCCGTGTCCTCGCCCCATCACTAAAGGAGAGATTCGCAAAACATATTTGTTTTCCCGAAAGAGTCTGTAGTTTATAAAAAAGGATGCACCACGGGTTTCTTTTAGAAAGCGCACTCCCTGCTGTGTTTAAAATTAGTCCATTTACAAGAATGTGAATTAGCCACGATTCTCCAGAAATGCGCTTGCTGCCTAAAACAAGGCACACCTACTGGAAACGGCAGGTCTGACTATTGGTCCCCGGGAAACATATTTCAGGCTCTTCAGTGAAATAAAACAGCATTTAGAGTTAATAATCACTGGCTTGTATTATTAACATGGCATAAAGCATGACAGCTCCTGAAATCTTCCATTTTCCTTCTGCACGCACGGACTGCTCCCCACCACTCACACGCACAGCCCACCTTTTTAGTCTGCCCTGGAATACAAAAAAGGCAGACCTCCCCTGTCCTAGACATTTTTCGGCTCCTGCAACAGGTCATGGACCCACCTGCTGCCATCCCCCCATTGCAGGACTTTTGCACGGTGCCTGGCTCTTTCCTCTGGGCCTCCCTCCCCAGCCCCTTTTCCATTCAGCTCTCAGCTCCTTCTTCACTGATGCAACTGACAACACCCCCAGACTAGGTCCCATCCTGCTCATACTCTCTCACGGCCACCTGCGCTTTCCTACATAGCATTTGTCCGGAGTTTGTTTGTTTTGTTTTTGTTTTTTATTAATTTATTTTTGTTACAGATGTTTCTCCTTTTTCCCCCCCATTGACACCCTCCTCCCCATCCCTCCCCCAACCCCATCCCCGGCTGTGTTGTCTATGTCCATCGGTTATGCGTACATGCATGTAAGTTCTGTGGTTTACCCCTTCCCTCCCCCGCCCCTTCTGAGGAGTTTGTGTTTAACTGGGATTCTTTGATAAACATCTGTCTTCCCTACTCCAGGTTTCAAGGGGCCAAGACTGGGATTAGTTTACCCCACTGCCTTGTGCCATGCACAGCACACAGTGGGCTGGGGGGAAAACAATTGCTGAACGAATAAGTGAGCCCTGCTCTCTCCTCAATTTAGTCACCATTTTAATCCTTTATCAGTAAAACTTTATTAAAACACACTGCCTATTATCAAACACACTTCTTCAAAGAGCTGTATGTACGATACTGTCTATGCCCATTCCTTTCTGGACTCTTCAATCTCCTTCTGCACCTACGGCTCTATCACAACCAGTCTCCCAAGGTTTGTCAATGAACCTCCCTAATGGACAAATTCACTGGTCACCTCAAGCGTCATCCCTTTTCACTTCCCTTCAGTGGATGTTGCTGACTTGCCCACCGTCCCTTGTTTGCTTCCAACTTATCAGTTCCTCGACTCTCTCTCCCTCTCCCTCCTATCCCCTTTTCCCTTTTCTTTTTTTGATATTTTCCTCAAGATGATCACCGTCCTTCCCTTCCATCTGACCTCTCTATCTCTGTTAATAATACTATCATCCTCCCAGTGCCCAATTTTTAAAGCTGTCCCTCTCAGAAATTCATTTAATCAATGCCATAGGCTCCCTCCAGGGAAGATGCCTACTGCCAAAGTTTCAGTCCAAGTTCTCCGTAAGACTGACTCCAGGACTGTTCCAACCCTCCTCCTCACTCTGGTCTGCTCTGCACATCACTGCCTTTTCCAGACACAGACCAACCACATCATCCCTCCTTCCCGCTGCCGCAAATACCAAATGCGAAATCCTCAGCTTCCCTCTCAAGGACATCATGACATTGGCCCCTGGGAAAATGCATGATTCCTAAACACATCTGGCAGTTCCCTATTTCTGTGCCTTTAGTCACAAACCGCTGCGAAACATCGCCAGGTTTAAAAATAAATAATCTTATAATAATGGTAGAAGTTTATGAAGGAGTCAAAAACTGAGATGTTTATGACAAAAATGTAGCTATAGGGATGTTTCAGCATTGTTTAAAATAAATACTGAAAATAAATAAAGACTGAACACACTAGATATCTGTGGTACGGGATTGATAAAGTAAATTATAGCCTAGCCATACGGTGAAATGTGCTTCAGGTACTAGATATTTGAGGCATATTTCTTAACACAAAATGTTGTATTAAAACACAAGTAAAATAGTTCAGTATAATTCACTTTGTATTTTATTTGTGATATATAATATGTATTAATATTGTGTAAGGCAATACACTGAAAATGTAATAGTATTCACTAGGTAGTATAAAGTATATGTTTTGTTTTTGTTTTTTATACTGAAGGAAAAAGAATTTTTTTTTCTATTTTTGTTACAGATGTTTCTCCTTTTTCCCTCCTAAATACCCTCCTCCCTATCCCGCCCCCCCACCCCCCAGCATTGTTGTCTATGTCCATTGGTTATGCATACATGCATATAAGTTCTTTGGTTCATCTCATCCATCCCCCCCGCCCCCCTACCCTGAGGTTTGTCAGTATGAACCATACTCCTTTTTTTTTTTTATCCTCACCCAAGGACATTTTTGCATTTGTCTTCAGATAGAGAGGGAGGGAGAGAGGGGGAAAGAAAGAGAGAGAGAAACATCGATGTGAGAGAGACACATCGAGTGGCTGCCACCCACACAACCCGAGCCAGGGCCGGGGACAAACTGCAACCGAGGTACGTGTCCTTAGCGGGAACCGAACCCGGGACTCTCCAGTCCGCAGGCCGGTGCTCTAACTGCTGAGCCAAACCGGCCAGGGCTGAACCATACATACTCCTTTCTATGTCTCTGGGTCTATTTCGTTCATCAGCCCACCTTGTAAAGTATACATTTTATCCTCCTTTTTGTGATGTACACAAATTTTCCATACATTTCATTTTTCTCCAGTGAACATGTATTTTTTTTAATGTTGTCTACATTAAAAGAAAAGAATGGGACCAGTACTCTTTAAAGAAAGATGTGAGGCCCAGCCGGTGTGGCTCAGCACCCATGCACCAAGAGGTCACCAGTTCGATTCCTGGCCAGGGCACATGCCCAGGTTGTGGGCCTGATCGCCAGTGGGGGGCATGCAGGAGGCGGCCAGTCGATGTTCACTCTCATCAATATTTCTGTCTCTCTCTCCCTCTCCCTTCCTCTCTCTCTAAAAATCAATAATGAAAAAAAAAAATTTTTTTTAAATGTGAGGTGAGGAAAGGAGAAATGGGTATATGTAAAACAAAGACTAGTTAAAATTATAGCTACAAGACTTTCTGAAGTGCACAAAGGGAAATGCTAGTTCAAAGGAAAGATGATTCTTATCATTATGTAAGCAATTATTTTTAGATTCCCATACACTAGAATTTTTTCGTGAGACATTTCAACAAGAAAGCAAAGTGTAAAGAGTCTAAGAGCGATGAAAGTATCAAGGAAGACAATGAGGTGGGAGCTAGGAGGAATCACCTCGAGAAAAGAGAACACAGAACAGCTCACAATTAATAAATTAGTGCAGTTCCCAAGTAAGCATTTCCCCAAATGACTCACTCTTTTATTATGACCTCTCTGTGAGGTCTTCACTTTAATCTCACACATCTCATTCTTACCAATGACAGCACTGAGACCCAAATAAAACAGGTAACATATTTAGTAATGAGAACTCATAAATGGCCAGGTTTGAACATGAATATGAATACAAGTTCTTTTAACACCACAGTGACATTCACATGTTGGTTTTGATCAAATTAATGTAATATACATGAATAAATCTCAGAGGAAAATATGCTCTCTGGGAAAGTATGAGTGTATTGCATGTTGGAATGTGTTTCAGAAATAAATGAAATAATAGTGACATCAATAATTAAAAATCTAATTTACCATCTGGGCGAGAGATCATCACAAGGAGAGTAACACTAATATAAAAAAGTTTACCTTTCAACTTGACTTTAAAATATATTTAAAGTAAAATTTTAAGGAATTACAACTAGTATACTCACTTATAGTTTATTCAGAATCTGTAAACTAGCATTTTTCAAGGTCTATATTCTGCTTTTGTTTATTACGGTGTTTTGTACCAGAAAATGTGTTATAAAAAAAATAAGATAACACTATATCATGATTTTTTTCCCCTGGAAAAAAATATATATTTATACAGGCTGGGGCAAAAGTAGGTTTACAGTTGTGAGTATGCAAAACACAGCTGATTCCTGTATTATCATTTATTAATTATTGGATATTTTCCATATGAACAACTGTAAACCTACTTTTGCCCCACCCTGTATATAAAATGGACACAAAACTATGTTCAAAGAAGATTCTTTTGTATGAAATTAATATTAGTAATTTATAACATGACAAATAAAATGTTAAATAAACAAGCTTTTGAACAATTTCATCAGCATTAGAAAACTCTTACATATCTACTCTTAAAAAGAAACCATTTGATATTTTCCTACAAAAGAGCATTTCAATGTGTTAATTATCTTGACCTTGGTAATCATTCCACAACGTATATGTACATCAAATCATCACACTGTACACTTTAAACATATACAATTATATTGGTCAATTATTGTCCCATGAAGTCGGGGGTGGGGCGGCATCTCGACACGCTAGAAGTCACTACGACCTGAGCCTCTCATTCTCCAGACAACGCACAAGGACAGTTGAATTGAAGTCATAGCGGGTCCATAAAAATGCCAAAATTGACAGATTCTAATAAAATATAATTTCACTTTATTACATGTTATGCATAATATTATCCTAGCTCAAAATTTACATAGGCCAGTCCTTTATAATTCATTTAAAAACTATGGGGAGCAGTTGAAAGGGCATTCATCAGCAAGGGAATGGGGGTGGATGGCGGGGCTTGAGCAAGGAAGTAGAGCAGGAAGAAAAGGAGAGAGAAACCACAGCACAGGTCAGGAGAACACAGGTGCCCAGCTCTCACAACCAAGGCTCTGGGTCCAACTTCAGGTATTTGGGTTGTGCCCTGGGTGAATCAGGAAGGGATCCACCAACACCTCGGGTTGCTCAATCACAATAAAAATAAAGTGCTTGTTCAAGTCTACTCGACCCCTTAAGAAATACAACCCACCCAAATTATCCCCAGAATCAATCTTAATTCACATAAAAGATAAAGAAAAGTATTTTGAATTAACGTTGATTGTAGCAAGCATGTTCATTTCAAACAGAATTAAAAGAGCAACGTTTTATCTGCGATATGTGTATAAAATTTTCAGGACTATATTGTCACCTCATAGGATATTTATAGAAGAAGCTATGTGGTGCCGTAGACAAGACATAAGTCTGGGCACAAACAGCCCTGGCATCCAAGGTGAGATCTACCACTGGCCACACGTGTGACTTAAACAGTCATTTAGTCCTCTGAGCTCTGTCTTTTCAATTTGTACTTTTCTTCCAACCCTATACTGCATACTGTTCAGGATGATGTTACTATTTTTTAAAAATACCTTAAAAAAATTTTGTAGTATCCTTTCAAAAAAGATGGGGCATGGGCAAGTGCCCATCAGTGGATGAATGGATAAAAAAGCAGTGGTACATGTACACAATGGAGTACTATGCAGCTGTAAGAAAGAAAGATCTCTTATCCTTTGAGACGACATGGAGGGACCTCGAGAGTATTATCCTAAGCGAAACAAACCAAGCAGAGAAAGACAAATATCACATGATCTCACTCATTTGTGGAATATAATAAACATAACAGTCTGGGGAACAGGGTAGACCCAGAGATGTGAAAGTAGGGTACAGACTGACAACCCTCAGAAGAGGGGGTGGGGGGGAGGGAAGAGATAAACCACAGAACTTATACGCATGTATGCATAACTGATGGACATGGACAACAAAGCTGGGGAGGGGTAGAGGGATGGGGAGGAGGGTGTCAATGGGGAAAAAAGGAGAAACATCTGTAACAAAAATAAATTAATAAAAAAATAATAATAATAAAAAAGATGGGGCATGGGAGAGCACGATCAAATATTATAAATGCAAAAAAGCAATTACTTCTCATTCATCAAAACACGGTGAGTTGGCTGATACAATTAAGACCGAAAATAAAATTCCCTGTTCTTTAACAAAAAATTCCAACTTTCCAGTCACTGTAAGCTGATCATAAATGTGTACCTAAAGAAAAAAAAATATTAGCATAAAATAATCTTTATATTAAAAGGGTTAATAAGTCATTCTGGCATCATAATCAAAGGACTGGACTGGTTTTAAGACCAAAAATTAATCAAATTCCAGAAATGTGCTACCTGCCTTGCTCAAACATCTCCTTGCTATTGAAATAGAGAAAAGCATGAGATAAGAATCAATTGTTTGACCAGTTTGTAATAAATATTGCTTTGAATTAGACGTGATTTAATTTGCCATGACTGTTTCATCTCCAGAAACCCAGTAGGAGCTTAGCTGTTAAGATGAATTCAAGCATAGAGTTCTTTTGTTAATCATTAATGGCCCCATTCCACCAAAATTAAATTTCCACAGCTGCCAACCACAAAAGTTCAGTTGTCTCCTGAATGCCAGAGCTAGAATCTAATCCAATAATGAACACTGTAACTCACCTTCCGCGATAAACAATCCCTCCAAGTGTGTAACCCTTCACCCCGCAGTTAAATGGATCAGAACCCACTAACAGAGGATAACGGCGTCAAGAAAACTACGTACTCACATATTTTTTGTTGTTGTTACAGAGCATCAGATTATCAAACACACTGATTATCTTTAAAGGTTATGAATGGAAACAATAAATCTCTCTCCTGTCCCCATTACCTCAATCCCAACTCAGTTTTTCTAATTTAACATGTAAAACTAGTCAAAATACAGTCATATTTGATGACAGGGAGCTTATAATAGTTAACATTTATGTAATGCTTTTATGTGTTGGATACTTTACATGTATTATTCTACTTAATCACCACACATATCTATAAAGTAAGTAGTTAATATTAAACTCATGGAACATGAAATAACTGAGGCTTAGTTAAGTAATTTCCCAAATTCCCACAGTCAGAACGGGGACCCGAACCAGCCTACCTCTAGAGCTCATGGTTGAGAACATATGCTCTAGCAGAGCACATATTATAAACATGGGAGGATTCCACTTAATTCCTTTTAATGAAAAAAAATTTAAACAGCAAGATAATAGATTTTTAAATATGTGTGTACATTTACCCATAGAAAAAGGCCTGAAATGATATATCGGAGGCATTAATAGTCCTTATTTCTGAGAAATGAAATTATGAGGAAGGAGTCATTCTTTTTTACCTATACTTTCTACTTTTTCTACAACAATTTGTATTATTTTGATATATTATTTTAATAATTTTTAAGAGTTAAGTTTGGTTATAAAAATAAGCCAGAGTTTACATGATCAGAGACGGAAATCATAGAATAGACATATTTGAATGATGTATTTAATTTTAAAAAATAAAGAAAAACTGCAAGCCTGGATGAAAAATAAAAGACTGAAATAGGAACGGATTAATAAAGGTCATACTAGAAAAGTCTGTGGCTGTGTTAGCATAGGTAGCTAAATATTAATAGAGGAAGGGATCAAAGGGAATCAGACATTAAGAAGCCTGGTGAATGGGGGAGCTGAATCAGACAATAAGCCCGCTTGCTTCCCTAGAAAGTTACAGCTTCACACACTCCACAGGGCATTCTTCACCCTTGGGACTTAATCCCTAGTCCCTAAAGCAGGCAGGAAGGGGGCGGGAAGGATGTTACCAGTCATTACTGTAGGAGGAATAAAAACAGCAGGAGAAATACCTCTGCTGCGTGCATGCCAGTAGAAACCAAGAGGACACAGGGCAGGGTGCTTCTACCAAGCACATGCACAGTAGGCAACCCTAAAGGCCTGTCTGTCCAGCCTGTGAAAAGGATCGGATTGGATAAGGGACACAGAACTTTGGAAGTTACAGAAATGGATTGGTTAGGGGGAGGGTCCAACACCAGCCTGCAAAAGACTGGGAAGTTGATTGGTTAGTTTGAAAAAGTGCTTCCTCCTTCCCATGCCAGAGATAATATAATCAGCCTAACAAAGAGCGCACTCTCTCTCTCTCTCCCAGTAACATGCGTTCACCGTTCACCCGTTCACCCGTTTACCTATTCATTCACATGTTCTCTCCATAGCAGCCAAGCAGGTCTAGCAACTGTGTGGCCAGCAGCCACACAGACTCCAAGCATGGGCCTGGGCACAGTGCCAGCCAGGAACACAGACTGAGCTAGCCATGTGAGGACAGGGACTGAACTGAACCAACGCCACAGAACTTTTGGACCTTGGCCTTTGTACTGGGCTTGATGAAGACAAGGCTGAAATTTTTCCACAGTGGGATGGATGGAGTGAGACACTGGGAACCCGGGGGCAGTCCTTTGGCTTTGCTTCTACAATGAATCTCACCACTAAACTTCATCCTCTCACACATGAGTCTCCCAAAATGCTTTTCTTGAAACTCCATAAAAGGACACTATTTTCATCAGCAACAGTTATATTTGAAATAGTTAAACATACCAATGGGGGAATCCAGTATTTTCTGAAGAGCACTTTATGGATCGATGTATTTACAATTCACAAATGGAAGACAAGAAGCATTACTGGGCTAGCCATGCTAAGACAAGAGTTCATTCATCTAAACAAGAAATTAACATTCCTTTGCAAGACCGATCATGGTGTCTGACCTCTCCCCTCCATCTGGAAAGAAATTATATGTTCCAAATTCCTCTGCCTCTGGAAAACATAACATTAAATCAAACAGTTGGAAGTAAGGAAAGACGATCTCTCTAATAGGAAACTGTAAATCCAAGAGTAATCTCCATGGTTCCACAAACCTGTCAATTTCATGCTATCTTCCTGAAACTTCTATTCTTTTAACCACTTGATTTTATTACTGATTGAAATGTATACCAGTTATGACCATAATAGCTATTGTATAGTACAATTCACTTATAATTTTGATAATTCAGTCAACACCATTGCCCACATACAATAAACTTCCTAAAACAGAGTAAGGGAATGAAAACCAGAGACACTACATTTTTGTGTTTAGCCCCAGACTTGGTTGCATTGATCTTTTTTTTTTCTGAGCATGCCATTTCTCAGAGTGGAGCTTTGAGTGGCTAATCCTTATTCCTTTGGCCTTTCTGTCTGAGGTCTGAGAAAGTGAGGATATTGTCAGTAAGCATTAATTCATGAGTGAGGGTTAGAGGTAGAAATTATTCACCATCTCCCGCAGAGCAGAGGAATGTGGTACTAAAGAAAAGAAGGGATTAGGAACTTAGTCATTTGAAGGATCAGTGTGAAACACTGTGGAAAACTGTGTTAAAAGATAATTTTTTAAAAAGTAAGCTCATGATTCTCATATAAATACAAAATGAATACATGTGAAGATTTTTTTTTAACTTAATTAATGAGGGAATCAGTAAGTCGTCAAAAACAATTCAAATGAGTATTTGAAGGACTCATATATGGGCATTGCTGAAATGAATTTGCTAATAGATGAAAAAAATGATCCATATGCAAGGGTAATAAAATGTACTATTTAGAATCATCTTGGAGGGAAGAGGCATCAATTGCATGCCACCCACTTGACAAAATTTATTTGCATCTCACTGAACTGGGACCATTTGCTTTCCTATGAACATCAAACCTTTACATCACCCAGTAATCTTTGTGCCCAGTTCTCAGTATTTCACAATTTTCCCTAACACTAGTATAATCTGGGTGTCCCCTAGTTCACTCTTCTGGGTTTACATTTT
Source organism: Tadarida brasiliensis (assembly GCA_030848825.1). Lineage (NCBI taxonomy): Eukaryota > Metazoa > Chordata > Mammalia > Chiroptera > Molossidae > Tadarida > Tadarida brasiliensis. The sequence continues at coordinate 72,976,261 of CM061258.1, forward strand.
TCAGTAATATCCAATTTAATATCCAAGCCTTGGCCCCTAAACCATAGGAAATCCTGCACCCTTCCAGATGTAATTAACAATTCCCCTTTCCTTACTCCCTCAAGCACCACTAACAGAAGGTTGTAGGGTTTAACAGGTTCCTCCCAAGGGTTTGGGAATAACAGAGGAAATTACAACACAGCATAAAACAACATCTTAACATTCCTGAAGTTTATTGGACTATTTCCGTTCATGGGAATTTCCCCCTGGCTGCTTCTGTCTGTAGATCTGGTCCACTCGCCATGTCCCTGCCCCCGTCCTTGCTACTTTCACTGATGGTCTTTTTTTCACCTCTCCTCTCTGGGTTTCAGGGGCCCCACGTGTGTGAGGGACACATACCCCAACAGAAGAGCAGTAAAACTTGACAGAGCACATTAGCCCTTTTCTATCAAGCCTCTCCTAGTGAGGGCGAAAGTGGTGGTGGTCAGGGCGCTCGAGATTCAGAACCTAAAAAAGCCATTGTCATGGTTTTCTAAATAACTCAGTCCTCTGTTCTGGATTTCAATCCTTACCAGGGGAAGAACCAGCCATATCTTTGCATTACAATTCTCCTTAACATGCCCCAGATCAAATCCTTAGTGTTCTGCCCATCACGAGTATAGAAGGAAGCAATAACAAAATGTGTGTTCCCCATTCCTCCACAGACCACACAAGTAATGTCATTCTTTTTCTTTTTCCCATGATAGCATATATAGTGTACATAAATTAGACTCTAAATACTGTTTAAAGTTTAGGACAAAATATAAGCTATTAATATGTAAATCAAATGTATCCATGTTCTTAAATCACCAATTAGAGAAACATTTTGGCTAGAATATTTCTAGGAGCTAAAAGGACAGACTTTAGAACTTCTAAGAGGTACATAATAAAACAGTAGCTCATTTTAAAATGTATTATGTACACTTCCAGAAAAGGAACTAAGATGGCTTCTACCAATGATACATCTCCATCAAATGACATGAATCATCAACACCATCAGAACAAGGATGAAAGGACACAAGCAAAATTGTAAAGGAAAAGGAGAGGAGGGGAATCTCCCTTTTGTTAATTATTGTTATTATCACAAAACTCTCTCAAGAACAGCATCTCCTTGGATGATCAGAGCCTCTCCCCAGGAGAAGGTAGGAGCCACGACAATATTGCCATTTACAAACAAAATAACGAAGGCACACAGGGGCCGGATGATTTGCCCTAGTCCAGAGAGTTTGAAGAAGCAGGTCCAGATCTGGAAATTATATCATCTGACCCTAAGCCCAAAGCTCATTGCTTTCCACCATGCCACCTCAAGGGTAGAAAAAATCATTTTAACCCGTAATATAGGTATAACAAACAATATAGTTTTAGAATTGTCTATCAAATACGATACTTTTAACACGAAGGCCCTCGATTTCAAGTTGATTGGAAATTTACCATAAAACTTCAGTACCACAGAGAAAAGTCCTCGAACTATGAGACCAGCAGCTGACAGAGCAAATGACCCAGCAGTTCCTACCCACCCTTTACCCACGGTCCCTGACTCAAAGCTGTCCCCACCACACTGCATGTCTACCCTCAACACGTGGTCCTGAACTGCCTTGCTCTGGAGTGGTACAATTCCAACCTGCCTGGTCGGAGGGCTACGATTGTTACATCATCCCTCCCATTTAATTCACTGCAGCGGGAGAAATCTTGAGGCCAATGACGAAGCCCTCCAGGACCTTGATAATCTGGTGGCTAAATCCTTTTAACTGCACCGGTCTTCAGCACAGGAACGTCCTTACCTCCAGCTGGGCTATCATCCCAGGCCATTTCCCTTTTTAAATTGCAGTTATATCTTCCCCACATGCCTGCCTATACAGGGTCAGCTCGTAGTAAATCTATCTTTAGTAGAGGAAACAGCCCACAGATAATGAATTTCAGTGATATCTCACAATAACTGTCGATCACAGAAGCTCCATTACCCTCATGCCGGCAACATAAAATAAATTAACACGTTTACTAGTGTTTTTATAGTTTGTGTTTTTGGATGCTTTGTGTTATTTTTCTTTTATCATGGTTATTCCTGTGATATAGTGTATATATTGAGACAGTACACACTTTCTCAACTTCTCTCATGGTGAGAATTACCTATGATTACATTCTTGAAAAAAAATATTTTTTGCTGAATCATTTGGCACTTGCTATTGGAAAAGAATGTATCCTAAAAGAGGCTAGTACTTAATGCTTTGGAGAGAAATTGCCTGTTTGGAATGTCAAAGGGAAGAAGAAATTTTCTGAAGAATCAATTCTTTTTTTTAATTATTCTTTTCTAATGGCCCCTACTCGAAATGTATAATAATAGAAAAGTGATTCCAACTTTCACGTAAAGTCAACATGGAAATCTAGCTGCTTGTTTTTCAAACTTCTTTTACATCTTTCAAAATTATTGAATTCCATCTTCTCAACAAGAGCTGCTTTTATTGTCTTGCCATAATTCTTCAAACATGCGAGTCTCACAGGCTAGAGACTAAGACCAGACATACGAATAGAGAACAATTTTACATCAATTTTAGATAAAGCATCTCTCTGTGTTAATACATGGAAGCAAGGATAATTTATTTCACAAGATCAGATATCTTCAAAAGTTATTCTATTTAGACATTAGCATATCTGAACTATGACACACAACCCGGGAGCCCTCACCCGCTGTGCTCCAGCTCTTTCCCTGTGACAGCTTCCACAGTGAGAAAACACGGAAATGAATAAGTACCTAACAGAGAGAGTTCCATTTACCAAAAACATGTTTTTTTACATAAGAAAAATAGTTTGGGTACTTTCCTTTAGCAAACAAGAATGTAGTCCACGCTTTTAAAAATTTTATCAGGGATAGTATGTGCATGTGTGCACGTGTGTGTAAATGGCAAGAGAAGAATAAGCAAAGGTAGAAACAGGGAGGAAGGAACAATAATTCTGCCAGAAAATAGAGCCCCTCATGCTGGATAAAATCCACCCAGAACAACAACAAAAACAAGGACATTGTAGGAGTAGGGCCAGAGAGGTCAAGTCCCACACTTTTATGCATGTTCCTTATGTAACAGTGGTAGCTGCTCTCATAGACATGGACCGAGGTAATCCACCTTCTAACTACAGGCCCTTAAGCCCCTTTCTACCCCTGTACAAGGGATCCAGGGCTCACATGGGGTCCAACAATTGTTCCCAGGATGATTATAAGGCATCTTCATTGGGCATCCAAAAAATAGGCACCCAATTTGGAAGCCCAAGTCAAGCCTCTAAAATACTTCTGGAATGGCTGCAAATGAGAGGACCTGGACCAAGTAGAGCAAAGTTTCCACTGACATGAAGACTGACCACCAACTAAAACTGGTCTTCAACTCTGCTCAGCTCCTGGGCACTCAGCCAAGCCCATGCCTGACTATGTCTCTGCCACAGCCCATTCGGGGTGCCACGTCGTTACCCCAGCTCTGGCTCCAGGCATTCAGCTTCCTTCTCCCTCCTTCTCTCTTCTTCTCTCACATTGCCAGCCTCCCACCTGCACTGTCTTCGTCCAGTCACACCAAAAGTCTTGTCTCATTTCCTTAATGATAGCTGGAGTGAGTCCCACGGATGACTAGGGAGCAAGGGGCAGAGGAAGAGGAGATTTGCACAGCTCTGTCATCAGAAAACATAATTGCGTGATTCTCTTTTCCTAAACCCCCTCTTCAACTTACCGAAAGAATCAAAAATAAAGGGAGAAAATTACTGTTGCCATCAAACTACATCTAACACTGATATTCTGCTATAGAAACTAAGATTTCCACCCTGGCCGGTTTGGCTCAGCGGTTAGAGCGTCGGCCTGTGGTCCAGAGAGGCCCAGGTTCGGTTCCCGATAAGGGCATGTACTTCGGTTGCAGTTTGTCCCCGGCCCTGGTTGGTCGTGCGGGTGGCAGCCACTCGATGTGTCCCTTTCACATCGATGTTTCTCTCTCCCTCTCTTCCTCTCTCTCCCTCCCACTCTATCTGAACAAAAAATGAAAAAATGTCCTCGGATGAGGATAAAAAAAAAAAAAAAAAAACTAAGATTTCCCAAACATGCACCAATCTTGTGAGCAACCGTTGAATTTGTATTTTGTGTACGCAACTTCAACATTTTTGCTGTTTATTACAATACAACGATAGAAATTATTGGGGTGCCAGGAAAATACAGAGAGAGAAGTAAGAGGAAAAGAAAGAAAAGAAAGAAAAGAAAGAAAGAAAGAAAGAAAGAAAGAAAGAAAGAAAGAAAGAAAGAAAGAAAGAAAGAAAGAAAGAGAGAGAGAGAAAGAGAGAAAAAGAGAGAGAAAGAGATTTACTACGCTATTGAACTACAAATGATGTGTCCACACCTCAAAACTCCAAAAATTTTTAAAAAAAAAAATCTACCGTGATGCAGGAAAGCACTGGAAGAAGAGAGGGATCTGAGAGAGCATTCTTTGTGAGTGGAAGGATGTAGCTTTTCTCTTTGAAAAGCAGATGAAGGTTAAGCCCTTGGGGAACTCTGACTGATGATTCTCTTTCACGAACCAGCCCACCTTAAACACATTTCCCTTGAGAAGTGGCATCCCTATTTCATTTCATGTTCAAGGTCTCTAAAACGCTCCAAAAATAAGTGTGAAACAGAAGCAAAAGGAAGGAAACAAAAAAGCAGCTTTGACAACAAAATGATTATGTGAGCAGGTACCCTGTGTGATGGCTCCGGGCTTTTGTCCAGACGGGCTGTTTAGCGCCTGTGGAAGTGACCTTTGTGTCCTTCCTTCCCCTAATGATTCAGCCTATTTTCAGTGGCCGCACACTCATGGGAAGAAAGATGACAAAGGACACGCACAGTCATCAGAGCAGTTAGTTTTGGAAGATCACATAACACTGATCCTAATACAAAAGGACACAGTTCAAAGAAAAACTGGAAGTTTGGTGTTTCTTCGGCGTCATTGTCAGAGGCCCTGGACAGGGGTGTCATTCTGAGCCTGGACTGTTAGAGGGAGCGTGGCAGAAATGGCCCCAGTATGTTAAATGCATGAGATCGCCCAAGCCAAACTTTTGGATCTCTTGGATGTTATTTACTTCTCAGTCTTTAATCCATACTAAATCAGTTCTTTCTTTCCTGGAGGCTCATTGATAACTCTCTTCCCCCCCTTTATTTGATTTGTGTCCGGGCTCCGGTTCTCTGACATCCCTGCTACCTGCAACTCCCCAAATGGTCTCCTGGCCTCTGGTAGCTTCCCAACTTCAGTCTAGTCTGCATTCTGCTGCCAGATCCATCTTCCTAAACCACCATTTAGAACACAACTTGTTCCATTGATTGTTTTCCTGGCTGTTGAAAAAAAAAAAGTGCCTCTCCTCTACTGCTTTCCCACTAATTTAAAACACTTTTGTTCCCTGTATTCCAACAACACCCGTCTATTCTCTTAGGCATGTTGTCCCCTCCAGTCACCACTGAACTTACCTCTCTTCCTTCGCCGTCATGTATGTGGAGAGCACGGTCTTCACTCAGCAAGTTCACATCCTCGAGTCCCTTCTACCCTTCAATCCATAGCACAGGGGCTCCTACCCCCCGTGCCCTGCTGCAGTCAGGCTGTGCCAACCAAAACCATCCACGTCCTTCCATGTGTCAAAACCAATCACAGAAGTCTCATCCTTTCCTGTTAGAATCTTCATGCAGCTTTTAACACTGATAACAAAGCTCTCCCCAAAACGTCCCCCTGCTAGCTTTTGGGATCACACTCTTGACTCATTCTCCCCTTAGATCTTGATTTCCTGCCTTCTTTTCCAGCTTCTCTCCTCTGTCCCTCAAACTAAGCGGTCGTCGACAGGTTCCATCCTGGACGATACGTTCCCCGGTGCCCAACCCAATACCACCCCTTGCACATAGGAGCCCCTTCATAAATGCAGTTTATTGATTCACAGGACTTTCAGATCGATTGTGTCATTTATCTGTCCCAAAGCTCCCCACTGCTCGCAGGATCAAGTTCAACTTCCTCAGCCCAGAATTAAAAGCTTTCCACAATCTGTTCCTCCCGTCCCGTTACACCTCCCCATTTCTGTTCTGCAACACAAACCTCCCCTCAGGAACCCCACCACGCTCACTGTCCCAATTCCGGACTCGCCAACTTTGCTCAAGTTGTTTCTTTGTTCTGATATACCCTGACTGCCTACTCCAGTGGCTGGTTCTCAACCTTCCTAATGCCGCGACCCTTTGATACAGTTCCTCATGTTGTGGTGACCCCCAACCATTAAATTATTTTTGTTTCTACTTCATAACTGTAATTTTGCTACTGTTATGTCTTAGGCGACCCCTGTGAAAGGGTCGTTCGACCCCCAAAGGGGTCGCGACCCACAGGTTGAGAACCGCTGTGCTACTCCTTTACGCCTGCACAAATCATACCCACCATCTATGATCTGGGTCAAACTCTCTCTTCTCAAAGGCATGCCTGACCACGCAAAAGAACTGCCATCTCGCCCTGGCCAGTGTGGCTCTGTGGTTAGAGCATTGGCTCTCAGACCAAAGGGTCACAGGGTCGATTCCCAGTCAAGGGCATGTACCTGAGTTGCAGGTTTGATTCCTGGCATGTGTGGGAGGCAACCAATCAATGTGTCTCTTTCATATTGATGTTTCTCTCTCTCCTCCTCCTCCTCCTCCCTCCCTTCCGCTCTCTCTAAAAAAATCAATGGGTGAGGATTAACAAACAAATGAAAAACAGCCATCTCGTCTTCCTCATACTGTCCATCAACATCTTCTCTACAACTCATTTGGCTTCACACTTCCGTGGTTACTGATCTGTTTGCAGAGGGGGTTGGGGGGGTGGGGGCAGAAGAGTGTATGTGCACATGGTAGGGATGGTGATTGGGGGTGTGAAGGAATGTGTGTGCATGCATGTGGGCCTGTGGTGAGTTTCCCGAGAAGACAGGCAGCGTATTCATTAACTGCCTACGGACATCCCCTATTGTCAAATACAGCAACAGATACTTACTTGGGGCTCAATAAATATTGGTAGAAATTAATTTTATATTGGAATCTTTACTCTATGTGTTCCATCCTGAAGGTATTACAATCCCATTGCTACGGACTGAATATCTGTGTCTCCCCAAAATTCATATATTGAAATCCTAACCCCCAATGTGATGGTGTCAGGAGGTGGGCCTTTGGAACATAATTAGGTCATGAAGGTGGAGCCCTCGTTAGTAGGACTATGCCCTTATAAGAAGAGACACAGAGAGCTTGCTCCCTCTCTCTCTGCTCTCCACCACGTGGGGGTACAACACGAGGTCGCAGCAACCGAAAAAGAGCCCTCACCAGAACCGGACGGTGCTCGTACCTGGATCTCAGACTTCCGGCCTCAAGAATCGTGAGAAATAAATTTCTGTGATTTATAAACCACCTCGTCTGTGGTATTTTGCTTTAGCAGCTCGAACTAAGACACTACGAAGCACTAGATACTCTTGCAAAACAAAACCCTGGGTGTGCCAGATGTGGGATGAGAGTCCCTGAGAAACTGGAAGAGGAAGTCATCAAAGATTCCCTCCCAAAATCTAACCCAGGCACCATCGACAGGTGAATGAATGGATCAACAAAATGCAATAAATACATATAATGGAATATTCAGCCATAAAAAGGCAAGAAACTTTGATATATGCTAGAATACGGGTGGGCCTTGAAAACAGTATGCTTAGTGAAATAAGCCAGACACAAAAGGACCAATGTTGCATGATTCCACTCATATGAGATACCCAGCATAAAGAGGAACATTCAGAGTCAAAAATGAGAATGGAGGTTACCAAGGGCTGGAGAGAGTGGAAGGGGGTGTTACTATTTCATGGGGAAAGATGATGAAAAAGTCGTGGTACAGGATGGCTGTACAATATTGTGAATGTACTTAATGCCATAGAATTATACTCCTACAATAGTTAAAATGATAGCTATTATGTCATGTATATTTTATTTGAATTTTTTTTTGAGTAAGCCAGGCCCTCTAATGAGCTGACTGTGGAGAGACAAGGAGTCCCACTGGCCTTGCCCGGCAACGCCCCCACGCGCTCCCCCTCGACTACACGATCACAGATCACCAAGCCAGCTGAGAGGCAGAAAGTCTCCCACTATCTCGCATGTCCTCTGGCATCCCCATCAGTTGGCAAGTTCTCCCACAGACATCATGTACCAGACATTCAAGATACACTGGAGTATCTCAGCAGCTAAGCTTCTGTGAAGGGGGGAGGAAGAATTAGTCACCAGGAGATTTTACCTCTCTCTTTAGTAGTGTGCCAACTGAGCAAGGATCTTCTGCCCTCTGAACTTCAGTCCCCTGCGGGAAAGGGGGCCATAACACCTTCCTTGCAGGGCTGTTGGGCAGCTCAAACGATGTATGATACACAGAACACTTGTAATGGTGTCTGGCACAAAGCAGACCCTCAACAATGATAATTAGTTTTGTTGTTAGTTTAATATTATCTTTGTTTTACCAGCATTATGCCTACCAGGAACAGAGTTGAGAGAGTTAGCTATTCAAGCATCAGGAACGGTGACACATTCTCATTGCTGAATCCCCAAGAATAAGAAATTGTAAATTTATCAGAGAGTTGACAGTCATGTGTCAAAAAGAACATGTTGCAAACTACTGACTGGCTTTGGCAATTACAGACAGTGACAATGGAATGGACCTGAGGGGAAAAGATTCAGGACCATTGAGCCTGTAGACTCACGGGGTAATGAACTTGCCTACCACTCGGGCCGCGCCTGTCTCTGCATTTCTGAAGAGTAGCTGTGCTACTGTCGTTGGTGACACCACAACGAAACCTAAAAGAACATACCTGACAGTGCCCCCGAAGGTGAGGAAATAGCATCTGGGGTGCACTTGAGACTCAGCTCTGAGAAGGGATGAGAGCCTTTCCTGTAAGAGGGGCTGTCTCTGTCCTCACGCTTTCTCTGGCCCGAGTGTGTGTGTGAGGTAACTTCAAGCTGAGATGATGATGAAAACCAGAGGTGAGAGAATCCCTAGGTCAGTAGGCCCACTGCAACCTGAAAGAAAAGGTAACAATGAAAGACATGAAACAGGAAGAGAAGATGCTGCTAGGTGCTGAGCACTCACAGAGGACAGGTGAGTGAAACACATTCTCAGATAAGAGTCACCCTTAAGGTGTGGGGGGAAATGTCCGAGAAATGTTTCAGCTTCATGAGGAAAGAGCTCCTGGACGTTCTTGTGCGATCCTGTCTTTGCCCGTCACCCTGCCATGTCTGTAGCCGGGCTCCAAGCCAAACCCTAGCTGACAAGCAGAAAACAAGAACCTTAGAGAGATGGTGGGAAACGACTTGGCATGGGAAAGAATCATTCACTGCGGTCTCCAAAGAACACCGAAGAGGCAGAAGTTATGTTAGAGTAGCACACCTTCTCCGTAAGGGAAAGAGCAAAGACGTTGCTCGCCCCAATGTCCACACGGAACAGACACGTGGAAACGCCTGCACACATCAGTTCCGTAAACACACCTAGAAGATTCGGAATGGATCACTCCAGCGGCTTAAATACTCTCTGCACTTAGAAAATAGTTGAGGATGAAATGAGAGAAAAGGAGTAGTCAAAATATTTGAAAGCATTTGGCAACATATATTTTCTTTGATAAATAATCTAGTCTAAGGTTTCATAAGACATTCAACACCTATTTGGTTACATAGAAACGTTCATATAACCAACGCTGGGAACAGGGATAAGGTATAAGGAGGAACACTGAACATATTTTAGGCTTATCAATGTCCATGTCTACTACATATTATTTATACACACATATACCATATATATGTACACATATACATACATGTACATATAATAGAAGTTAATATTTATTACAGATCCCCTATTAGCCAAGCATTTATAAATTCTCTAAATGTACTAACTTATTTCATCCTCATAACTCCCATGAAGTAGATACTATTAGTGCCCATATTTATACCAACAAGGAAATTGAAACAAAAGTAGTTTAGTAGCCTGTGTAACATTTCCCAGGGAGCCATTTTCTGTTCTTAACCAACAGAAAAACAGACACATACAAATGCATGTTTATCCACAGATACAGCACTTCAACCTGGCATTTTCATGTCTAAATTAAGCACCTAGTGGGCCTTTTATTATTCACTGGACACACTGAAACAAATGCAATAGTTGTTAAAACAACTAGAAAGAACAGTTTCAAAGTGAAACTAGTTTGGAAAATCTGGAGCAAGATAATCCACTGAGGTTTGAACATACTGCATTCAAGATATTTTTTTTCTTCTTCTCTGTAATGCTGTTTGGAGTTTTCATGAGCTGTGAAGGCTCAAGGGAACATGTCAAAGTACCTTGCAGAAATTTTGAACACCACTAAAACTAGCTGTCAGCCATAAATCAGTACTTAGCTATTTTCCAACCTATTTATAAAAGCGTAGCTGTGAAATACATCTGAAATACAAATCTGAGTACATTTATCTGAAGATGGTACTGTTAGCAATAACCTTTTCAAACAAACAAATGCTGTCTGTTAAAAGCAAAATAATTGCATGTGTCAAAATGTTGGGGGTGGAGTACTGACGTTACCCATGTAGCTTGTATGATAAATAGTGGAATTTCACCAATGTCAGCTTCAGTCTAGCTACCCCGGGGCTTAACACAGCACCAGCCCAGATCTGGTTTTTATTGAAAGAAGAAGAAATGTGTCAGAACCAGACAATGTTTCTGGATTGCTCAGAGATTCTAACATTTCATGCTCGAGCTGATTCAGCCTCCAAGATTTTCCCTAGCATATGTTCCGTATCAATTTTCTTTTCAGAGGTATCACCCTTATTGTCCTGGAAATTAGACAAATGCCACATGTTTCCAATGCCCCTTTCTATGTTCATTCGCAACAACTGCACATTAGTTTTATTAAACAAAATCAACCAGGAAAAATCAATACAAAAAAGAATTTTCAGCCTCTTTGAAGCTCGAGATTTATAGAAAAGTAGATACAGGCCGGAACCATATGGGATTCTGAGCAAACGCAGATGTCACTCACTGGGGTTGTTTTATTTGACAACCATTTTTTGATCATCGATCCATTGTCATATATGTTCAACTGGAAAACTTCCGGCATTTTGTTTAATTATAGATGACAACCTGATGCCTATAAAGAAGTCAGATCGCTATTGCAATTCCTAATTCTTAAGTTGAAATTTGGGATAATCTAAAATAGAGATAGATCTCTGAGCTGCTTTTAAGGAAAAAAAAAATGCCATATTGTGTCCTACGTAGAGAGAAATTCTCTGAAATCTCTACCAAAAAGCATAGCATTTGAGAACAGCAGTGTTGAAAGTTCTGCTCAATCATTTCAGCCGAACAAAGTCCTCCTTTCAAGTCATAAAATATGACCTCATTAAAAAGGTAATTGATTGCCCAGCAGGTGTGGCTCAGTGAATTGAGCACCGTCCCATGGACTGAGAGGTCCTGGTTCGATTCCCAGTCAGGGCACATGTCCAGGTTGTGGGTTTGATCCCCAGTAGGGGGCATGCAGGAGGCAGCTGATAGATGTTTCTCACATCGATGTTTCTATTTCTCTCTCCCTTCCTCTCTCTCTAAAAAAACAAAATCAATAAAAACATATTTAAAAATAAAATTAAATAAAAATTAAAAAGGTGATTGAATATCTACATTGATCAGTAAAGATAACTACTAATTTTAGCATCAGGCTATAATCCAAGGCTGACCCCCAAAAATTGATTATTTTCTGTTATAAGCAAAACCAAAGAACTACTGTTGAACTTTATTCTGTGAGGCATGGATTTATGTTTCTGTATATTTTCAAAATCCACTTCGTAGAAAAGCATTACGGTGCAATTCACGGGCTCTCAGGGACCCTGTGTGCAGAAGTCTAGACAGCGCAGCACAAACCTGTCTGTGACCAGCATTCAACCTCCTGTTTACTGAGTCACACCATCTTGTGTGCTGGGTGCTTTGCACATTGCTTCTAATCTTAACAACAACATTTTCAGATTAAGAAACTGAGGCAAAGAATTATATTCACTTGCCCCAAAGCGAAAAGATGCTGAAGAATGTTGGCAGGTCCGAAACCTGGATCTTCCTGACTGTGAAGCTGACTTCTTCCTTCTGAACCTCGTTCCTCCCAAATGTTCATCAACAATGGCCCTCCTAATGCAAAGCACGCAATATAGTATAAGTTTTCCTGTTTCTTTTTTTTTTTTAATTTTTTTCTTTATTGATTTTAGAGAGAGAGGAAGGGAGAGGGAGAGAGAGATAGAAACATCGATGAGAGAGAACATCAATTGGCCACCTCCTGCATGCCCCCCACTGGGAACCTGGCCCACAACCTGGGCATGTGTCCTGACCAGGAATCGAACTGGCGACCTCTTGGTGCATGGGTCAACGCTCAAACACTGAGCCACACCAGCCACGTAAGTCTTCCTTTTTCAAAGCCACCAAAAGGTGATGAGGATTATAACTAGACTTACTGTGGTGATCATTTCACAATATATACAAATATCGAGTCATTATGTTGTACATCTGAAACTAATATAATGCTGTATGTCGGTTATATCAAATTTTTTTTAAGGTGTGGTAAAATTATATTACAGCTAATCTAAAATTTCTGGCAAAAATAATAATGTCTGCAAAAAAATATATAACTTCAAAGAACTATGGAACAGAAAGTAAAGTGTTCTTCTTATCACTCCCCCTTACCATGACAACCGACCACCATATTAAAACTAGAACTATTCTAGTAAAAAATTCAATTTCTTTTGAATTCCTTTCTCTTTAACCAGGAATTTCCAGGAAAAGAACTGTATGTCACTAAGTGACAGTTCCCTTCTATTAATACAGTCAGCATACCAATCACTCAACTTGTTTTAATGATTTATTCACTTAAAAAATGCATGTAACTGGGAAGATAGAAATATACATTTAGTAGATCTATGGAGCAATGTGAAATGTGTGTACGTGTTTAAAGAATGAGGTACATGTATATACATATATATATATATGTTGGTTTTATAAAGTATATAATTTTAAAATGTAATAATGGAAGGTTTTTAATAGTAATGTTCATTTTATTCAATATCTGCTCTCAGGAAAGTGTGCGTTACCAATCCATTGGTGTAAAATATGTACATGGTTTATGTAGAGTTACTTTGAGAAGTTATTAAATTTTTCCCTATATTATGACAATTCCATTATTTTTCATTGTACTGTCTTCCTGAATGATTTTAAATCAAATAAATGTATCAGCAAACCTGGACGAATTACCTGGCTACCCTCTGCCACGCCTGGTCCTTTCAGACCACTTGCTTTGCGGGACCTATATAAACCTGCCTCCTCCTGAAAACCACACACTTCGAATAAATTTAGGATTGTGCTCATAGAGGCAGTTCATGAAATCGCGCAGCACCAAACAAAGGATGTTTTCAATGGCTTGGAAAATCAAAATGAACAATGCGTTACTAAAGGGTGCTGTGCTGAAGTCTGCACGTTTGGGTCAGACGGTGTGCCTGCGATGGCTACAGCTGGCTTCTACAATGTCCAAGTTTCAAACTGTAAAACTGCCTAAGGAATTTATAAACATCCTGTATTTATAAAAACCCCACCAAACACCCCAAAAACTCACTCCTAGGATGAAACCCCAAGGTTTCGATTTCACAGCTGTGATGTTCCCCGTGAAACAGGGCTTCCTCCAAGGGAGAGTTATCACTGACAGGCTTACTATTTAGGAGTAAACAAAACGCTCGGTAAACGGGAACCATTTTTTACTAGTATGTTGTCATAGGTTTTAGATTAGCTTGAACACTGTCTTGCTACCTTTTAAAATAATAACATATTCTTGTAATGTGGGCTAGGAATTGACACTCTGTGGACATCTTTGAGGCTGTGTAATATCAAGGAAAACATTCAGACTCAGAGTCAGAAAAATTTAGATCTACACCCTATACAAGTCTAATTCTATTGGGTAGGAAGTCACATACTTTATATAGGAAAGTTATAAATATTTTACGTAGAGATATCCTTTAAAATTAAGTAAAGTTACTTTATACATTCCTGATTGTTTCCTTTTCTATATGCATTTAAGAAATTTCATTAAAAATAAATTAATTTGGTCTGGCTAGTGTGGCTCAGTGGTTGAGCGTCGACCCATGCACCAAGAGGTTGCCAGTTCAATTCCTGGTCAGGACACATGCCCAGGTTGTGGCCAAATCCCCAGTGGGGGGCATGCAGGAGGCGGACAATCAATGTTCTCTCTCATTGATGTTTCTATCTCTCTCTCCCTCTCCCTTCCTCTCTCTCTAAAATCAATAAAGGAAAAAAAATAAATTCATTTGAACATGGGCTTTGAATAGTGAGTTTAGTCCACATAATATATATTATGTATATAATATATAATATATATACATATTATAATATGTATACATATATATACATATTATACATATAATATGGGCTTTGAATAGTGAGTTTAGTCCACATAAGAGGGTTAAGATTAGGAAGAGAGAATAATAGCTAGTTACTCTAAATGGTGAAATGTATATTATGTATATAATATATAATATATATACATATTATAATATGTATACATATATGTATATATTATACATATAATATGTATATATACCTACACCACTTGCCATGAACTGTTCTAATCACTTTAGATTTATTATTTCATTTAATACTGACTCAATCCCTGAAAGGCTTATCGCTATTTTCCTATTCAGAAAACTGAGTCTTAATGACATGAAATGACTTCCCTAAAAGCATGTAGCTCTTAGGGGGCAGAGTCAGAATTCAGAATTCAGTCCTCTCTCCCTGCAAAGCCTTTGCTCCATTGCTTCTCAAAGTCATCCGAAGTTATAGCTCAAGTCCCTCGTCCCTTTTGCACCTGTATGATATGTTTAAATTGGGAGAATTTCGCCTTGACCAGGTGGCTCAGTCGGCTGGAGCGTCGTCCTATACACCAAAAGGTTGCGTGTTCACTTCCTGGTCAGGGCACATACCTAGGTTGTCATTCGATCTCTGATCTGATCTGATCAGGGCAGGTATGAAAGGCAACCAATCGATGTTTCTCTCTCCCTCTTCTCTTTCTCTCTCTCTCTGTTTCTCCCCCCACTCCCTCAAATCAGTTTTTTAAAAAACATGTATTCTTGGGTGAGGATAATAAAAATTAAATAAATAAATAAATTGGAGGAATTCTGTGGACTTTTATCAAACCTCTAAGATTAGCCAGCTTAGAGACTAGAATTTGGCCAAACGCTACAAGGAAAAACTGTGGTTTAATTTTAAACCATACATGCCACACCAAATTAAAAATTTGTTCATAGCCTAAACTGAAATCCAGACATTGCTTTCTAGAAAAAAAAAAAAAAAAAATTCCACATGTTAGCCATGAGTCAACATCCTACATCTTATTTGAAGTCACTCGGGTAACATTAACCTCAGATACAGTGCCGGTTTTGACTCTAAGAATGTGACAGGCTGAGCTGAGTATGAGAGACACATAAGTCACCTGGAGCAAGCTCCCTTTCACTCAGCGCCACCTCCAGGAGAGGCCCGCCCTGGGCCACGCACTCACCTAGAAACACCCCTCCACTCTGCATCCTTCTGATAAAACCTTTCTATTCCTTAGGACCAGCTTAAAATATGCAGGGTCCAGTGCAAAGTGAAAATGCAGGGCTCTTTGTTCAAAAATGACTACAAGCCCTGGCCAGCTTGGCTCAGTGGTTGGAGCGTCGGCCTGCTGACCGAAGGGTTGTGGGTTGGATTCCCAGTCAAGGACGCATACCTGGGTTGCAGGTTCAACCCCCAGCCCCGGTCAGGGTCATGCAGGAGGCAACCAATCGATGTCTCTCTCTCACCTTGATGTTTCTCTCTCACACACACTCACTCCCTTCCATTCTCTCTTAAAAAAGAAAAGAAAAAAGAAAGACTAAAAATTTCAAGGGAGCAACCATAGAGCATTAAACTGAGCGTGGCGGCTCCTAAGCACAGGACCTGGGGGGACTGCACAGGTTGCTCCCACGAAGCCACCCCGGGGTGAACACACATTTCTACAAACACAGACAATGTCTGCTGCATGCTTGTGTTCCCTTGCAGTACTTAGGCCTTCCTCTGGTGTTTTCTCACCGAGTAAACGTGTTGGCGAGCACGGGCCTCCTGGGAGCAGGTTCGGTCCTCCCTCGGCTCTCCTTCCACAGCCAAGGCCAAGAGCTCCTTCGGACACCACAAGCCCTGTGCAACACGTTGTTCAGAAGCTGGTGATCCAATGTAACTCCCAAACTAACAATTTTAAACTGAGCCCCTGAAGCTAACACGGTGTGTCTTAAGGCCCAATCT
The DNA here is from genome assembly GCA_030848825.1 of Tadarida brasiliensis. Taxonomy (NCBI): domain Eukaryota; kingdom Metazoa; phylum Chordata; class Mammalia; order Chiroptera; family Molossidae; genus Tadarida; species Tadarida brasiliensis. The sequence goes on from CM061258.1 coordinate 72,992,622, forward strand.
AACTTGAAACACAGCCTATTCACAAGTATGACCTTTGCTTGTTTTCCCAGGACGAACACATGTATAACAAAAGGCATCACTGCAATGTGTCCATTAATTTTCTTCCTTTCATGGGTTCCAAAACCTGCCACATCATGTCCCGTTTAGTCCTTGCATGTGTTCCAAAGCCTCCCACCAGCAGAGAAGCACGATCACCTGTGCCACGTGTGCGTGGGAGAGACATGCATTGTGCCCAAGCTAACGCTGAGCATTCCATCCCGAAAGGAAGCAACTCATCAGACAAAAGTTATGCAGAAAAGCTCCTGCCAGAAAACTCGTTTTTCCCTTCTCTATCTCTCTCTCTCCTTTGAAATTCATGAAGATGAAGTGCAGCTTTTGTTTCCCATCAGTGAGATGAGCCTTAATACACTCTTGCCAAAAGCAAGCTAACACAGAGTAATTGTTTTTCATCTAAATTGCATGTCCAACCTGCTTAGCCTTCAAAGAACATAGATGCTACAGCTTCAATCCCCAACTGCAGAATGACAAAGGAGAGGGCGGCAGGCACGCGGGCACGGTGAGAATTTTTAATAACCCCCTATTTGTCAGCCCTGGAACTCTGGGGCAGTAGGAGAGAAGAAAAGAGAGATTATTCATAAGGTAGATAAGGTTCCATATTTCATTCGAGACCAACTCTCTCTCTCTCTTTCTCTCTCTTTTTTTAAGGGGGAAAAAGTGATTTAGAGGGAATTAAGATTCCCCAAGGTGTTTTTAATCTCTTTTTCACTCCAGGGCCAGGTGCCTCATGTCGCACTTAAAAGGGTTTCAGAAATGAAAGTAAATGCCTAGAACACAGAAAAGAGATATCCATCTACACAAAGCATCTGCCTTTGTTTAAGAAAAAAGTCGTTTCAGCTTTTATAAACTTCACATCCAGACATTTTATAATTTTGATGCTTTAGTTCTTACAGACTCAGGCTCCGTGTACACTATCACCAATATAAAAAAGAGGCAAAAATCATGAATATCTTTTTTTTAATATATCAAACCTCCTTTATGTCAATGAGGGAGTTCATTTAATTGCACATAAAGGCAGAGTGTTGGCAAGGAGGCCTATGTGATGTGAATGAAAAGCATCCGGAGAAGTGGAATGCTCAGATCTGCTACCAATGTGACCTTGAGCAGGTACAGATGTTACCGAAAAGCTGTGTGGGTTTTGTCATTGATCCCTGTGCTCCATTGTGTAACCAGGGGCTGGGACAAAAGATTTGATTTCTGTTTATTGTGTTTGTTCTGGTTAATTTAATTCTTCTTGCCTGGTTTAAACTTCTATTTTCTAATTACATTCCTAAGCTCTGCCGAAACTAGAGAGCTTGCACTCAGAGAATGTGGGCATAAACTAAATTACTTCTGTGGTCGTCTATAAATAGTGCTATTGTCATCAAAACATAAGTTTCTGACCCCAGACAGCCCAGTCATACAAAGTAGCTCCCAGCATGCTGCCAAGTAAGAGAAGGAAGACTAGCAAGTCCGTGGGGAAGGGAAAGTCCAAGCAGGAGAAAGTGCACCGTTGAGGACCTGGCATCTCTGTCAGCTCCAGGGCCAGAGCTGGGGAACCACGGCCCTACCCAAGCCCTTTGCGTCTCAGGGGAACCTGCAAATTGAGAGTCTTGGACCATCTCTAAGGTTACTCTTGCAGTACTAGAAGTTTATAATTTCAATCTCTGTGCTTTCTCTTCTAAATGTAAAATCAATTTCAATTTTGGAACAGAACAGATTTTTGTAACGTGAAAGTGTGGGGGTGGGGGGAAACCAACTTTGTGAACTATGGCTTTTACATGAAGGAACTACCTTACAATCGCTAAGATATCTTTAAACGCTAGAAAGCATTCCCATTACCTAAGGGCTTTGAAAATAAAATGCCAATGTACAATGCTTATACTGTAGATCTGAGTTTGTCTAAATACAAACTGGAGGGAGGGAGGGAGGGAGAGGGAGAGAGAGAGAGAGAGAGAGAGAGAGAGAGAGAGAGATTGAATCTTAGATATAGATGTTGACCGGAGACCCATTACCTGGCCTTTTATAACAGAGGTAGAAATGCTATAAGAAATTTCTGTAAAACTATTTTATGACTTAGAAGCTTAACACTACAACCATCAAGGCCTGAGTACCCAACTCAGCTTATGTATTAGCCAGGAAGTTGAGCTTCTTGGTTGTGGTTTAAAAAAAAAAAAAACAAGGAAATTTCTTGACTTCTATAACCTAAAATGTCGGGGTCATCACTAGCTTGGGGCATGGCTAAATCCAGACCCTTCATGTTGCCGGAACTCCTTCCATGTCTTGCTGCCGTCTTAGGCAGGCTGATTGGATATGGCAGCAAACATAGCACTCCAGCATCTCTAGGTTGGAATGGAGGCGATATCCTGATCTCCATATCATAGTTTTTTCTTCTGTCTTGGGAAGGAAAAATTGTTCCTGTATTCCTCTAGCTTCTTCTGGCTTGTCTAAAAAATAAATTGTCATAGGACAGGTTAACAGGAGAAAAACAAATTTAGTTCCATACATATAGAGGCTCTATAGATATGGGACCTATGAAGTTACCTAGGCAGGCTCTTTATAGACCTTTTTAGATGAAGATACAATTATTGGTGAACATTTGACAAAAGAAAGGGATCTGGGCCTTGAGTAGCAAATTAATGAAGTAACAAAGTTTGTTTTTACAGCTTGTTCAGCCCTGAATTCCCTACCTCTGGTGAGGATGCCTATCTCTCTGCCATAGGGAGTATACTTTCCCCTGGGAGATTTATTTCCTGCCTTCCAAGGAAGCTCAGAGTGTTTTTCTCGTACCGACTGTTTCTCAAATTACTTTAATTCACAATAATCAATATGCCAAAGTGGCATCTTTTGGTGTGGCCTGACCTGGACCTCATCAATGCGAAATTAGAATAACTAAAGCCAGTTGGTACCATCTAGTGATTAAAGAGTCCAGCTGAAAATCTCTGAAGAAGGCAATACCAGTGTGGGAGCTCTTTAGGGATAGTGTCTCTATTTGGTCTCTGCCAAAATAAATTATTTTATTTTAATACCAAGCCCTCTTTGGCCAGATGCAATGATATTTTTAATGAATGTAGTCACAAAATTCCTTTATTTTGCTTCAATTTGCAGAAAGACAATAGACTACAGGTCAATAAGTACAATAAAAAGAGAATATTAGGCCTGGCTGGTGTGGCTCAGCAGATTGAGCATTGTCCCATGGATGGAGAGGTCCTGGTTCGATTCCCGGTCAGGGCACATGCCCAGTTGCAGGCTTGATGATCCCCAGTAGGAGGTGTGCAAGAGGCAGCTGATAGATGTTTCTCTCTCACACCAATGTGTCTATCTCTCTCTCCCTTCCTCTCTCTCTAAAAAAAAAATCTATGAAAACATATTTTTTTAAAAAAAAGAATATTTGGAAGACCAAGATGCTAGTTCTGACTCTGAGGTTCATCATCAATAAAATGTGAGTGCTGAGTGAAGTAATTTTAAAATTTGTTTCAAGCTCTGAAATGTTATGAATCCATGTAGTGCTGACCTTGCTATTATAATGCTGCAGGTTTTGTTTTTTGCTTTCTTGATACTGTTTTTTCCTCAACAAGGGAAACCTATCATTTACAACCCTGAGAAACACTGACCACTAAGTAGGTCAGAAACATTCTGCAAGAGATAAAAGCATTCAGAAGTTTTGCAGGCGGTTGGTAGATAAGCCAATGGGGCCATTATCCTGAACACTTTGGCTTCCACGGGAAAACAAGCGAGCACAGAGAGCAGGCAACCCGCTTCAATAGGAGCTGAGTGCCCACATATTGATCTTCTGTCTGACTGGGTCACAGAGGTGCTGGTGTACATTAAGTAGGGAAAGAACTGAAAATTACATTAATTCAAATGGCTAAATCAATATTTAACAATGCAGTTAGTGGTAGTTGACCTTAAATGCACCTTTAATAAAACAAAGGTGATTCGGGCCAGCCTCCAGCATATGCCATTCAGAAATATGAATTAATGCAGAACAGATATGATTTTTTTTTAACTCTACTAATGCAGACACCTTTGCAGATTGGGCCAATGGCAAAAAGAAGGTCGAGCTGTTCTCTTAATAAAGGCAACTCGAATTTTATTCACATGATGCAGTGTCTTCATTTATCACCTCTTTTCCCTGTCTCAAGAATTGAACAACCTTGATCTCAGCATATTTAAAGGTGGGAAAGGATTTCCACAACTATTTCCCCCAGCAAACTGTAGTAATAGCTTTGTAACCTTGAGCACTTTTTCAGGAGCAAACAAATGTTACCAGTTGTTATTCTGGGAACCCTGTTTACTGTAACATGATTTGCATATGTTTGTATGTAAACATATAAATACTGTACTGCACTTGCATTAAGGATTACTGAAATAAGTCTGCTTATATCGAAGAGGATACAGAAAAAGAAAACTAAATACATATACATAATAAATAGAGGCAATCCCTTCAAGATATCAGAGAGCCATCTCAGATGTTATTGACTATCAGGCTCACAGATGTGAGACTTCTATTTTTTTTTTCTTTTTTTAAAATTTATCTTTATTGTTGAAAGTATTACAGATGTCTCCCCCTTTTTCCCTCATTGTCCCCCCTCCACCCCAGTCCCACCCCCCCCCCACCCCAGGCCTTCACTGCACTATTGTCTGTGTCCATGGGTTATGCATCTATGCATATTGTTCTTTGGTTAATCTCTTCCCATCCCCCACCCCTCTGAGATTCATCAGTCTGTTCCATGCTTCCACGTCTCTGGATCTATTTTGTTTGTCAGTTTCTTTTGTTCGTTAGATTCCACATATAAGTGAGATCATGTGATACTTGTCTTTCTCTGACTGGCTTACTTTGCTTAGCATAATACTCTCTAGGTCCCTCCATGCTGTCTCAAAGGGTAAGAGATCCTTCTTTTTTATAGCTGCATAGTATTCCATTGTGTAAATGTACCTCAGCTTTTCCAAAGAGGACATACAGATGGCCAAGAGATATATGAAAAAATGTTCAATGTCACTAATCGTCAGAGAGATGCAAATTAAAACCACAATGAAGCATCATCTTACACCTGCCAGAATGGCCGCCAACAATAAATCAACAAACAAGTGCTGGCGAGGGTGTGGAGGAAAGGGGACTCTAGCACACTGCTGGTGGGAATGCGGACTTGTGCAGCCACTATGGAAAACAATATGAAATTTCCCCAAAAAATTACAACTAGAACTGCCATTTGACCCAGTGATCCCACTTCTAGGAATATATCCTAAGAAGCCTGAAACACCAATCAGAAAGAATATATGCACCCCCATGTTCATAGCAGCGCTATTTACAACAGTTAAGATCTGGGAACAGCCCAAGTGTCCATCAGTAGATGAGTGGATATGAGACTTTTAAATTGCCTTGCTACCCATGAAATACCTTAAGCTATAGAGCATTGTAGTTATCATGACTAAAGACTTTGTGATAACTCTAAGGAAAAGGTCAATCTAAGAATCTATTTCAGTATAGCTTAAGGCAGCAGGTGGCCATAGGGAATTCCCCAAGGAGCACAGACAAGTTTCCATCATTTTGTGACCTAAAGATGCCAGTGCCTATGGTGCCATTTCCCTTGCAGTCTGGATTGGCTGCAAGGACAATAAATGTGTGATAATTTGAAATCTCTCCTGAGACACTTCCCTTTGATTTGCTGTTTGGTGATGGCTACAGTTCTTCTGCAGCCTTGCTTCTCTCAGGTTTGTCTGCTGGTTACCATGGCAACATAGCTCAATGCATCCTATGAGCTACATCAGCATTCTGCCTCATGCAGGCTACTGGCAGTAGAACTTCACTGAGAATTGGGCAGCAAGTTTCAAAGTAGAATGTAAAACCAATTGCTGGAAAATATGAACACACACTTGAAAGGGGGAAGGGACATGCCACAGAACAAGGTCACTGTTTCTTTGTTACCATGAACATGGAACAAATATCTGAGCTCCCATAGGGCCAGCCAGGCGCCTCTGGGCAAAGGGGTGCTGGCAATACATGTTAAGCTCTCCAGCTAATGCTGAGACATGAACTGAGATGCTTATAACCTTAACAAAGCCAAGCAACAATTTGGCTCCTAGGAATTCCCTCTACCCTGGGCATCCCACAAACAAACCACTAGGCACACCCACCTTTCCATACAGCCTATATGTCCAAATATTCACTGAATTTAAGAATAATTATAGGAAGTTCATAATGATAAATGCTTACATCAAGATACAAGAAATATCTCAAATAACCCAATTTTTCACCTCAAGGAACTAGAAAATAAAAGAACAAATGAAGCCCAAAGTTAGAATGAAGAAAATAGCAAAGATCAGAGTAGAAATAAATGAAATAGACACTAAAAAGAAGAGCGATGAAACCAAAAGCTGGTGTTTTGAAATCAAATTAAATTGACAAATCTTTAGTTAGACTCACCAAGAAAAAAAAAAAGAGAAGACTCAAAATCAGAAATAAAAGGGGAGCCATTATACCACAGAAATACAAAGGATAATAACAGACTAATATGAACAATTATATGCCAACAAACTGAACAACCTAGAAGAAATGGATAAATTTTTAGAAACATACAATCTACAGCCCTGGCTGGTTTGGCTCAGCGGTTAGAGCATTGGCCCACAGACCAAAGAGTCATGGGTTCAATTCCCAGTCAAGGGTACATACCTCGGCTGCAAGTTCGATCCTCAGCCCCAGTCAGCAACCAATCAATGTGTCTCTCTCATATCAATATTTTCCTCTTTTTTTAAATTCTCATTTGAGGATTTTTTTTTTCCATTTATCTTCAGATAGAGTGGGAGGGAGGGAGAGAGAGAGAGAGAAACATCAATGTGAGAGAGACACATTGATCAGCTGCCTCCTGAATGACTCCAACCAGGGCCAGGGACCAAACCACAACCAGGGTACATGCCCTTTGAGCAGAATCAAACCCACGACTCTTTGGTTTGCGGGCTGATGCTCCAACTGCTGAGCCAAACAGGCCAGGGCTAATGTTTCTCTTTCTCTCTCTCTCCCTCCCTCCCTCCCACCCTATCTAAAAAATCAATGGAAAAATATCCTTGGTTGAGGATTTAAAATAAATAAATAAATAAATAATTTAAAAATAAAAATAAACGAAACATACAACCTGCTAAGACTGAACCATGAAAAAACAGAAAATCCAAACATACCAATTACTAGTGAAGAAATGGAATCAATAATCAAAACCTCCCAACAAACAAAAGCCCAGAGCCAGATGGCTTCACTGGTGAATTCAACCAAACATTTAAAGAAAAATGAATACTAACCCTTCTGAAGTCTTCCAAACAATAGAAGAGGAGTGAGCAGTTTCAAACTCATTTCATGAGCCCAGCATTACTCTGACACCAAAATCAGACAAGGACTCCACAAGAAAAGAAAATTCTAGACTAATATCCCTGATGAACATAGATACAAAAATCAACAGAATATTAAGAAAACCAAATTGAACAAAAGAGTAAAAGGATCACACTCCACGATCAAGTGGAATTTATTCCAGATGCAGAGACGATTCAATACCCGCAAATCATCAACGTGATACACCACATTAACAAGGTGGGGGATAAAAATCGTACAGTCATCTCAAGATGCAGAAAAAGCATTTGACAAAATTCAGTTAACTACATTTTTAAAAGGACTAGATAAAAATTAAACTGAGTGTTAAAACATGGTCAAAATTAACTCAGTTTTGTACTTTTCTGATAGATTTGTTTATCTTTAAACGAGCTCATAGTTAGAACAAATAAAACTTAAGAAAATATTGATTACTATATTTCTCACCTCCTGGCAATGATGCCTTAAATAGTTACAAATTCACATTTATTGATAGACCTGGCTAATATAGTCAGTTAAAGAAGACATAACATTCTCATGTTTAATTAAGCATATAAATTATGAACTGCATGCAAACTACAGTTATATTTTTCCTTCATAAAATAACCCAGTAACCCAATAGCCTCTACCAGAAGCCTTATAAGGGAGGCCTTGATGTCTAGGAAGGTAGGGAGAAATGGATTACTGCTAACCAAACCATATCATCAGAAAAACAACTCAAAGTTCAGTCCACAGTATAATTTTCATAAACAAACACACTATTTTTTTTTAAACAAGACCTAACATTTGCCAAACAAATGTCCAGATCTGAGAGTCTGCTTGAACAAACACAAAACATGTGCACTGGTTTTTAAAAATAATAATAATAAGCAATGTGGAATAGAAAGAATAGTCATTCTCACCTCTAAGGGATGTAGTAGGTCGTATTCCAACTATGGAATTTCATTCCAGGATGCAACAAAATTTTAATAGTATCAAAGGGACTTCTGCTTCTATTTAAGATGTGGAACAGGGCCGACCAACTTTTTCTGTAAAAGGCCAGACAGTAAATGATTTTGCTTTACAGGCCATATGGTCTCTGCAGCAACTACTCAATTTGTAGCCACAGAAAATACACAAACAAACAGGCATGGCTGTGTTCCAATAAAACTGTACAAGCCCCCCTTATCTAAAGGGGATACATTCCAAGACCCCCACTGGATGTCTAAAACTGCAAATAGTACCACACCCTATATATACTATGTTTTTTCATATACATACATATGTATGGTAAAGTTTAATTTATAAATTTGGCACAGTGAGAAATTAACAACAACTAATAATAAAATAGAACAATTTTTAAATTAAATTTATTGGGGTGACTTTGGTTACTAGGATCACATGGGCTTCACGTGTGGATTTCTATGTTACAAGATCTGTATATTGCACTGTGTGCCCACCACCCAAAGTCAGCCCATCATCATGTATTAGGCTCCTCCTCCCCTCCCCCACCCCTTCCCTCTGGCAACCACCATACTGCTCTTGGTGTCCACAAGTTCCAGTTTTATATCCTACATAAGAGTAAAATCATATGATCCTTAGCTTTTTCCACCTGACTTATTTCACTTAGCATAATATTCTCAAGATCCATCCATGTTGTCAAAAATGGCAGTATTTCGTCTTTTCTTATGGCTGAGTAGTATTCTATTGTGTATATATCATCTTTATCCAACCCTCTATCACAGGACACTTTGGTTGTCTCCATAAATAGAACAATTATAACAATATACTGTAATAAAAGTTATGTGAATGTGGTTTCTCTCTCAAAATACCTTTCTGTGCTATTCTCACCCTTCTTCTTTTGATGATATGAGATGATAAAATGCCTACATGATGAGGTAAAGTGAGGTGACTGATGGAGGCATTGTGACATATTGCTAGGCCACTATGAATCACCCGCTTCAAGTGATCCTGTATTATTGAGCCATGACCATGACAAAGGTTGGATGTCTGGAGCAGATGATGTCAATAGTTAGGAAAATTTAATCTTTTCAGACCACAGTTCACAACAGATAACTGAAACTTCCAAAGGTGAAACCAAGGATAAAGGAGAACTACTGTATCTACAGAAATAGGTGATGGGCAGGATTCGACCCACAGAGTAACACCTAATGTAGGAAAATCACAAGTGAATGTTATTCTCACCCCAACAATAAAAATAAGCTAATATACAAAAAAAAAATAATTTTTTGAGCCCATCAGAGCTAAAGTCTCTAGGTAAACTAATGAACTAAAATCTGAAGAGTGACGAGCTCCTTCAAGAACAGACAAGAGTCACTAATGAATTCACCTCTGACAGGGCAGCAGGAAGAGGAGGAACCTGCCATAGATATGAGTAAGAGGGGAAAAGCTGAAAATTTAACAAATGTCTGAAATCCAAATATGGGTCAATATAACCATTTAGTATCCCTGGGAGCCCCAGACACAAAGTCTATATCAACTCATCATCTCTTTCACAGGCCTAAACCAAGTGGTCATAAGAAAGATTGGAGCGAAGGCAGGAAAATAGAGAGATCTCCTCTGTGGCAGAGACAACATACAGGGCTTGCCTAAGTCTGAAGGAAAAGATCAACAAGAGAAACCTTCCAGATCTTGGGATTGGACATAAGAACAATAGAGACTATTTGCCACTGGAGAGGGGCAGAAAAGCTGAGAGAGACTCAGCACCAAGTCATAGGCACACTTGGGCCTGGTAGGTCTGAGAGCAAGAGAATTGAAAGAAACCCTCTGGGACTCCAGACCACATGCCGAGTAGGAAGCAGCAGCGTTCAACCACAGGGGGATTTTAAGCCTGTGGTGCACCAACTGTAACTAAAACAATAAAGCTCACTAGGGACAAGACTGGCCCAACCCAACACATTCATAACCTAATAGAAAGTATGCCATTTCCAGAAAATAAACATTTACTTTAGCCTCTCAGTCTCAGTGTTTTTATACACTCAAAAAATAAAAAATAAATAAAACATGACCCATCATCAAGAGATAAAATAAACAATAAAACCAGATGCAGAGATGGCACAGATGTTTGAATTGTGAGTCAGGGACATTAACACAATTGTCAAAATAATAGAAAATAGAAATTCTTATTTCTGCTTTACCTGAAAAACAATTCAGTCTTATTTAAAGAAGCTATAATATAATGGAATAGCATATGATCTTAACACATTACCCACAATCACTACTGAGAGTAGATAAGATACTGCTAGATAAGGAAGTCATATCGTGAACATTAAGCTTTTTCAGAATATTTTAGCCCAAATATTTTAAAGGGTATTGGGTTTTGTTTTGGTTTTACCTCCATACAGAGTAAAAGTTATTTCTTTTTCAGTTTCTGATTCATTTAAATGTAGTAAAACCTTAGACCTTCTCAATTTTATCCCAATCCAGTATATAAATTTAACCTGATGAAAATGGAGCCCTATCAATATTCTTCCAAGAAACTGAGATATTGCCAATTGTTATTACAAAATTTCAAAATTAAAATGTGAAATCACTAGCTTTGATTAAGTTGTTTTATTGCTCTCTTGCTTTTTAGGGATAACTTTCAATGTCTTGCTGTTTTTAAGTGTTTTTAGTTATTGGTATCTGCTTAAAGAACTAAAGTTTGGGTGTTAAGAGTGTTGAATTTTTTGCTTAAAAAATTTTAACTGATTTGGAATAATATGCAACAAGAGTTAGAGTAGCTATTTATAAAATACTTAATGTCATTGTGAGGCACTTAGGTTGATTCAAAAGTAAACTTTCAGAGGCTCAAACATTTCCACAATCTGATTGATGATGGGCAATAAAAAGAAAAATAGCTTACTGACAGTCTAGTATTTTATTTTGTTTTGTGTACATCAGCTAAGTTACAAAAATTTTGTTATTTTCTTATTCTATCTTTTTGTGATAACTACAGCTCTTCTAAGTTCATTATTTTATTTAGGGAATTATTCAGGAAGTTCAACATTAGTTTTCCCTGCAATGAAAAAAATAATAATATTGCCAAACAATTTAAAGCACACTGCTCCATCAGAAGCATTGCTTTAATCTTGATAAGGGTACACATTTTTTAAATTGGAGTTGATCTCTTCCTACACTTGCTAGTTAAGATCTTTTCCTGAGTGGTATTTTTTTTTCAGACTCTATTTTATGATCAGTCTTGTTTTTAAAGTACACTTTTGTTGAAATATAGCATATATGAAAAAGAGTACACATATCACAAATACATAGCTTGATGAAGTTTCACAAACTAAACATACATGTAACCAGCACCTGGATCTGGAAATAGAATAGTACTAGCAACCCAGAAGTTACCCCATATTCTCTTCCAGTAATTACATTCCTCTTCCTCTACTCCCCACCCCGGTGACCAGAGTAGCCACTATAGTAACCTTTAACATCTTAAACTAGCTTAGCCTGTTTATGAACTTTCTATAAGTGGAATCAAACCATATGTACTCTTGTAGGTCAGCACTATGCTTGTAAATTCCTTATCTTGCTACATGTAGCTGTCCTTGGTTCATTTTCATTGTTTTATAGAATTTCATTGGGTGAATATACTAAAATTTATTTATCCGTCCTACCATTGTCAGGCACTTGGGTAGTTTCCAGTCTTTGTCTATTACAAATAGACAAGTAGCTGCTGGTGATCCTTCAGCAGATCATTATCTTCTTGTTTTCGTCTTTTTTTTTTTTTTTAATTGATTTTTGAGAGAGAGAGGAGGGGAGAAAGAGAGAGAAACATGGATGTGAGAGAGAAACATCGATCGGCTGCCTCCTGCACGCCCCCTACTGGGGATTGAGCCCACAACCCCGACACGTGCCCTGACTGGGAATCCAATCGGGACCTCTCAGTCCATGGGAAGACGCTCCATCCACTGAGCCACACCAGCCGGGCTTGTTTTTTGTTTTGTTTTTAAACAGAGTTTACTTTTTAGAATAGTTTTAGGTTCACAACAAAACTGAGAGGAAAGTACAGAGACTATGCATATACGCCCTGCCCCCACACATGCACTGCCTCCCCGTTATCAACATTTGTTAAAATCGACAAACCTACATTGCTACATCATTACCATTCAAAAGTCCATAGTTTATATTAAGGTTCACTCTTGATGTCTATGGGTTTAGAAAATGTATAATGACATATATCCACTATTATAGATCATTCAGAGAAGTTTCACTGCCCTAAAAATCCTCTGTGCTCCATCTCTTCATCCCTCCCTCCACCCAACCCCTGACAACCACTGATCTTTTGATGGTCTTTATAGTTTTGCCTTCTCCAGAATGTCACACGGTTGTAATCATACAGTATACGTAGCCCTGTCAGACAGGCTTCTTTTAGTTAGTAATATACGCTTAAGGTTCTCCTGTCTTTGCATGGCTTCATAGCTCATTTCTTTTTAGTGCTGGATAATAAATATTTCATTGTCTGGCTATCCTACACTTTATTTATCCATTCACCTACAGAAGGACATCTTGGCTTCTAAGTTTGGACAATTATGAATATAGCTGCTAAAAACATCCATAGGTAGGTATTGGTGTGGACATAAGTTTTCAGCTCCTTTGGGTAAATACCAAGGAGCAGGACTGTTGGATCATATAGCAGGAATATGTTTCGTTTTTAAGAAACTACCAAACGGCCTTCCAAAGTGGCTGTACCGCTTTGCGCTCCCACCAGCCACGAATGAGAGTTCCTGTCGCTCCACATGCACTCCAGCATTTGGTGGTGTCAGTGTTCTGAATTTGGGGCATTTTCATAGGCTGGGGTATCTCGTTGTTGTTTTAATTTGCATTTCTCTGTCTTCCAGCTTTCATGTGGTCAGTGGTCCCTTACGGTGCCCGTGGTGGATGATGAATATTACCCATTCATTATCAGATTTTTTAAGAATATTTTTAGTATTTAGTTTTTATTATGCATGTCCTTCCATCCCATTGAGATCATCGTTGACATCACAAAATTTCTTAAAGCATTATTAAATTAACAAAATAAACAGTTACTGTAACATACATTGTCAGTGTCCTATAAATGTCCCTCAGACCTATCAGTGCCCTCTGGCCAACCTCCCCTCCCCCGCCCTCAGAACTGGGACAACTATGCTGCCTGTTTGTGCACAAAACTAGAAGTGCTGAGCAACTAACACCTCCCTCCCCAGGGGCAACCCCCAACTAACAACCCTTCAGGGTAGGTGTAGAAATACCCCCAACACGGGGCCCCTTCGGTGGGATAATTCTGAAATGTGCGTCCGGTGCCATTTCCCAGAGTTTCTCCTCAGGATTAAGCTCCAGTCATGTTCTGTGGTAAATGCCTTAACTGTGCACCCTTTACGGGCCTTCTTCCTTTCCCTGATCCCCTTCCTCACCACCCTACTGATATTTCCTTCACTCCACAAATAAAACATCTTCACTCTTTCCTTGTCGAAGGTCTGCCTCTGAGAGAACCGAACTAAGACATTTGTAGAGTTGTACCATCAAATGAATGAGAAAGTCACCACCCAAGAGCATTGGGACTATTCTCTCTGTGCACGTCCTCTGTCGCCAGCACCCATCCCCTGAACACCTAACCCGGAATCTCCCGCCAGTCCCCCTGAAGGACAGACTAGCGCTGCACGCGTTTCAGGCTCAAGCACTGGCCACTGCGCCACTGGCTCGGACACCACGTGGCCTGAAGGGGCAGCAGCACCCACCATTTCTCCCGCCGCTTCTCAAAACTGGAAGGAGTTAGCTGTCCCTCATCACTAGGGACCAAGGACACTTCGTTTTTATCACTGAGCACCTTGTATGCTGGTCTCGAAAGGGAGATATTGGCTACATTGCCCACTCACTGCTCAGAGGTCTCACACAATTCCAGTCAAGACCATGGAAGAATCTGGATACACAAAATGGAAATCTACTTAATACTCCCCAGCTTATTTTAAGGTATCTAACAATGATAGTATTTCATTTTAAATCAGAAAAAAAAAAGGCCCTGGCCAGTGTGGTTCAGTTGGTTGGGCATCAACCCATGCACCAAAAGGTTGCCAGTTCAATTCAAGGTCAGGGTACATGCCGGTTGCCTGCTTGAGCCCTGGTAGGGGGCATGTAGGAGGCTGCCTATGGGTGTTTTGCTCTCACGTTGATGTTCCCCTCTCTCTCTCTAAAAAAATCAATAAACATATATTTTTTAAAACTTCTGATTTTTTTTAAAAAAAAGGTAAACAGTATAAATGCTAAAATTGATGGGACATCAGGATATTAGGAATAAACCAGGTCTGTCTCAGGCAAAGTAGTATATGTTCTCCCACATAATGACATTGAAAAGACATGAGGGCTGACACTGAGTGCTGATTTCACAAAGCTGCTCACAGCCCCCTTCTCCCTTTACTCTCCAAGTCCACAGTTGGTAAGCTAGAACACCTTCTCATGCTCCCTGCACCTATGGGTGGCCTCTCTCTAGCCAATGATCTGTAAGCAGACGCTACTGGGTGGGACTTCGGGAAAAGCTTTTTAAGAAACAAACTGACACACTCCTTCAGCTCTTGGCCTTTGGCATTTCCCTTTCTACTTTCTTGTATTCAAATATGATGGCGGGAGGTGCAGTAGCCTTCCTCCAACTGGGAGATTGCGGAAACATGGCAATGAAGACGCCTGAGTGTTTGATCATTTTGTTGATGTCATGAGCAGCTGCACCAGCCTTGGCCTGCCTCTGGACTTCTGATTGTGTACAAAACACACATACAAAGAAGCAAAGTTAGCCCTGGCCAGTTTGGCTCAGCAGTTAGAGTGTCAGCCTGCCGACCAGAGAAACCCGAGTTCGGTTCCTGCTGGAGGCATGTACCTCTGTTGTGGTTTGTCCCCAGCCCCCGGTTGGGATCGTGTGAGTGGCAACCAATCGATGTGTCTCTCTCACATCGATCTTTCTCTCTCTATTCCTCCCTCTCTCCCTCCCACTCTATCTGAAGATAAATGCAAAAGTGTCATAAAAAAAATTTTTAAAAAGAAACAAAATAAAAATCTTTTTCTGTTCATGTGGCTGCAGCGTGGTTTACTTCTGTTTGCAGGGAAACACTTCCCTGACTGAAATGCATCCAAGATCTTTTGGTAAAAATACCCACTATTCATTGTATCTACAGAAGGAGTTCCCTCTCTACTAGTCTTTGTTAACTCAAAAGTAGAACTTTGGTGACTTATGACTGGTACATGTTAGAGCTAAAGTGTCATTTGAATTCAACAGTTTAAAAACACATACTAACAATCATTCTTAATACATTTCATTTCTTTTCCAATTATTGAGCACTTACTTTCTAGAGGCTGCCTGATATTTAATTTTATGCATAAAAATCATAACTTGATTGAAAACTCCTCAAGGGCAGAAACAGGATCATATTGTTTGGCTGGCCTTATGAAACTTATCAATAATTGATTGGAAGCACTTTACACATGCTTTTACCTTCCTATTATCAGAAACTGATAGATGGTTTCTTAAAGCTTTGTTTTCTTAAAGCTTTGTTTTAAATGCTTTTAAAAACTCGAAAACCTTTCACTAATTCCGAGCTATTCCAAAAATTATGTTGAAAAGTAGATTGCTATCCTTTCTTAAATTAACTTTAAGTCAACTAAATTTTATATCCCAGTTTAAATTTTTTTAAGTTGATTGGCAAGAAGCCAGCTTTCAAATCTGTATGAATTAACCACCTGAATTAGTTATTTAAAAAAGTAAATAACTCATTTAAACCCCACCAAAAAGCTATTTTTTTTACTTCCCTTAGATCTGCTTTAAAAGAGATGATTGTAAATCACTCTAAATTGCTCACAGACAGTTATATTGTTCCCTAAGATGAACTTTAAGAGGCATCTTGTGATTTATATATTTGTGATCAAAATAAAGACAGCCTGATACATTTATTGTGGGAGCAATTCGCATGTCAATTTGTGTCCTTAGTCAAATGGTAGGTATACAACTGAGGGAGAGGAATGAAGAAAACAGACTACAGTAGTCCCCCCTTATCCATGGGGGATACTTTGTAAGACCCCCAGTGGATGCCTGAAACTGTGCATAATACTGAACCATATATATATATATATATATATATATATATGCACTACGTTTTTTCCTATACATAATGTTTTTGGACCTATGATAAATTGAATGTATAAATGAGACACAGTAAGAAATCAACAATAACAACTAATAATAAAATAGAACAAGTATAACAATATATGGCAATAAAAGTTATATGACTGTGGTCTCTCTCTCAAACTATCTCATTGTACTGTAGGTACAGGCAGTGACGTGCCTGATAAAGGAAACTCGAAAACACCGTTTTCTGAGCGGTGAGTGCGCCAGGAAGTTAGCTCTGCGTATGCTGTTCTTTATCATCACGGCAACCTCTGTTACTACCCCCACTGTGTAGAGCAAGTGCTAAGCGCAGGGGGCCTCGGGTTTAGGCTTACCTGTGGGGTCACCAACAGTCCTGCTTTGCCTGGGATGAGGACTCAGATCTAAGACGCAGGACTTTCAGTGTTACACTGGGAGAATCCTGAGCAAATAGGGATGGTCGGTCCGCTGCTCATAGAACCCGTGCTCTCGAACAGCTTCAGTGCGTTCTCTGCACTCAAAGGCTCAGGCGGGACAGAGTGGCTGTCCTGGCCCCGCCGTCGGGAGCTTCCCTCCCACGCACACCCCACCGGCCCGTCACGGCACAGCAGGGTCGGAGTGAGCTGCCGAGAGGAAAGGGAAGAAGGGAAGGAAGCCCAGGCTGAGGAGCGCCCTCCCTCCAGGCTTCGCTTGCTTTCTCAGCGGTCTAACCGCCAAGTCCTGAAGACGTCGGTGGGGAAGCAGGTCCCGACTGGATACCTCCACTCACACTCCCCACAGGAGACACAGAACAACGTGCAGGCCTTGGCAGAGTTCAGGATGCTGGAGAAATACAGTATTTTACCCAAGCCCCTGATTAACCAGGTCGGGTCACCAAATCCCTTCAGACCCATCAAGGGAAGGCCTAACCCCTCTGGAAACCCTGACCATTCTAGATACACAGATGGACCCAATGCCAACGATGGTGTACACGCAGACAAGCGCAAAAACCAGCCGGCATAAACTGGCCGTCCAAGACCGGCGCTCCAGATTAAACAGACCATCGCCCAGAAACATCTGGATAGCCAACTCGTGCAGAGGCAGACGTTACCTGGAGCTCCAAGCTGGTGCGTAGCTTTCCCCACAATGCCTTTGGGCCTGGTTGTATGTGATGCTCAGGCTCAGTGGTTCTCAATCCTGTCTGCTCATTGGAACCACCTATGGAGATTTTAAGCCTGCTGGCGACCTGACCTTACCCCAGCCCAATTAAATCAGAATGGACAGAGTTAAAGCACAGGTGAATCTAATATGCAACCAGGATTAAAACGCACTGCTCCAGCCCAGTGACTCTCAAAGTGCATTTCCTGGACCAGTATCTTGGCAGTTTGTGTTTATGCTAACAGTTAAAATTACACTATAGGATAAAATCAGTTCTGCATTTCCCTTGACTTCTACTATAACAACAGAGGTATCTCTTTGGGAAAATTGTCTAAGAGGCAGAGGTTGTGCAAGGAAGATTTAGCATAATGACTGTGTGTATAGTCTGTGTATATAGAAGATGCTTAATTAAAATCGAAATATGACTTTGTGATACTTAAGCCACAGGATTTCCTCTCTATCTCCATTTTCCTTCATGGGACCCACCTCCATCTTTCTTGGTTTGCTAGCATTTTCATAAATTTGGAGGTCTCTTGAATGAGCACGCCCAGATTTCAAATTTAGCTTCCCACCTTGATCTGGAGAGTCGCCTCTCATCTATTCTTCGATGTTTTTATCTCACAATCTAAGAAGCACTAGGTTGCCCATCTTACCTGCTGCTCCTCCCAAAGCCATCAAGTCCTGGGTGAAGCATCAGCCTTCTGTTTACACTTGTTAACTTGGACCCAGAGTTGGTATAAATTTCGGGATATTGCTTTGTTCGTTCCACACAATTTACAGGGGGGGAAATTATTGAAGCAATACTCTGAAAATGTTGTAGTCTGAATTTTATAACATTTACTTTTACAAAATTATCTTAATCACAGCCATTTTTTTTTTTTTTATGTTACATTAAAAGTGGCAGTTTAAAATGTTGAACAGGAAGAAGATGTAATTTAATGAAGGGCATCTTTCTCCACATTGACATGGATGTTAATTTTTTTTTAATATTCTAATGTGGTCTAATTACTTTAATTTAAAATTCTGGGTGTGCATGTTTTATTCATGACTTTCTAGATGATTGAGAAAGTTTCTGCAGCTCTTTTGAAGCTCTAACTTTGGAAATATAACAAATAATGAAGCCATCCTATTTTCAAAATGCTCAGATAGAGGAGACTTTTGAAAGACAGTGCAATTGTGAATCAAGGCTTAATAAGCTGCTGTGAAATGAGTTTTTAATTATCACTTTGCCCCTGGTATGCTGGAGTTCACCAAGGTTAAGAGAATGACCTGGCACACTCTCCTCGGAAATGGTAGGATTTTTTTCCTTCGCAGCATATCACCTTGAATATTCAGAAACTAAGTTACTCTGCTTCCCATGAAATACTCCTCAGAAACCATTTTCACACTAACCCTTGGCTAATCTCACACAAGAAATGGAAAGTGTCACTCACTTTTCTCTTATTAAATACATTATTTCTGCAGTGAGCATAATGGCTTCTGAATCAGAATACTCACCTACTCCCGCTGAAAAACTCACATTTTCCGAAGCAGTTTGTAAGTTTATTTAAGAGAATGTCAAAAAGGTTTGCTCAAAGCATAAATCTTTAGACCTCAGAACTCTGGATCAAAATAACTAGTTTTATTTCAAATGACCAAAAATAATACAGATTCTCTAAACTGGGAAAGAGTGTGTTGCACAAGGAGGCTGTCCACACCATCAGTACCTGATGTCTCTTGATGTCAAGTTCAACTCAAATTTCCATTTTTAGCAAATAAGACAGAGACATGGTGCGAATAGCTTTTCCAACTTCCTGCCTCAAATGTGAACATTTACACCTATATTCCACTTTCTGGTCACTAACTAAAACTAAGAGATCAGAACCTAAATGTTTTAAAGTTCCCTAAGACTTGGGGTGGTCAACACACAATTTGGTGTACAGATAATGTGCTGTAGTACTGTGCTCCTGAAACCTGTATAATTTTGTTAACCAATAAATTCAATAAAAAGGAAAAAAATAAATAAAGTTCCCTAAGAATCATAGGGAAATTTACATCACCACATGTTCAAAATAAAATTTAAAAAACTTTTTTGATTTCAACTCTACTGCAACATTTTCCCTTTAAATTGTTTTTAAAAATTGCCAAACAAAATTCTAAGTCCCGCCTAGATATCAGTACTAACATCTTGACCTCTTCTAAAGCACTCTCTACAAACGAGTTTGAACAGTGATTCCAGTGCAATGTCTGAGGGGCATTTCACTCATTATTTGAAACTCACAATCTCTCTGGTTCCTCGAATATATATATGTATTCAATCAAATCAAAGACACAGATGTCGATGTCATCTGAAGCATGACTCAGAGTTCCTATTGACAGCTTCCCTTTTTGAGGAATGCAAACAACCTTGGGCTCATTAAGTGAGATTAAGCAGGATCCTGAAATAAGTGTTGCTGGTAGGAGAGTAGTCATTAAAATGCTGCACAGAGGTTTGATTTGCATAAGATCTGATTACATTTAGTAGCTGTTCACATATCTGTGCTGAATCAATGTCACTTCATCAACACACAGGTTATCTTTTCTGCTCACTTTAGAATGATCTCGACTTCTAATTGAGAAATACAGCATTACACATTCCACGTGTCCCTCTGGCACATGCTTTGTGCTTGTTCTTGGCTGAAAAGGGAGCCCAGTCAAGTCTTATACAGCATTTCTATGGTTGAGCAAACCCTATGTAATGTATCTCTTGAAAACGCTATTGATGAAAGTGTCTGATATCTCTGCCATGGGGGATGAGTGACACAGAGCCAGTAGACTTACTAGAAATAATAACTAGCATTTATTGAGCAGTTATTAACTGCCAGATCCTAAGCTAAGGGCTGCCCAAGAATTTAACCGATTATTTAACCTTCTGGCAACTACTGTTATTAATGCCACGTTTCCAGGTGAGGAAACCAAGGCTTAAAGAGGTTATTTAACTTGCTGGGTATCACAGGATCTTCACTGGTGGCGTCAAGACTTAAATCCTGAAGTCCTTGCTCTTAGACCTACATTTCCCAGGAGCTGAATAACCAATGTTGTAAACGTGTGCAAAGTCGAAAGTTATATCCGAGCTCTGCTCTTAGTAGCACTGTTGAACATTGAAACTCCAGAAGCAAGTCCACCTCGTTAGGACAAAAGTCATTCCGAGGTGTCATTGTCCTCACAATGACACTAAGCCCAGACTAGGACTTGAGTCTTCGCCCCCACCCCCCACCGTTGCATCCAGGTTGTTCCGGTCACTGGCACTTAACCTCTAACCACAAGGAAGGAAGTTGACAAAGCTATAGTGATGTTTTCTGTAATGCAACAGAACTCAGTTTGTGTTAAGAATTTCTTCTACAGACACTGAAAACATAGGAATGGGTGATGATATTGTAAGCTAGTAACAGTAATAGAACTAAAGAATCCCCAGAGTTATTATTAAGCCATGTTGACCACGCATGCAATTGTGCGGACAGTGCTAAACAGAAACGTGCTTTACCGTGCACAGATGCACCTACGTGCATTAGCACTAAGCTAACGGAGAGCTTCTCGATGAGATGGGCCAACAGGCAAGCGGGGGGCTTCTGCCGTACGTGGCTATGGTCCCAGTTCCAGCCACACTCTGTTGGAATACAAGCACGACACTTGTGTATATTCTACTTCTCTAAGTGAGATTTTAAAACTCAAGTACTGTGAGCCCTAGCCTGTGTCAGATCGCTGAGGCTTCCCTTGCCACAAATTCTGAATATGGTAGTAATTTAAATTGCTACAAGCTGTGCCCTACGAAACACACCTGTTAAAACAACAACAAATAAATCCAGATTAAAATAAGGGATCATTTTATGTAATTAAGAGATATTTGTGTGGCTGAATTAGAAACATATCAGCTCATAAATAACATATACTCTATTCCACGATGGAGACTATTACTTCTGCATATATTTGCCAAACCACCTGATTAATCTGCTCACAATAATTTTAGCCTCCAACTACATACCCTTGTGGGCAGAATAAAATATAAAATATAAAACTCTTTACTATGGCATTAAAGTCACTTCAAGACCCCTAGGGAACTAAGTGACCCCCCCATCCAGGTCATTGTGACAACTGAAAACATGCCCACAGACTTTTGAACACAAGGAGATCCTTTCCCAGAGAGACTTCCACACGCCTCGGGCCTGCACATGTGTGTGGGCAGGTCTGTGTGGTCCAAGGCTGGGTCCATTTCTAACCTTGTCTGTTCATACCTTTCTGGGATGCATCTCACCTGATGAAAGCGCTGAGACACTAATTCTCACTTAAGTACAATTTTTTTCCCAAGGCACAGAAATTAACAGGAAACGACACATCCGTATTTAAAATTTTGAAAAATGTCAGGATGACATAGGTTTCCCTAAATTGCTAAGAGCTGTGCAGAGGAGAATTCTCATGTGAAATGTACATTACTGGTCCTATGTCCCCTGAAGCCAAACTAGAAATCATTATTCTATAAAAATGTAAGTAGAGTAAATCTTGGCTCTGCCTTCTCCAAACTTTCCAAATTTGATTAATACTCTTTTCTAGTCTACTCATATCTTTATTTTCCAGATTCAACTAAAGCTTGAGGACAATTTAGTTTTGGTATTTTTGAAAAATAACACTTCTTCCTGGAAAGGAATGCAATATAATGCACTAAGCTCGGAACTCTCTGAGAGTCAACACATTTAATTATATTTATAGCTTTGTTTTCCAGCCAGTTGCCTGGTCATCATTAGCATAAGGGCAGGATGGAGAAAGCAGTGCTGTGGACGGCAGGGATTTTAGCCCTGGATCTGTTACCTACTGACAATATGATTTGCACTAAAGCCCTTAACCCATCTAAGTCTGAGTTTGTTCGGCTGCTAAAGAGACGTACTAATATCACCTACTTCACAGGATGTTGTGGTGAGGACCAACAGAGAGCATGTATTACAGTGTGGTTTGTAAAGGGTGAGCGCTGCATAATATCAGTTATTATCACTCTCAGGTATGGGCTTAAAATCACAGGATGAGTAGAAAATAAGGAGAGAACGTGGACCAACCACAAAACAAATATCTTCTCAGCCATGAGTGACCATGCCGAGACCTAAAAACAGTGAATCCTCCTGAAAAGCGTCCTGTGGTATCTCTCTACAACAGAAGCAGGGGAAAGAAGGAAAGATGTCTTATACAGGGCACAGAAAGAGCTAACCATGAAGATAAACATCGATAAATTGGACTTCACTACAATTAAGAAAGTCTATAAATCAAAAGATAGCTTTATAAGAGTGAAAACAGAAGCCACTGAGTAGGAAA
The DNA here is from genome assembly GCA_030848825.1 of Tadarida brasiliensis. Classification (NCBI taxonomy): domain Eukaryota; kingdom Metazoa; phylum Chordata; class Mammalia; order Chiroptera; family Molossidae; genus Tadarida; species Tadarida brasiliensis. Next base: position 73,015,562 of record CM061258.1, read on the forward strand.
AGATATTTGCAATATATGTTTCCAACAACAACAAAAAAACTCATTTCCATAATATACAAAGAAACATTACAAATCCATAAGGAAAAATACAGATAATTCCATTTTCAAAAACTGGACAAAAAAATTCTGAAGAGGTATTTTGTAAAAAAAAAAAAAAAAAAAAAATTATATATATCAAACTTCCTAACAGGTATATGAAAAGATGTTCAGCATTATTCATCATAAGGAAAATGAGGTGCCATTATGTAATCACTAGAATGGCCAGTTTATTTATTTGTTTGTTTGTTTTGAGTGTTTTTTAAATGACAACAGCAAGTGTCAGTAAAAATTTAAATCATATGGAGCGGTAGGAGTATAAGCTAGTACAACCACTTTAGAAAACATTCTGTTGGGCCCGGCTGATGTGGCTCAGTGGTTGAGCGTCAACCCATGCACCAAGAGGTCACCAGTTCGATTCCCAGTCAGGGCACCTGCCCAGGTTGTGGGCCCAATCCCCAGTGGGGGGCATGCAGGAGGCGGCCAATCGATGTTCTCTCTCATCGATGTTTCTATCTCTCTCTCCCTCTCCTTTCCTCTCTCTCTAAAAAATCGATAAAGAAAAAAAAATTTTTTTTAAGTAAGGATGAAGCAAGTAAAACTACAGAGAACTGCCCACACCGGACTCCGCCCTCCCCACCACACCACGAGGCCATGGGCAAATCTCTCAGAGCATCAGATCACATTACAGCCTCCTGAGCTGGGAAGAAGAAAAGGAGGCAGATTCAATCATTCAATAGCAGCTGGCAGGTTAGATAAAAACCTATCACAAATATCCTCTGATCCCTACTGGTTTTCATTTCTTTGAACTTGAACAGAAGAAAAAACAAACAATGAACTACAACAATCTAAACTAAATAGAGTGTTTTAATGTCAACTAAGAGATTATGTCCACCCCCAAAACCACCTCCTTATTCAGATGAGTGAGTGGAAGGGCCTGAAACTCATGAGAGTATTGATTTTGGAACAATAATTAAAATCTAATGGAGTTAATCAGTTTCACATAGAACTATAAATTTCATCCAAAGACATGATAAATTGCTGAATAAGAATATCTGACCGCTCATCTACTCAATTTTTTAAAATTCAGATTTCATTTTCTGACAATGTTATTCATTTTAACTGAGAGAAATATTCATACTATCTGAAATGCTGGATATTTTATTCTAAGAAGGAGGGAGAGAAGAGAATCATTTGGTTCTTTATGGGGGTCAAATTATACATCAAATAAAGTATGAAGTCCCTTCGCCAGATACATTTCATAAAGTTAAATGGTTCTTTCAAGATTATGCTGACAATAGAGTCTTCAGTCTTTGTTATAATACAGTCTACGACCTCTCTAATAAGGATAATAATGTATCATCAAAAAATGCTGCTAATTGAAAACTGTAAGTCTAATTAACCAGGGACGTGACCATGCATAACGTATTATTAATAGAATGAAAAGATTGCATTATACCAACTGCTATCCAGGAAGGAAAAAAAAAAAAACTACAAGGACAGTCCAGCAGTTCAAAGACTCTTCACATCCATTTTGGAAAAGTTACTGATGATATTTTCCTTTCATTAAACTGTAGGCTTCAGAGCAAAATGACTTAAAGCCAGAGAAGAAAGCAGAGCCAGATTTAAAAGACGGGTCACAGGGCAGCTGCTAGGGATCCAGTCTATAAAAGGCCCTTCCACACGGCTGGAAGACATCAGAAATATGGGGCCAATTAACTCGTTCCTGTTTCCACGTGAAACTCTTTACATAATGGGTAAAATGTAAATCGGTCCCACTCCCAAAGAATTAGTTCCTTCTAATGAAAATATAAATACTCAGTCCCAGTGCTCACCTCTTTCCGTTGAGCGTTTTGTGACGCACACACGCACATTCAGAAGCTTGGGGCCACCACGATTTCTCGAGCCAAACCCAAAAACAGCCAGCTGATGGTGACCCGACGTCAGCGACCATGGCCAAGTACAATTCCGACGCTAAGAGAACATGTGGTACTGGACTGTCTCCAGAGAAAAATGGACCTATTTTATTACCTAAATGTCAAATTCTATGCCTCCTAGGAAGTTAACCTAGATCAGGAAAAGCCTTTTTAAAAATATAAAACAAACAGCCCTGTACGAAAACGGAACTCATCTTGCCGACATTAAAAGAGAATATCCAGATCAAGATGTCTTATTGAGAGCGTGTTAAATTCTCCTCCTCTCAGCAGCCAGCACTTAAAACGCTAGGTTAAATACACTGGATATAGACATAGAGAAGTAAACATACGTATTTTGTAGTAGAAGACAAGAAAATTTTCATGGTTTAGAAATAAAGAAGAAATCAATAGTATTTAGATACTTATGCCTCATGGCTCAAAGGAATTTGGATCCGGGTTTGGGATATGGAGACTAGGGCCTCAATGGTCTCAGGGGATTGCTATCAATGTACCCCACATGAGACAGGTGGCTCAAACCAGGCTCTCCTATTAAAGCTGGGAGCTGCTTGACCAAAAACGCCTCTGCCCACATCTCTTCCAGATCACAGAACGCAGTCCCTGTCCCATGGAGAAAGTACAAAGTCCATGTCCGCCCTGGCTGCACCCAGCAAAATCCCACACTGGACAAGCAAGACAAAATCCATTCCATAGGGCACAAAGGAGGGGGTTCAGGAACGTACTGAAATCCAAGGTGGCTCTGTTCATTGAGCTAGAGCTCATTTTGATTCTTTTAAAATAAACAATAGCCCTGGTCAGTGTGGCTCAGTTGGTTGGAGCATCATCCCATGCGCTGAAAGGTCTCGGGTTCGATTTTCGGTCAGGGCACGTACCCAGGTTTCGGGTTCATCCCTGGTAGAGGTGTGTACAGGAGGCAACCAATAGATGTTTCTCTCTCACATCAGTGTTTCTCTCCCCCTCCCTTCTGCTCTCACTGAAATCAATAGAAAAACAAACATATCCTCAGGTGAGGACTTAAAACAAGAAGAAATAATAAAATAAACAATAAATAATAAAGGAATGAAGCAGAACTTTCAGAACACGAGGAAACCACAAGACTAATCCAGAAGTATTTTAGTTGCCCTTTATTCTCTATCATCATGCAATATGTAAGCAAAACTCAGATGTTGCCCACTACGTTAGCCCTCTGTTTGTGAGATGTCTTTTGCTTCAGATAAAAAAAAGTCCCGGTGGACTCACATATCCATTCTACATTTAAAGACAATAAGCAAAAAAGGTTTTGCCCACAACCAAGCGATCATTCCAAACTGGGGTTGTGTCCTACCTTGTTTTGTAATCCATGCCAGGGCAGTGACAATTCAGCAATGCCCTTGTCCTTGTGTGAAGCATTTTCAGTGAGGATAGCTCTCTGTCCTATAGTAGCAAAACTAAATAGCAATCTGGAATCATTTTAAAGAGAGATAGTTCATAATGGAAATTCTGAATTCACTACATGTTTATTTTGTTGCAATAAATATTTTATTCCTTATTTCTGGCAAAGGTGTATATAAAACTTAGTGTGATCGGCACCAGCAAAAGAAACAACTGTAACAAATTGTTGCATCTATTTGCTTCCCATAAGAAAAACATATAGAAATGTTAGAGGGCTTAAACCTTTAAACAAAAATGTGACCAAAGATCTTCTAAAGCAATCCTCTTTTGATGTGTTATTTTGATATGTTCTTTATTTGGGTCAGCAAGTGGAAAAGATTTATTTGAGGCAAAAATATATATTTTATTTATTGCAGTTAGATAAAGATAATAGTGGATAATGCACTAAAGAGAACTTTTAAAGTAAGTGTTTAAGATACTTAAAGATGTAAAAGTGGGATTAGGGTTCATAAAATAAAATCAAGAGTCATGAAGCAAGAGAAAGCTAGAAACGAACACTGGACTCACTGAAATATAAGCATTCAGTAAACAGACTGTACAGTGTATTGGGCACAAAGAGAAATTGCTCAAGTGCAAGATGGAATCAAGGAAATCCCTTAAAGCATAACACAAAGAGACAACTGCAGAAAATTATATAAACCTGAAGACGGACATGAACCCTCAGGTTGAAAAGCCCATGGAGTGCCTGGCAGGATGCATTTATTTTAAAAATCCACGCCTAGGCATATTGTTAGTAAAACAAACCAAAAAAAAAAAAAAAAGTCAAAAATAAAATGAAATTCCTAAAAGCTTCCAAAGAGAAAAGTCATTATCTACCAAAGAATACAATCAGATTGACAACAGACATTGTGTAATCGCCAACATCAGAAAATATTTCAGTAACAGGAGTCAATGGAGTGATATTTTCAAAGCTGTACAAGAAAATAACTATGAACAAATTGTCATTTTAAAATGAGGGCAAAAAAAATTTTCAGATTCAGAAGACCTCAAGAACTTTATTACCTAGAGCCCTTTATTGGAAAGGGCTAGTATCAGCAAGAAGAAGAAATTTAGAAGTAAAAATAAGAACTCAGTAAAGTGAGCAAAGAAATTGATGAAAACATACAGGCAATTTTAAACAAGTGTTGACTTTAATAATAGCAACAATATTATGTAATTTTTTTAAATGTTAGAAATTAAAAACAATCATGTAGCATTTGCCACCCAGTGGCCTATGGAAGGCAGCTAAAGCTTTTCATTGTCTTCAGCAGGGACTGGAGATATTTATTTAGAGTTTGTTAAGAAAAAAATATATATTAATATAAACTAATTTTAATTAAAAATAAAAATATTAAAAGAGGAAAATTTCATACTAAAAAATATATACACTCCCACATGCAATCCAAAAATCTTTTTTTTAAACATATTTTGAACAATCCATATGAGTGTCTTCTACACGTACTAGGTATACTCCCCAGTTATGAGTAACTTCATAATCATGATTGAAAGGCAGTTCTGAATAAAGTAAAATAATATATTTAGTCCACAAATCTAATCCCTGTTTTTTAATATATGAAAATATTTCATACAGGTTTTAAATGAAATATAGTTTTTCAATATTCACATTAAAGAATACGAGACAGCCTGGCCAGTGTGGCTCAGTGGCTGAGGGTCGTCGACCCATGCACCAAGAGGTCGCCAGTTCGATTCCCGGTCAGGGCACATGCCCAGGTTGTGGGCCCAACCCCCAGTGGGGCATGCTGGAGTCAGCCGATCAATGTTCTCTCTCATCGATGTTTCTCTCTCTCCCTCTCCCTTCCTCTCTCTCTAAAGTTAATAAGGAAAAAAAAATTTTTTTTTAAAGAATACTCAGACATGTAAGCACCAGGTGTATCTCTGTTATCAGTATGTTCCTCGTAATTTATTTGGATTACTTTTATCCACTTAAATCTCTCTGCTAAGATGCATGGAGAACACAGTTCTCCCCTTCGACTGCCAATTGAAATGATTTTTTTGTTTAATATCATGAGTCAAGATGATTTTGATAAACCCTCTTTTAAAAATAGGTCTAATGAGTTTCCTTTTAGAAAATACATAAAAAGAATTTGTATATCAGATTACAGCCACAGAAAAGAAAAAAAAATCTTATCTGATAACAGTCCAACTTTTCTCAACAAGCAATATTAAGGCTCAATTTGCATTCTTGTCCTAACTACTTAAAATGTGAAGCCCTTCACCACTCTCTTCATATCCTAGCCTTCTGAATAAACTTACTACCTGAATTTACTAAACTTATCAAAGGTCTTAAATTTCAAGGCCAGAATGCCTGATGTATAATTACCATTCCCGCATATGCACCGTCATACATAAGGATTCAAGGCTCTTACAAGCCTTAAATATTACCATTCCTTGTGAAAAATGCTTCCCTGGGATGAATTTTCCCATTCTATGAAACAGAGATTTGAATGTAGGAGAAATAAAATGAATTTCCATTCCCTACATAATGCAGCGGCAGCAGTAAGACAAATAGCAAAAGAAAGCTCAAGGCTTTTGCACATGAAGTGTCTTGATATGTTGGACACTATGATAGTACACAGAGAATTAAATGCCCAATAGAATACATAAGATACATTTTATTTGAAACTAAATTTTTTTTTAATTTAGAAAATGAGGAGCTTTTCCAACTCCATGCATAAAGCAGTTGTGAAACAGAAAGCTCAGCAAAGGCAGTCTTTCACCTTGAAGAGAAAGACTGTAGTTATATTTTTTACTTCTGAATAAGCTCTTCCACCTGTATTGTATCTCCGCTTCAGTCTAATTGAAAAGGAAAAATCTCTAAGTTGGCGAAACACAGTGACATTCAGAGCCTAAGGCTTGACTCACAAAGTAATTCCACCAGCAATATTTTTATGGTTGCAGAAAGTAGAAAAACACGTATTTTGGCTTGTAGTATTAAATTTAATTCATAAAGTTTAGTAGCAATACTTCAGAGGACAGAGAAAAGTCAGCTTTCAATATAACTAGTTCAGAAAAAAAATTGCTGTTGCAGAAATTGCCTACTCAAAATTTCAAAGAATAGGCTTTCGGGTTCTGAAACGGGAAGATATAAATGGTTTATTATATATCACAGATTGCAAAAGCATCAAAAGATTGCCTAAGGTCAATGTAGCTGCATAAAAACAAAGAACAAAATAACAGAACAAAGAACAAAAGGTGTTTTCCTACTTTTATTAGTTCTACTATATTCATAATAAATTAATAGGATTCCAGTTTTTCCCAGTTTTCTAAATAGTTATTATGAGGGCCATAAAAACAGCCTAGAGACTCGCCTATTTTCCAAAGAAATATGTTTTTAAGAAAACAAAGAAAAAGGAAGGAAAAGTTTTGATTTGTTAGTATATGCACTTATATATAATTTGAGGGACTCTCCAAGTACAATAGAAACCACTTACAAAGATCACCCCATTCATTCATTGTTACCTGGCCATATGGCAGGATACTAACCCACATGAGGCTGTTATGCTCATTGAGTGAATATAGAAATGAAGAAAATGTGTCCCAAAGAAAATACTAAATGCACCATCTTGTTCATTTTAACATTTTATCTACAGTAGGGGAAAATATTGGAAGCAACTTTAAATGTTCAAATAAGGACTTCAAAGAGGGTTTGCATTTTGCATTATAAAGTGCAACACCTGTAATAAAATAACAATATGCTTTAAAAATACATTAAGTAAGGAAAATAATTACATTTATACAGCCTGAAGAAAATTAGCATAGCCTTTAAGTAAGTTACCACCTATCCTGAAGATGTTATATATTAAATAAAAATGGATGTGAATAAATTCTACTATCTCATTTTTTTAAAAGGATAAAATACCTAGGGATAAATTAACCCAAGGAGTTGTGAAAGACCTGCACATTGAAAACTTTAAGGTATTGATGAAAGAAATGGAAGAAGACATAAATAAAGTTTTTCCATGCTCATAAATGGGAAGGGTTAAATGTTAAAATATCCACACTACCGAAAGCAATCTATAAATTCAATGCAACCCCTATAACAATTTTAATGACTTTTTCACAGAAATACAAAAAAAAAAAAAATCCTAAAATTTATATGAAACCACAAGAGAACCAAAATAGCCAAAGCAATCTTGAGAATGAAGAACAAATGAGATATCACATGTCCTGATTCTAAACTATATTACTATGCTATAGTAATCAAAACAGTAAGATATTGGCATAAATACAGACACATAGATAATGGAAGCCTAGACAGAAAGCCACACATATATGGTTAATTAATTTACAACAAAGGAGGCAAACCTATACAGTGGAGAAAGCACAGTGTCTTCAATAAATGGTGTTAGAAAAACTGAATAATCACATGAAAAGGAATAAAACTAAACCACTATTGTATACCACATACAAAAATAATTACAAAATTCCTGAAAATGTCGCTGCTTGAAACCACAGTAAACATTTATTATGTCTCATGGTTACTGTGAGTCATAAATTTGGGGAAGTTTTAACAAGATGATTTGACTGGGGTTCTTTCGTGAGGCTGCAGTCAAGATATCACACAGGGCTATGGTCACCTGAACGCTTCTCTGGAGCTAAAGGATCCACGGTCAAGCTGGCGCCTCACACAGTGGACACGCTGGCTCTGGCTTCTGGTGAGAGGATTACCTCCACAGGGCTCATTGTGGGACCCTGCAACATGGCAGCTGATCACTTCCCAGAAAGTGATCCAAGAGATCAAGGGTGAAGTCACAACGTCTTGTATGCCTTAGTCTCAGAAGTCAAATACTGGCATTTCCACCACATCCTATTCTTTAGAAGTAAACTACTAAGTCTGGCCCACACTCAAGGGGACAGAAATTAAGCTCCACCTTTTAAAAAAAAAAGAAAGTCAAGGAATTAGTGGATATTTAAAAATGTTTTAAATCACTATGAGAAAAAACTTAAGTATCTATTAATGAATGACTGGTTAAATGAAGTATGGCCATTATCTACAAACACTTTTTTATAGCATATCCCTTCAGTTAAAAAATAATAATAATAAAATAAATTAAACACAGACTCCTAATATGAAAATATGGATTATATTTATTTTCCAATTATATATACATACACTTGACTAACATACCATGCACATTATAAAATATACACAGAATTTTTTTTTATTTTAAATGAAATGAAAATAAACATAAGTAGAAGATCCAGTATTTACTCCCCACACCCCTTGAAGTGAATGTACTTATTTAAGACACACTGAAATATATACAGTATGCAAAACTGAAGTAGTCCTATGAATGCAAACAAGAAAAGGTGTCTAAATAAAAAAAGCAAAATATCAAACAGTATGTATAAGTTGATTCCATCTTTGTGAAGAATATACACATATATGCTTGTACACACACATAAAAGTTATGTAAGACTATAAAAGAAACTCTTAGGAGTAGTTCTATGAAAGAGAATTAGTCAGCCTGGTAATAAGAAAAACAATTTTATTTATTTATCTTTTTATTCCCTTCTATAACTTTTCAGTTTCATATATACATGTTTTCATTTTTATAATTATAGACTGTACACATTTTAAAAATAAATGCATTTAATATAAAATTAAAACTCAATAAAAATTAGCCAAGGATATGAATAGTAATCATAAAAAGTAATTTAAATGTTTCTTAAACATTTTTTAAAATGTTCAACCTCACTTATAAAAAGAGGAATGCAAGTAAAACTACATAGTTACCACTTTTTACTTATCAGATTGGCAAATACCCTAAAGTTTGGTAACACAGTCTTCGCAGGGGGAAAAGTCACTTTCATTCACTGCTATTAAGATTGTAAATGGATATAACCCTTTCAAAGGCCATTTGGTAATAACTACTGAAATTTCAATACACATACCCTTCAGCCCAGGAATTCCACGTCTAGAAATTTATCCACGGACACATGCAAATAACATATGTCTAAGGTTACTTATTGCAGTATAGTTAATAATAGCAGAAGATTGGTATTAACCTCAATGTCCATTAACAGGTGTCAAGTAAAATAAATTATGGTAAATCCGTTCTACATAGTATAATACAGATATTAAAGTGAATAAGAACCTCTTTACATATATGTATATAAGCTTAAAGACATACTACGTTTTTAAAAAGCAAGGGCAAAACATTGTGTGTAATATGCTACCATTTACATAAAAAGGAGGAAGATGTATATTTATATTTACTAGCAAATATACAAAATTACTGAAAGGAGATAGAAAAAAAAAAATAACTGCCAAGGGGAGCAAAACGGGATGGTTGGCAGATAGAGGGGGGAAAGCAATTTTTTCACTCTCTACATTTTAAAAATTTGTTTTTTCTTTATTGACTTTAGACAGAGAGGAAGGCAGAGGGAGAGAGAAATAAAAACGTCGATGAGAAAGAACATTGACTGGCCACCTCCTGCATGTCCCCCACTGGGGATCGGGCCCACAACCTGGGCATTTGCCCTGACCCGGAATCGAACAGCAACTTCTTGGTGCATGAGTCAATGCTCAACCAGTGAGCCACACCAGCCAGGCTACACTTTTATACATTTTGAACTTCAACCCATGCTAATGTATTATTCTTTAAAATAAATAAAATAAGATAGTATAAAATAACGATACTAACAGTTAGTAGTCACTTGCCTTCTGCTGGATACTCTAATGTTTTACATATTATTTTATTTCATTCACACATGTTACAGACGAGGACACTGAGGCCCAGAAAGACTAAGGAGCCAAAGACTGGCCAGGAGTCAGGGGCGAGGCTAGAATGCTATCCCACCAGATCTAGGCAGGTGCTATGCCACCTCTGGAAACTAAAAGGTGATCATAGTAGCACTGTGTTAGAAGACACAGTTGTGATTATTCACTCTCTCTAACAGTCAATAATCATCAATGCAGAAGTGATTTTTTTCAGTGATATTTTCTTAAAAGACTTTACAAATTATATTTAAATGGAATCACCAGAAATGCATGAGAACAGCAATCAGGAGATGTAGATTCTAGCCTGACTCTGCCATAACTTCCATTTCTCTTGGCATTCATTTCTACATAGAGAAGGAGTAAGGAAATATCTGTTTCCTTTCGAAATCCAGCCCTGCTGGCATGGCTCAGTTGGTTGAGTGTCTCCCTGAGCACCAAGAGGTCCGGGTTGGATTCCCAGTCAGGGCACATGCCCGCTTGTGGGCGTGCAGGAGGCAGTCGATCAATGTTTCTCTCTCATCGATATTTCTCTCTCTTTCTCCCTCTCTCTCTAAAATCAATAAAAACACATTTTTTAAAAAAAAAATTTTTTTTAATCCAAACCCATTATGTGACCCAAGTCACCTGGACAATCACAAGTACCCCAGTGTTGGGGGGTTTTCCTTTTCTGTAATGCAAGTCAGATGGTTTAGGTGCCTGCTCCGTCATAACAAGGTCCAGCCTCCCCACCTCTTCCCCGTCCAAAGGCCGTGTTTCTAATGTGGTCAAGACAACAGGAGTTGTTTCCCACCCACCCCTGAGCCAGGCCACCAGGAAGCCCACTCTCTGCTGTGGCCAGACACCCAGCATGCTGCCATCAGCTTCATCCCTCACTGACGGTCACTGCCCGGAGCCGGGGAACTGACGCCTCTCTTTCTTCATCACCACGGCAAACCTTTTCAGACATTGCGGACAGAAGATAAAACGAGAGAGAGAAACGGCTCCAGATTGGCGATGCGGCCATGCCCCGTCCGGGCGGAGCTCGAATCACTTCGGCACCAGGCGCCGAGGCCATGCCTCCTTCTTATAAGGACACTGGAGAAACTCCACTTGCTGCCCCTTTTCCAAGTCCACGGCTACCAATAAAACTCCCGGTATAAAAGGTACAGTCATTCGCAGTTATAAGAGAGTTTTCAGCCAGGGAAGTTTGGTTTTAGTCTGAGTGTATATAGGCTCCAAATAGTGGGATGTCCAAGGAGGTGACGACCTGGGAGGGGTCGGGAGCTTTCTTCTGTTTACTCACCCAACCGCTGAAGGTCGTAAACTCAATAAAGAAGGAGGAAACAGCTCCCCTGTTTTCCTAATTAAAACATCATCTCTGTAATAGGTGAAAGCAAAGCCTTCACGTTTCTGTGTGATTTAAAATCTCTTCTATCAACAGTGGGACAGAGAGCAAGAAAATTAACACACCCTTGGGGCAAGACAGTGAAAATATGTTACTGTCCTGTGCAGGCAGATGCGAATTGCCACTGTGATTTTTTATATATTATGTACAGATGCATAAATAAATGCACTGGCCAAATACGTTATTAAACATTACAGGGCATATTGGACATCTTTCTGAGAACTGAATGGGGAAATTCGCCCATTCCTCTCTTTGCTCCCGTTATGCAGATCAGCAGTTTGGATGGATGGAGCAGCTCATGATGCAAATAAAGCAAATAGATTCCCTCCTTCACTGAACTCTGGTTTTCACTTCCAGAGCCTGGCTGGGCAGCAGTCAAAGCCCCTTCTCACTGTGGACTGAAGGGGTGGTGGTCCGGCCATTCCCTGTCACTCTCTGTGGAACATGGGACCACTCACTGCCAATGGCCCTCAACCTTGAGCTTTCAGACCAAAATTATGAGACAACAGGAAATATCCCTTTTGACACCCTATTATGTTTACATCCATGTTGTCCTGGTGACTTCTTTCCCTTCCAATGTACTGGGAAATTCCAGGTCATCTACAAAATGTCAGTAAAGCTGTACACAGTGAAAGAAAGAACCCCGAAGAGTCCCTTTTGGGGTCTGCTAGAGGGGAAATAGCATCACATGGAGCATTAAGAATGGCCACTAATCAAACTTAACCAAGGTACGTTGTCTCAGCTCAGAACTTCCCACAAAGAGTAAATAAGAAATAAAATTGACTCGATTCATTTTGGCAGCCAACAGATAGATTTCGGCTTACTTTCCTTCTGTCCTACAGAATAATGTGGTGGTTGTTGTTTTAAGCAAAGAAAAAAAAATAGATGGAAGGAACAGGGCAAATCCCAGGTCAATTTTTAAGTAATTTGTCTGCTTTGTCCAAAAGCAGTGCCAAGTTCACATCAGGCCTAAGAAAACTAGGATAAACACTAGACAATTGAAATTTGGATCGATCGTCAGTGCCCTTGAAGGCCACAGGGCACTGAGTAACAGCCAGCAGGACTTCGTGCAAAGCAAGTGCAGTCAAAATGCAAACGTCCCCTCCTCTAATGGGGACAGATCAAGGAGAGGTGATGGATTTGCTCTTGACTTGTGACAGGTGTTTTTTTTTTTTTCATTCTGTCACATACAGGCTAATAAGGTAATAATCGAGGCTGTCTCCAGCCTTCGTGTTTAAAATACACGCAAGCTCCCACAAGACAATAAGGAGTTGATTATCAACTATTGTTTTAGAAAATACAATCTCTTATGTCTTGAGTTGGGGATTTATACATGTATCATTTCCTATACCAGATACACCGACGACTCTCACTTCTACTGATAATGAAGAGAAACGATAAATGTCTTATCTGCATAGCATAGGTATCACTTTTACCTTAGGAAAGACCATCTGCGCCTGCGCATGACCATTTTACTGGCCATTTAACTACAGATAATGATCCTTTATGGATCAAGCCCACAACCTGGAGATTTTCAATCTCGTGTTCCTTTGGACCCTTGCAAAAACAATATAGCACGCCTGCAGTGTAAAATTAGGCCTAAACTTAATTATCTTGCAGCCTATTTCCTGAGTTTAATTAACTTTTCTGAGTGGTTTCTACGGCAATGAGGACTAGGCCCGTTTTGTATTAGTTAATGTCATAATTTCTCTCCTGTCTCAGTTCCAAGGACACCACAAGCTCCCTCCAGTCCTAATTGCCATGGCAAATGCAGAGATATGAGAGCTGAAAAACAGCTACAACCAAAATTAAGAATGTGCTGCTGTGCATACTAATATAGGGATGGAAATCCGTGAGTGTGCTATCGATAATCCCTTCCAGCCTCTAAATGAACTGACTTTACATATTTAATTATCCTGTTAAGTAAATTCAGATGATGAATTCAAATCCTCGTCATTACAGATCACAGGGCTGCTTCAGAAGGAGAATAAAGCGAGGCCCGGCCAACAGCCGTTCATGAACTAGAACATGACACAGTCCACAATGTACGCTGTCCGCCTTCCCCGCGCTGTGTGCGCTGCTTCTCTGGGCTCTGAGAAGACTGGGTGTGGCGAGATATTCCGCCTCTGCAACGCGTCTGAGCCCCTCCGCATGCGTACTGGAGTGCACAGGTCCTTTGGAGCCGGCGGATTGAGATCGGTCCAGGCCGTCCCATTATTAGCTCTGAAGCCACTGGCAAGTTTCTGGGTCTCTCCCAGCCTGGATTGTCCTGCTGTTGAAAGCAGATGAAGGTAAAGGACCCTTTCTGGGGGTTTGATTATGAAATGAAATAACCAACGAGCTCCCTGGCCTCCCCTTCTCCTCTGTAAAATGTTTTACAGAGGAACCATTTTCGTCCAGGGAAAGTTGGTGGTTGACTTTTAAGATGCCAATATGTGAATGGCTGAGAGGAGATATAAACAGCAAAACTGACTTGAAAGAGGACGGGCCTCTGTTGAGACAGGTAAGAATAACAACTTAGAGAAAAGGTTGTAAAGACCTAACCATTGTTTACAACATTAGATGATTGATTGATTGATAGATAGATAGATAGATAGATAGATAGACAGATAGATAGACAGACAAAGCGAGCGAGCAGTAGGAGGAGGAAGGAAGAGAAATAAAACTTAAAACATCTAGGATACTCTGAGGTAAGTTGCCACAACTTCTAGAAGTGTCTGTGACAACAACCAGGGAGAACTCAGGCAGAAAACAGGTCCTGTCGTAATTCACCTCTAGCCGCAGGTCACACCTCCCCATGTAGCTGTGATTTTGCTGCTGCTCTGCTCTGCCCAGAGCCTGTCTCCACACCACGGGGATGGGGAGCCACTGAGGTGGGTACTGGGAGATGCTGCAGACCTTTGTGATGCCACCAGGAACTTTGAGCCTATGCACCTCACTCACTCACTCGTTTCTGCAGCTGGTCCAGTCTCAGCTAAGATGTTCCTTGTTTTAAGCAGATTGTACATCCTCAGTTCTGCAGTGTGGAAGAGTGTCCCACCACTGTCCCGGGTCAGAGGGACACCTTGACCTGGCTCCATCCAGTCGCTCCTGGGTCCTTCCTTGGCTAGCCACAGAACATTCCCCTTGCACACCAACTCCCAGTCTGGGTATAAGGGGAGGTCAAATGAGGAGTGCTCAAGATTATTCTGAGCCACAAAAAGGGACATCTCCACTCAAAGAAGATGGGGCACAGACTGATGTCAATTGTGATGGGCAGGCACTGGCCTGGGAGATCCTCACGGGAGAGCAACGGAAGGACAATCACTGTAGAGCGTCGGCTCAGGGGACATGCAATGCCACAGCCTTGGCTAACACCCTGACAATGGCTGATTCTTGCAATGCTGCCCCTGAGCTTTCCAGGGTTGTTGGTCAAACTCTAAAACAATAAGCATCTGTGGAAACATTCTGTTCCCTGTGCTAAGCGTCCCATACCTGAGGATGTCGGGGTTGAACTAGGCAATAACTAGGGCAACAGCATGCACGGAGGTCCTGGCATTTTTGTTACTAAGGTAAAGGTACATAAAGCTGTTGTTACTGTTCTCACATCATCTCAAAAACAAGAAAGAATTCCCCACTACACATTCATATTCTTGCTGTTTTCATTCAGAATTTTAAATCTACCTTGTTCAAGCAAACAGTCCTCAAGACTTTATCTAATACCTGATTCCATTCTTCCGACGCTTGGGTAACAGAGGTCCTATACTTCCCTCGTATTTAGTTCATAACCTTGGCCATCACAGGCCCTCACAATCCACGAACCAGTCCTCATTTTGCATTAAAATGAAAATACTTAGCCTTGAGATTAGACCTCCCGCCTGCGTCTGTTTCCCAGCCTCCCACACACGCCACTGCACAGGCCTTAAATCATCCCACAAGCCCTGCTCTTGTACCTGCCAACACCGTCCACTGTCTAAACGCAGCCAGCAGCTGTTTATTTACAATCAGATCTGCCAGCTGGAAAGCAAACATTCTACATTACCGAATCAATCAATGTTACAGGGAGAGAGAAACCAGGTACAGCTGCGATGGAGGACAGGAACATCTCATTCCAGTGCAGCTGTCCTTGTCCAAGGCCATTAGATGTTCTCAGCACCAATAATTAATATACCTGCAGTCTATGATCAGACGTCTGCTACTCACGGATTTGACGTCTGAGAAATACAGCCCACGAGAGGTAAAGATGCGGGCCTTGGAAGCCCACTGTCTTCATCTGATGACATGAACAGCACTGTCCCACGGGGTGGTTCTCTATAATGGAATCGGGGCTTCTGCCCTGCACGATGTTTACCAGTTTTATTTCCTCTTTGTTCAAGTAGCGATTAGAACTGAATCACACACATTGATATTGGGCTTTCAAAATAATACCGTATTGCCAGGTAGAGAGGGGCACCCTCTCATTTTGGATAACTCAGATAATGATGAGAGTATGAAGATGGTGAAGTAGCCCTGCACAAATATCCTCCCATTTTTATTTATTTATGTATTTACTGATGTTCATGACCTTGATTTGAGTTTGGCTACTGATTCATAAAGCTTAAGTTAAAACACACCTGCCTGGTTCAGTAAAGCCAGAGAGAGTCCCAGTGTAGTCGGAATACAGCAACAAGAGCCTAACAGCATGGCTCGGGCCTAGAAACGAGTGCTCACATTGGTGAGGCCGCTGATCAGAGTCATGATGAGAAAGGAAAGGCTACTCGTTATAAAACTATAGAATCTCACAAAACATGAGATTCCACCATACAAGCCAACATTTTTAATCCCCACAAAGTCTTTATGAATGGGCTCACACTTGTCAACGCCCCCTAACACCCACTGCAGTTTGGTCGAGCAGCATTTTAGGTAAATTATAAAAGTCCTTCCCTGGCCCTGCTGCGCTATGAATGTGAAGGTTTCCCGTCGTAGGGCTGGCTCCTAGCGGGGAGCTCGACCACCCTTGGCGTTAGCGCAGGAACACCTGCTGCGGCCACTGGACAGCGTATCGGAAATGTGCTACCCAGGCTGCGGCAGACCCCCTCTGCCCTCCTTAGAAAATATGCTGGCGGTCAACAAAAATAAATAGATAAATAAAACTTGGAGAGCTTAAGGAATCAAGAACACACTGTGAAGGCCATCTGGAAAATAAATGAAACACTCTCAGCCAAGTAGTGGGGTTGGCCATTGGGGGAGCCAGAGCCTCCCTTAAGAGCTTCCCATGTTCCATATCCAGGTTGGGGTTACAGCTGCAGGCCCCGAACCCACCCCTTCCAGCGAACACCCTCAACCCCAGGGCGCTCACGGACATTCCGCTACCTGGGCACTGGATGCTCCATGGCGCCCTATGAACCCCAAGCTGCCCAGAGCGCGTGGCAGGGGACGTGGCTGAACACAGTAAGCAAACACGAGGAGATACTAAGTTGAGGAGGTGCGTATGTAAACTTACAGGAGGGTCAGACCAAAGGGGCCACCCTGGGTAGGAGAGGGTAAGGTCCCGAGCTAAAGTGAGATCAATAGAAACCGAAAGAATGGTCCCAGTGGCCGGGAGACGACACTGGCCGCAAAGTGCGGGCGTCCTTTGCCTCCCTATTCCTGGGACCAAACGTGAACATCTGTGGATTGAGATGAAGACTTTTGCTCGCTCACAACAGCTGATCAAGTACAAAATCTATTTGACCGACTCAAAGCCACTGTGTCATTTTGGTTTTCTTCACTTTCATCTTCTTTAGTTTTGCTCCTGGAAGAATCCCCCTTTTCTGTCTTATCTACTCGTTTCCATCCCTCATGACATCCGAGTAACAACATCATATTGGTTTGGATTATTTGGTAGAATGCAACAAAAATGGGGTCTGACTAACCTCAGCAAAAAATTAACTTTCTGGAAGGAAATGGGGTAGTACACCGGATAGGAGAGCAAGATGAGTGACCAGATATCAGGAAGGATGAAAACCAGGGTAAAGCTGGGAAAGTAATGGACTGTCTCTTCAGAATCACCAAAAGGATGAGCCAAGACCAACTATTTTTCCTTTTATGTCATTCTGCCCAGGATACAGTTTCCGAGGTTGAGACTCCCAAGAAGACCCTCTGGAGTGGGGGAGGGGCAGGCCCCCAGTGCTGGTCCCGCAGGCAGGTGGAGTGGGTGCTGGGCAGGCATCACCACGCCGTCCGTCACAGTGGTGCACGGACTTGCACGTGCCACAGTGGCATGCAGCTCAGAGAAACAACACATTAGATGCCGCTCTTAAAAGCACAGGGCCAGCCCAGCAGGTGTGGCTCAGTGGACTGAGTATCATCCCATGGACTGAAAGGTCCCATGTTCGATTCCCGGTCAGGGCACATGCCCCGGATATGGGCTCGATCCCCAGTGGGGGGGTGTCCAGGAGGCAGCCAACTGATGTTTCTCTCTCACATCGATGTTTCTATCTCTCCCTTCTTCTCTCTCTACAAAATCAATAAAAATGTATTTTTTAAAAAAAAGCACAGGGCCATCCACCTGCCCTTCACTTGATGGCTAAAGACACCCTGCTCCACCACCTGCACCCGTGCATCTTATTCTTTCCTTTAACACAGTTTCCCATTTCGGTCTCTGACTTGCACACTGAACATTCCCCTGCTCTTGCCCATTAAGTAATTCTGATTATTTCTGTTTGTCATAAAGAAAAACCCAGGTAAGGCTACAGGAAATGTCTCCCAAAAAAAAGGTGCTTTCAAGCACATCAGTGCTGCCCAGTAGAACTTTCTACAATAACGGAAATGTTCTGTCTCCAGGCTGTCCAATGTGGTTGTCACTGGCCACACGTGGCTGCTGAGCACTTGGAATGTGACTAGTGAGACTGAGACACTGAATTGTATTTTAATTTCAATTAATTTAAATTGAAATACCCAAATGTGGGTGGTAGATACCATATTGGCATAGATATATATTCTCCAAGAAACTCCTCATTGTATTTGTTTGAAATCTGTGCTTCTTGTATGCCCGGCAGCCCTCGTATGTTCCATGAATGTGGGATGTTCAAAGCGAAATTAAATGTTTTTCTGAGAAAGTTAAAAGCAATTCTGAACCCATTATATGAATAGGCCTAAAAAAAAAAAGGTACCTTGTAGCTAATGCACTTGCATCTGGTCACCCCAAATCTAACCCATCCCCAGATGAATACACAAAGCTCCAGAAAGTCCTGAGCTCTAGCTCTGGCTCTCCCTCAGCGTGTGACCTTGGGCAAGCCCAGCTTTTTCTTTCATTTCTTGAAAAGAAAGGGGCTAGACTAGATGCACACAGATCCCTCTTCCAACTCTAAAACCTTAATTTTTATTCTCCCCCCACTAAAATCTAGAAGATGTAGGCTAGGGATTGCAAGGGAATGTTAGCCCATCATCTGGAGATTCTGATTTTCAAAGAGATCTTAGAAATCCTTTTTCATTGTTGGAGTCTAAAGCAATTTTTAAGAAAATCTCTGTGAGCTAAGCAAACCTCACCCATGCAGGGTGTGACATGAATTGCTTCAGACAGATTGTAACTAAAAACCTGGGGCCCCCACGCTCGGTCCTTTTGAGTGATGCTATGAAAAGAACTAAACTATAAAGGAAATTCCAGGCTTCTGTGAGTCATTAAAATTTGCGTTTTACAGGAAATGCATTCAATTTACTCTCAGATAAAACTGCAAATAATTACTGCCTAGGAAATGCTGATCTGTCACTGAAGCAGTACCCAACGCCACAAACCTTACTGCAGTGAAAGAGCATAAACACCAGGTGGCAGCATTATATCATCAAAGATGCTCAGAATTGCAACGGAGGTATTTTTATTATAAATTGTCTTGGTATAGTGTCAAATCAACCTACATTTCTTCTACATCTCTTCTTAGCTGGTTAATGTCTTTATATTTATTTTTAATCTAGTATTTTTATTTGAAATCTATTATTATTGGAATGTTCAGAGTTACCAATACCTTTGGAGTTAAATGGTGTAAATTGCATAAGGGGAATTTTTAATGACATTTTTAAACTTCATTTTTATTGTTGATGCTATTACAGATGTTCCCATTTTCTCCCCCTTTGCCTACCTCCACCCAGCCCCCAACACCCCCTTCCCTCAGGCTACCACTACACTGTTGTCTGTGTCTATGGGTTATGCAAATATGTTCTTTGACTAATCTCTTCACCTTCTTTCATCCACTCCCCCTTTCCCCCTCCCCTCTGACAGCCATCAGTCTGTTCCATGCATCTGCCTCTGTTTCTATTTTGTTCATCAGTTTCTTTTGTTCATTAGATTACACATATAAGTGAGATCATATGGTAGTTGTCTTTCTCTGACTGGCTTATTTCACTTAGCATAATAATGAGATTTTTTAAAGTCATGTCCTTGCTTATTATAAACCTATTTGTGTTATGGGCTCCTGGGAGTGATGAATGCTTCATTTTGTAAGCAAAATCTGGGTTAAGATTCAGGTCCTAGAATCCCAGAAGTACTATACAGTAGCTCAGGAGACAACTTAGATAATAAACAAAGACTCTCTTTTAAAATCCAGGAATTGCACCTCCATGTACTCTGGAAATAAAACCCAAATTCAGATCTCCACTCTAATGCTTAAAAAACTGGCCTGCGGACAACTGGGAATCATTCTCCCATCCCCCACTTCCACCCACACATCCTCACATTTGTCTTCAGTGTACCATGGGAAACTGCCATCTCCTTGCAGTTCCCAATAACACATATTTTATTACAATAAAAAATGTATAGCCCAGCAGGTGTGGCTCAGTGGCTGAGCATCAACCCATGCACCAAGAGGCCGCCAGTTCGACTCCCAGTCAGGACACATGCCCAGGTTGTGGGCCTGATCCCCAGTGGGGGGCATGCAGGAGGCGGCCAATCGATGTTCTCTCATGGATGTTTCTATCTCTCTCCCTCTCCCTACTTCTCTCTCTAAAATCAGTAAAGAAAAAATATTTTTTTAAAAATTGTGTGTGTGTTGTGTGTGTGTGTGTGTGAAAATATGTGTGTGTGTGTGTGTGTGTGTGTGTGTATTCATAATGCTGTCATCTACCTAAAAAGTAACAATAATTCCTTCATATCATTAAATATCCAGAAAGGGTTCTAATTTTCAGTTGTCTCACAAATCCTCTATTCTTTTTTTTTTTTTAATTTATTGGGGTGACATTGGTTAATACAAATCAATTATTTAAAAAACAGAACAATTTTCCAACCCTCCCCATCCGGGCCCCTCCCCCACACAGAATTCCATCAGGCTGAAGTCCTCGAGTTGGACGGGACACTGTTGGGAGGGGCAGTGCCAAGGCCAATAAGCAGGTTTTGACTTGAGCTCTGACCCTGAGGGCTCCCTCCCAAAATAGAGAACAAATATGCCTCATCTCCCTTCTTACGGAGGCACAGAAGCAAATCCCTGGCAGTTTTAGAACAGCCCTTTTTATCCCTGATTCTAGCAATCATGAGTTCAAACATAATACAGTCAATTTTCAGAGAACCCTGATACAAACTTAGCAATACTTTAATTGTAAAGAAAAAACATATCTCTTTCTTTCCTTCTTTTACTCTCTTTTTATTTAATGAGACAGAAGCTAATACTATATTGAAACATTCAGCTCCTGAGGGACCCTACCAGCCCTGTAAGACCCTTGTTAAGCCTGAAGAAAGTCAGGATCCCTCTCTCCATAAAAGAAGTCCACGTGTGCAGACGCGAAGAGAACACATTTGCAGAGGACGTGGGGATCAGGGACCGTGTTTGTCCCCAAGGTGAAAAGCCCATGGCGCCTGCCAGAGCTGCAGGAGAACACACTCAGCCGAGCAGAACGGAACCAGCGATCTCTCCTCGACCCAATATCCACTCCCCCGCAGGCTTGTTTTTGTCGTTTTATTCTGCAGTTTTTCCTCCACACCAGGCCTGCAAGGGGTCCATGGTGTGTCTGAGAAGAGTCTAGGTGTTATCGCTCTAGCATCTCTGCCACAAGCATTTGCCACAAACATTTTCGCCACATAACTAATTGGCCGTAAGGCAATTTTGCTGTAAAACACAATAAAATCATGAAAATAAAAGAGAAAGAGTGAAAAGGGCATAATAAAGCTTAAAAGACTTTGTGGCAAAATACAAGATATATTTAAAATGTGTGCAGATTCACAGCAATGCTGTGCAAATAACTGAATAAATTCTATTTTGTGAATTGTGCGTAAGCACCTGTCTTCGTTCTATGGGAAATATGCGTTGAATTCTCTGCCCTCAAAAACGGCCCTTGGCCTCTCTTTCTCCTCCCAGAATAGTGTGTCTCAAGATAGGAAACCAAATCCTGGGGCAAATCATAGTCATCTGGAAGAAATGCTAATTATTTTAAGACCACCACCACGTCTACTCGTCACTGTATAGACCGTTATGAGAGCTAAGATTTATATACACCATAAAAATTCCCATTTTTATAATGCAAGAACTTTGTCAATGAAAAATGAAAGCTAACTGACAACTAGTTTTAACACATTAAGTCAGCTGAAGGTGGTTGATTGGTCAATGAAGAAATGAAACCAAACCAAACAGAACCAAAGTCAACCAGTTATTTCATCTTTTTTATGACAAAATTGCTGTATGGCCAATTAGTTACGCAGCAAAGATGTCTCGAGCAACGATGCCGTGGTGAACATACCAGGACGGTCTGAGAGCCACCTCAGAAAACCCGTTCAGGAAAACAAGGAAGAAAGTCCAAAGTGCCAGGCTCTCCGATTCTGCTAGAGGGTGAAGAACCAGGGGCCCACATTCTGCCAGGAAACCTGGCAATCTACAGAGAGACTTCAAATTCTGCACATGCCTTGACCTGACCACCCAACTTCTAGAAATGTGTCCTAAGGAAATAATCGTGACGGTGCTTGTGATGTAGCCAAAACGATAGTCATTAGAAATTAGGAATAACATGTCTGATTGTGTTAGAAATATCAAACCAACTATGGTATATCCATTAAACAAAATAATATTCAGCCCTTTATATTGGTTTGATAAAAATAATAATATTTGGAATGTGTTTGATATATTATGTGGGAAAATCAGATTCTAAAATAATCTGTGCTATATGGTTCTGTTTTTATAGTATCTATTTTGATAACATTTCATGGAATGGTCTACACAAAATGGCTTACAGTGATGCCTCTGGAGTATAGAATTATGGTTGGTTTTATAGTTTTTCCTTTTTTCTTTTGATTTGCATTTTTTCCTCATCTGTATTTTTCTACAACAAAAATATATTGCTTGTGTAATTAAGAAAAATCAATAAGTGGGCTCCAAACGTGAATACAGTCTGAGGGTCCTTACTCATAAAAGTCAATGGCCGAAAGAGACAGAAAATGTTGAAGGCCAGAGAGGTATGGCACCTGCTGAGCACGAGCATCAACAAGGAGACTGAAGCCAAAGCAAGACCTATCCCAGCATAGCAAGGTTTCAAGGCAGTGGCCAGTCTCAGGAAGGAGAACTCCCATGGGCCATGGGTCACATCAGGGACCAGAGATGCTGCAGGTAAATTGGTAAGGTGATATTGACACCCACCAAGCACCTTCTCTCCTTCTACTTAAGTGATTCTTTTTCATTCTCACCCAAGGATATTCTTTCATTGCTCTTTAGATAGAGTGGAAGGGAGAGAGGGAAAGAGAGAGAGAAACAGCGACGTGAGACACATCGATTGGTTGCCTCCCGCACAACCCCCACCGGGGCCGGGGATCAAACCTGCAACCCTTCAGTCCTCGGGCAGACACTCTAACCACTGAGTCAAACAGTCCAGAGCTGATTCTTTTTTTTTTTAGTTTTTTTTTTATTGTTGACATAATTATATATGTCTCCTCTATCCCCCAATTTCCCCCCTCCACCAAGCCCCTGACTCACCTCAGGCCTTCACCACACTATTGTCTGTGTCCTTGGGTTATGCATATATGCACATAAGTTCTTGGGTTAATCTCTTCCTGTCCACCCCCCCACACACACCCTTCCTCTCTGGGGTCTGTCAGTCTGTTCCATGCATCCATGCCTCTGGACCTGTTTTGTTCATCAGTTTATTTTGTTCATTAGATTCCATATATGTAAGATCATGTGATATTTGTCTTTCTCTGACGGGCTTATTTCACTTAGTATAATGGTCTCCAGGTCCCTCCATGCTTTCTCAAAGGATAAGAGATCCTTCTGTTTTACAGCCGCATAGTGTTCCATTGTGTAAATATACCATCTGATAAAGGGTTAATTTCCAAAATATATAAAGAACTCATACAATTGGACAAAAGGAAGACAAACAATCCAATTTAAAAATGAGCAAAGGACCTGAATAGACACTTCTCCAAACAGGACATAGAAAGAGCCAAGAGACATATGAAAAAATGCTCAACGTCTCTAATCATCAGAGAGATGCAAATTAAAACAACTATGAGGTATCACTTCACACCTGTCAGAATGGCCACCATCAACAAATCATCAAACAACAAGTGCTGGTGAGGCTGTGGAGAAAAGGGGACTCTAGTACACTGCTGGTGGGAATGCAGACTGGTGCAGCCACTGTGGAAAACAGTATGGAGTTTCCTCAAAAAATTAAAAATGAAGCTGCTGTTTGACCCAGTGATCCCACTTCTAGGAATATACCCTAAGAAGCCTGAAACACCAACCAGAAAGAATATATGCACCCCTATGTTCATAGCAGCACTATTTACAATCGCTAAGATCTGGAAACAGCCCAAGTGCCCATCAGTAGATGAGTGGATAAAGTGATTCATGATACATAACTCTTTTTATATAAAGCTGATAGTGAAATAAATCCAAGTTTCTATAGTTTCCTAAAAAGTGGCTCCTAAAGTCTTAGCCTGGGAAAGAGAAAATTGCATTTTCACATGCACATCCCTGCCCTCGTCCAGAGAAAACGGCCACATGTGTGGAAGAGAAAATTCGGCCGTGTCCTAGATAAACAAGGTTAATAATCGGTCCAAGCTTTGCTGTCAATGGTGCTTTTTAAAAAGGGACCTGGAACTTGTTTCTCTGTAAGTCTGAGCACTCTTAACTCAAACCTATATTACTATCAGAATAGGTTCCTTATATTTGTGGGCCTGGATTGATTTTTCTCCTATAACCTGTGTTTCCGTCTTGCCTGCCTGTCCACAGTGGGCTAAGGTGCGCTAGGACTACATCCTCACAGCACAGGTCTCTGCAGAGACACCCCACAGCCCATCAGTGATGCTGTCTGCTTTTTAAAAACCAACAATTCTTCATTGGCAGGACTTAAAGGCTATCCTTTATGGCAATGTTCATGGGACCAATAACTCAGTGTCAATGTTATGGGTACAGTAATCTGACTTACCTGGAGCTCCCATTTTTGCAAAGATGGTAAAAACTCAATTTTCATGAGTTTGGAATTCCTTCCTTTTCTTTGGTTGTATCTAAGTGCGCGGGTGTCTCTAAACAGCCAATGCCTTGAGAAGTGTGCTCCATGGTTGTTTGTCATCATCCGTAAAGGAATCCCCCAGGCTGCACCCTGCTGCCCCAAGGGCTGAGAGGTCCACACCTCTGTGGGCTGGAAACTCGAGCAAAGTGAGTCCAGGCCGGTGGAAGTTCACCCACTTGTGCCAATGGCATTGTCTCCCTGAACCAAACATTAAGTGGCCTTTCCAAGTCTCATGAATTCAGTGAGGGAGAGAATCTCTGCCCTAGATGGGGAAAAAATCATTCCGTTGAGTCTGTAACTAATATCTATCATTCTCTTACACATGTATTTATCAAGGGCTTTTTGCAACAGAAGCTAGTTATATAACTCACCTTTATTCAATTCTCTTAAACCTTCCTTTGTTTTGTTTTTTTTTCCCCACACTTCAGTGTTTCTAAATGAGACATGATGCGGTGGAATTAATGGAGACTGGGCATGAACTTACCTGGCTTTGTGTTTTACTGGTCTGTGTGCCGTCTTCCCGGTTGGATGTAACATTCCCAAGATGAACACTACGGTCTTTATGGGGTATTTCTGCACCTGTTTTCTCCTTCAGTCCACACTGTAGCAGGTGCCAAATAAACGCGGCCATCCTGTGTTCCCCCGTGACGGGGGCAGCGGTAATGCGCTCTGTGGAGAGCGTGGGCTCCTGGTCCTGAGTGCTGGGCTGGACCACCAGCCCTCCCACTGACTAACAGGGCCATCCTGAGCGAGTCACTGTGTTATCCACGCCTCAGTCTCTTCTTTCATAGGCTGGGGTAGTAACAGTTCCTGTCACACTGAGTTCTTTAAAGGATTGAATGGCATAATGTATATCAAGCCCATAGAAAAGTATGTGGCACAAATATAGGCCATTTTTAAGATTTCCATTAAATCAGTTCATAAAGCAGACCACTCTAAAGTGAATCATGTTTTCTCACACTAATCTATAAGAGTACTACACACTTATAGAGTTGGGGGGGGGCGTTGTTTTGTTTTTTGTGGTTTTTGGCTTTGGGGGATTTTTGGGTTTTGTTGATTTGTTTGTTTATACAAAGACTGGCACCCAATGACTAGTTAGTTGCCAGTCCAGCGAAATTCTATCGAAACAAAAATAGGGCAAATGTAAACCTTTCTAATTAATCAAAATAGTAATATGACTCAGATTCCATATTAGTACGCCAACAAAATCTCTATTTCTGAAAGCTTCATCTTAAGAAATCGTTCTCTAGTACCCATTCTCACTAGATGGCAATGCCCATATATACAAGAGTGTCTAAATATAAAAAGACCCATCCTGGCGGGTTTGGCTCAGTGGTTAGGGCGTCGGCCCACGGACCAGAGAGCCTGGGTTCGGTTCCTGCTAAGGGCACGTACCTTGGTTGCAGTTTGTCCCCGGCCCCAGTTGGGGTTGTGTGGGTAGCAACTAGTGGATGTGTCTCTCTCACATCCATGTTTCTCTCTCTCTTCCTCCCTCTCTCCCTCCAGCTCTATCTGACGATAAATGCCAAAAAATGTCCTCTGGTGAGGATAAAAAAAAATTTTTTTTTTTTTGGAAGAAAAATCCTCACTTAACAGCACACCTCCAGAGGGCAATCTTCGTGTATTTCCTATAGAGTTTACTGGCACAAGAGGAGGGATTACCCTTTTGACAAAGACCCTAAAGAATTATAATTTACAAGATCTATTCCTTTGATATTCTGGATACATTTTCAGGTTAGCAAGATACAATGTTGGAGGGTTTTTCTTCTGAAACCTCCTATGAAAAAGCCACCGATCAGAGCCGAGTAAATGCCCCTTAGCCAGGTAACTGCCTGTATGTTGGTTTAAAATCCTTCCAAAGATAACCTCTGTGCTGTGAAGAGGCCTTCTTAGCTCTAGGCATTTCATTCATCATCCTTAGCTTTTAGTGAAAAAAAGTTAGCTGTTCACCTCTCTCTAAAGATCACATCCACTGTGTTCAAGACAAATTGGTTCTTTCTTTAAAAATATATATATATATATATATATTTACTTCTAAGTCCTAATGAAGATATATTACTTCAAAAGCCACAAAACAGAGGTCCCAGATACAGCTTTTGAGTGAATCCCGAGAAAGGTCAGCGAGGTTGTAGTCATAAGAGGTTTCTGCTGCCTTGAATCAATCCCCTTAAAATGTTCCTCCAAGCCCTCCGCAGTCTGTGCTCACCGGCAGCCTTGGAGGGTCAAGGAAGGGCCATCCAATGGAAATGACTTGCATCTCCGATACAGCAACAGAACAATGACATGATTTTTTTTTTCCTTGAAGGAGAATAATTCTACGTGCCTTTCATGCACTATGTTCAGAGGGGAAGCCCAGATGGCAGCATAAAATGCTTTCCACAAAAGATGTAATAATTCTCTTTACTCGAGCCTTTAGAAGGGAAGTGGCTAAGAGTGTTCTATCAGACAAGGAAATGCTCAGAGAGACATCAAGGTCCAGAAGAGCTCGAACCTCCACTCAATCAAGTACAAAGACACGCTTTAAAGGACTGGTAACAGCTCCCTCTTTTCTCCCAGAACCTCAAAGTGGTATACATCCCAGTCAGAGGTCTTCACAGCATCTTTATGGAAAAGTGAGGGGAAAATGGGTACGGAGATACTGAGTGATTTTCAAAAAAACCACTCAGCAAGACAGTGGCAGATAAGGAAAACAGTGTTTCTGCTTCTGATAGCCACATTTCATTTTATCCAACACAAGAACTGATCCTGGGTGCCCAAACACACATTTTTCTTTGTAAGAAAACCAGCTGAAAATGTGATATGGAAAAACAAAATATCATCTTCACAAGGGTCTTGATTGTCCTCAAGATGCTCCGAGCCACAGCGATCGCTCCTGGCTCTGGGACGCTCAGATTCAGGTCCAGTGGCTCCCACACCGGGCTGCGCGGAGCCCCTTCGGAGAGCACTGGGGGAGTGACAAGAGCCAGATGGAACTTTCCACCTGACTTCAGCCAGAACAGCTCTAAGTGTATCTTCTTCAAGGCATCCATAATTTTTTTTTTTTATCCTCACCCGAGGATATTTTTTCATTTTTTGTCCAGATAGAGTGGGAGGGAGAGAGAGGAAGAGAGAGAGAGAGAAACATCGACATGAAAGGGACACATCGAGTGGCTGCCACCCGCACGACCAACCAGAGCCGGGGACAAACTGCAACCGAAGTACATGCCCTTAGCGGGAACCGAACCCGGGTCTCTCTGGACCGCAGGCCGACGCTCTAACCGCTGAGCCAAACCGGCCAGGGCAAGGCATCCATAATTTTTAAATATATTTTTTAACAATGTAGTCTACTCCTAGTCCTTTAAAAATGAAGGAACAGAAGCATAGAGGAGTTAAATAACCAGAGAGAAGTACTGGTAAAAGAATGAGTGGTGGCAATCAATATGTCAAGCAAGCAGCCAATGCCTGGTGTTTGAACAATGAAAGGAAGTGAACTTGGATTGTCCCAGGGCCCAGGAGGATGAGCACTTTCAAGAGATAATTCCTGTCTGGCCAGTATGGCTCACTGGTTGAGTGTCAACCCACGCACCAAGAGGGTGCCGGTTCGATTCCCAATCAGGACACATGCCCAGGCTGTGGGCCAGATCCCCAGTGGGGGGCATGCAGGAGGTGGCCAGTCGATGTTCTCTCTCATTGATGTTTCTATCTCTCTCTCCCTCTCTCTTCCTTTCTCTAAAATCAATAAAGGAAAAGAGAGAGAGAGAGAGAGAGAGAATTCCTCATAAGTGCATAATACAAACCCAAGACGGGCTTTTGCTGATAGACTTTCCTTTGGCTTTGAGCATCATTTTCTTTTGTAACAGTGAAATAACTAACGGCAGCATGACAATTGATCTCTTTCATCATAAATACATTTGTCCTCCTACAAATTAATCTCACCAATCCTTTTCTTCTCTCTCATTTCTAAACTCCCCCTCCTTTCCTTGACTACCTCTTCAAACCCCAACTCTTCTAAGAGGTCTTATTCTGAATGAGTAAAATCAATTTACTGCCACACAATTGCATGTAAATTGTATTACCCAAAAGCATCAATTCAATCTTGCACCTGTGGCCAATTTTGTTTTGTGAAGAACTCAGGAAAGAATACTTAAGACAATACAAGAGATATAATGTAAGACTGTTGGTTCCCTTCATCTGTTGGAACAGTGGGACTGGAGGGTACAAGGAAACGTGCTCAAGAGGCCGTTCAAACCACCTTCACAGAGCAGCATCCGTACACTCTGACAAGAAGGAGCAATCTGAAAGGCACTCAGAGAGAAGCTTTAACACACACTTTAAATGAAATTGCCCCCCTGCCTTCTCTTCTCCGTTCAATAATCCCATTTCTGCATTCTGTTCTAATATTTTTACTTTCTATTTCTCTTTATCTTTTGACCCTTCTCTATACTCTTCTTGACTCTGCATATTCCTCTCTCATCTTGAAATGGCAGCTTGTCCACTAAGCTTCCATGAGAGTCAGAACATAGAAAAGAACATTTTTCTAAGCTCCCCCATACTGTGCTCCTAACTGGGCATCTGAGTTGCTTTTTTCCAAATTACCTAAAAGCCTACTAGCAAGTAAATATTATTGTTAACATTTTAGCGTATATTCTCTCAGTGTTTTTTCTATGTACACAGATGGATAAAGGGATAGATAGATAGATGATAGATGAGAGAGAGAGACAGACAGACAGACAATCTTATTGCTCATGTTTTTGTAAACTATTTTATTCAACAATATCTTTGGGGCATCTGTCTATATCATTTAAATAGATTAATAGTATTGCTTTCGTGCTTTTACAGTGTTCCATCATCTGAATGCAATAACAATTAAATCCAGGATGAATTCTGACTTCCAGGAAGTTGCTTCCTTAGACTATTCAGTGTTCATTATTCCAGCAATTCCTAACCGGCTTCCTCATCTGCTTTCCCCTCTCTAACCCACAATCCACATCATCACCTTCCTAAAACACAGGGAGGATCATGCTACTCCCCTTTTTAGAATCCTTCTACTGCTCTTCGGATAAAAATCCAAACTCCTTCCCAGACCTTCCCCAAACCTGGCTCTAGTCCAGGTTTCCTGCTCCATTCCCAGCACCCCTCTCCCCCATCTCTCCAAGCCTGTAAGGTACACTTCTCACATTTGGAAAGCCAAGCCTCTGTGTGCTCCCTACCACCTGTAATGCCCTACCCACCTTGTCTACCTGGCAAATCCCCACTCCTCTTTTAAGGTCCTCCTCCGTGGCCTTCCACAGCACCAGGAGAGTTGGCTGCTTTCTTTTCTCTGTGTGTAAAACCACTTCTATATTTCTAAATAATGGCACTTACCATGTTGTTACAATATGTTATGTTCATGTTCACCTCTCCCACAGTTCTAGCTTTATCCCTAATGTTGTGTACAGTAACTGCCACTCAGTAAATGTTTGTTGAGACTAATTCAATCCCTCAATCTGTGGACGAGGTTTACAAAAAGATGGGATAAGGCATTCAGCTCAGCTTTAACTCTGGGCCCAAGGATGAGGCAGACTTCCACCCATCACAGTTGTACCCCTGATTCATCAAAAGCAATAGAAATTGTTCATCTATTTTTCCCTCTCTAACTTCCAGCTTGAAGGCAACACCCAGATACACACGGGATAGAGCCTTAAGGATGGTCTCATTGATATTATTTCAACTCTTTCTACTGGTAGGAGGGAACAGTGAATTCAGGTGTCGTGTCCAGCATTCTATTATGGTCCACACACCTCCAGGAAGAGGCACCAGCTGTGACCATAGTCAGTGCTGCTACAGAAAACAAGAAAAGTTCGCCAACAACACATAACTAACACTTAAATGTGAATTTTGGCAAGTGTGAACTATTCCATTAATTTCACCAGTCCACTTCCTTTTTCCTTCCCCTTCCAAGAAATAATACACAACTTTCTGCTGAACAGAATCAGCCAAAAAATATCAAACGAAATAGTCTTGAAGGTGTTTCCAGGAAACCAAAAAAAGGTGGTAGGAGGAGTTGTCTAAATAACACTGGCTTCAGTGATATTAATGTGTATTTTCAGTTTCCTCTTAGGGTTTCTTGAGTTAGTGGAGTATGATGATTTTTTTTTCAATAAAATGTAGTCCTTCAGTAATGCAATAAAAATCGTGTTGCATTTTGCTTTGTTTTGTACTGTTTTCATTCTGTTTCTGATTGCCACTGATTTATTGGCTGTTTGACCTCCTAAGTGTGGTTTATATGGAGACTGAAACCCAATAAAGTCAAAATCGACACCTCAATAAAGTAGGTAAAAAAAAAAAAAGGTAAGTGTTGCCAACTTAAAATTTCTTAACAAACCACTGGAGATACCTGATCTCAGATTTCCCTTGAAAGTCCATCAGGACCAGTGTCCCACTTTTTAAAGAACTGTAGCAAAGAAGTAGAAAAGTGCACAAATCATAACCGCACAGCTCCAAAAATTTTCATAAATAAAGCCCACCAATATCACCAGTATCTAGATCATAAGCAGCACCCCATTTGTGTCTAAAAGGTGGGTGCAGGCAGGCTGAGCCGAAAAGAGTTCAGCCTCAAATCAGGGTTGCGATGTCGGTTATATACCCTACTTTTAGCTTCCAGCAGTTCCTGATGATGTACCCTGTCTGGCCCATTGTCCACTTTGCAGTTGGACTGGTCTGGTATCTCCTCGGCATCTGCTGGGTCATCCATTGCCTTGCGGATCATCCAGATAATCCTTATCCGTATTCAACAGAAGGCTGAGCAAAGGTCATGCAAGCAACACAATTTCCAGTTTCCGCCTTTTGCAAACTTTCACCTTTACCCTTTAAAACATTACTAACCCTTTCAGTGTCCACGCCCCAGCCTGCCCTCCTAAGTAACCCCTACCCTGGTCAAACTATAGACTAGCTCCGCCTGGTTTCCCACTTTACATAAATGGACTCATGCAGCGTTTACTCTTTTGTGCCTGGTTTCTTTTGCTCCAAATCATATTGGTGAGATTCATCTCTGTTTCTGCGTGCGTGTGGCAATGGTTTGTTCACTGTCACCGCTATGTACAGTTGCCCTTTTTTTGTTGTTGTTGTTCAGAAGCATCGAGACAGCGTGCTGAGGAAAGCAGGTTGAGACACACGGATCCCAATGTTAGAATAAAAAGGCTTTAGTCAAAAGAGGGAGCCGTGAATAAGATGACCTTTTGAAATAGCCTGAAATCAATTGTTAAGAAGCAGCTGTTTGAGGAATAAATGGAATAGTAAAAAGAGCTCTGTGAGATAAGCCAGAAAAATAGCCTTGGAAAGGAGATGCCCAGAACTGAGTCAGGGATCTTGGTTCAAACAAAAAGAAAATGTGGCCTTCTGAACAGGTTTTGATTTAGGCTGGCTTTGCTCTCTTTAGCACAATCTTTCTTTTTCTGCCTGTGAAGTTCTGCCTTCAGAGGCCAGTGGTCTGAAGGCGGCAGCGGCCGGGGGCAGGTCTTGCCACACCTTGTCACACGCACGGCATCTGACCAAACAATTCCTCATAAAGGGGCATTTGCATTCTCTTTCTGCCTTTTTAAAACACGGGTTCTCAAAAGCTCTCTTTGTAAGTTTTTGATATTTCCATTACTGTGACCTATCACTTTATGAAAGTTTATAACTTACTAAACTATTGTTACCAGCTGATTCTGATATTTAAGATACTGAAAATGTTATTAGTACATCAGAAAACTACCTGCATTTAAAACATAAATTATTTTTATTTTGTTATAAAGATTTTTATTAGTGCACTTATCAAAATGGTCCCAGAAATTTTGATTGATGCCATAAAACATACCTTTCTTCCCCCTTGAAAAATAAACAAAAACAAATTCACACAAAACTTAAAAAAAAAACTCATTGGAAGTCATTTACTACAGTTTTTAAAAGGTATTAATTGATCGATTCCAGTGAATTTGGAAAATATTTACTCTGAGATCTAAGCTTTCCCTTACGTCTTTCTATTTATAGAAGGTTTACTAAACCTATCACAGATTTCAAGGATCTTGGCTCAAAATATTTATCAGGAATAAGAATAGAGGTGTTGGAATATTTATCAGGGTATTAGTAAGAGCAAGTAGGAATTCTAGTTTTAAACCAAACCCAGATAGAAGAGGAAACCCAACGTCCACTTCACTGAAATATACTATTATAAATTAAAAGTGGTCATAAATTATTTTAGCTCCTTCCATCCGGAAATGGAGTCCATCTCCCCACCATGTGAGTTACCCTCTGGCCATTTGACCAGTGGGATGAGGTGGAAGTGATGTGTGGCTGAGCCCGGGCTTCACGGTGCCTTCTGACTCTTCTCTCGCCCTCCGGGACCTGCTGCCTCCATGGGCGAAGGCTGAGCTCGACTTCTGGAGGAGGGTACGAGCTGTCTTTGCTGGAGTTCCCAACTATGATGGGTAATTTCATGTGTCATCTTGACTGACCTAAGGGATTCCCAGATAGCTGGTAAAATATCATTCCTGGGTATGTCTGTGAGGGTATTTCTGGAAGAGATTAGCATTGGATTCGGCACACTGAGTGAAGAGATCTGAGTTCACTAGTGTGGGCGGGCATCCTACAATCCATTGGGACAAAAAGGTGAACGAAGGGCAGCTTCCCTCTCTCTTTCAGAGCTGGGATTGCCATCGGCTCCCGCTCTTGGGCATCAGAGCTCCTGGTTCTCAGCCGTCACACACGGACTGAAACGCGCCACGGGTCTTCCTGGTTCCCCAGCTTGCGGACAGCAGTTTCTGAGACCTTTGGCTTCCATAACTGTGTGACCCAATTTCTACTACAGATAGATAGATAGATCTATGTCTACATCTATCTGTGTCTGTGTCTATATCTACAGCCTACGGGGTTCTGTTTCTCTGGAGAACCCTGGCTAACACAAGGACCAGCAAACCCCCAGAAGACAAAAGCTACATGAATTTACCTCCAGTAAGAGCAGCAAAAGAACTGCCCAGCTGAGCCCAGCCCCTCTTTATGAACAAATTGTTGATGTAAGCCACTAAATTTGAGGGTGGTTTGTTAATGCAGCAAGAGGTAAGTGAGACAGAATGCATTGCATTATGTAACATGCCAATTCAGCAAGGAACACTGCTATACAGTCGGGGGTTTCCTAGCGAGGCTCCAATTTTAAATTTCAACAGCACTTTTCTGTCTGGTTTAGGCCCAATTTATTTCTAATTGGGTCAACTGTAATTGACTCCCGATATCTTCTCTGCCCCCACTGCTTCCCACACCGAGCAACCCTCCATGTCACCACCAAAGTATCCAGGGTCCTAATTAAAATTCTGCCTGCCACCCCTCTCTCCCTCAAATACACTTCTGCCTACGGGGTCAAATCCTGAGCCTAGCACCCATAACCCTTCATAATGAGGCCTTGCCTGAAACAGAAGCAGCAAGAGTATTAATCCATGGGCCCCTTTCCCAGAGATGTCAACCTCCCCTCTGTTTCCAAGCTGGACATACATCATGGCCTAGACAGTCCCTTACAGCATCTGCAGCACCAAAGGGGCATTCAATGAAGCACCTACAGGGACACAGCGCCAACTTAAAATGAGCAGAGGTCCTGCACGGCTTCTAGAATATCCACAGCCGAAATCAGAGGGCAGCCGAGCGCATGCGAACCAACAGGCCAGCTGCTCCAGCTGTTCCACGTCTGAGGTCATATTTGAAGGTCCACGTCCTTGGGAAGCCTCAGGATGTCTTATATAGATAAAAGGCTTGGGAAATAAATGCCAGTGCCCCTGAGGTGGTTATGCAAACCCTGGATCTCCATGAATTACCTGTTCTCCTTTCAGACTATGTTATCTCAGCTAGACTTACCTGGGGCCAGAGGGTTCTTTCTAGGACAAACTTCCTGCAAGACAACCAGAAACTTCTCCTCTAGAGTCACCTGATGCATGATTATATTTTAAAAGGACACCCAAGGGAGCTTTCCTTAACCCCCCCCCCCCCCAAGATAAAAATTAACATTATCAGTAAGGGGACAAATTGGCATCATGTTTCTTGATCGGATGCACTGAGAAGCACACAAACATCACTTCTTGCTAAAAATAGAAAATAGAGTCAAATCAAGTTTATTGAAAAACAAAGAAAGACTAAAGGGTGTCACAGATCGGAGAGGAAGAAGACATGATAAATAAATACAATATGAGATCCTGGATTGGATTGCAGACCAGGAAAAGAGCATTAGTGGAACAACTGGAACATTCAAATAAAGTCTATGTATCAGGTAATAGTATTGTGTCCATTAGTTTCCTGATTTTGGTGATTGTGCTGTCGTTATGTAAGGTTTTATCACTTGGGGAAACTGGATAAAAGATATACGAAAAGTCTTGGTATGTTTGCAACTATTTTGTAAAGCTAAAATTACTTTTGTAAGTCTTCAAATTAAAAGTTAAAATGTTTTAGTTATTAAAGTCAACAGGATAGGAGATGGTGAACAGCCTTGAAATTACACAAATTACCAAAAAAAATCTATCATATTTAGTTGGATGATGTGCAACGCTGATTTGGGGCCACCCTACACCATGCCCCACACACCTTCTCGTCTCCATTTTGATTTGAATGTCACAAAATCCTCAGAAAAGTTCAGAGTAGTGTTAGTTACAATTCACTTTGATTTTAAGTGTAAAATACCCTATATAAATGCTTTTTACAATGGTTAAAGGAAAGGGGAGGAGAAATTATACAAACAAAAAGAGGCTAATTTCCAAAGACGTAGTTCTGAGTTTTAAAACCATCAGCTAAAGCCATCGCCTGGGAAACTTGTTTGTTAAAACTCTGACTGCAAGCCCCTCATCTATAGAGTCAGGATCTATCAGAGTCGAGTATTTGGACAAGGTCACTGAGTGATTCTGAGACAAACCAGGAAAGTCTGAGAACCACCATTTAAGAAAATGACTGCCCTGGAAAACAAGATCCATTAACCACTAGGTGGTGCCAGGTTATCAAAGATGGAACTTTCTGGAACACAGGCATTTTCCTTTCAGTATACAGTGTGCTCATTTCCTTGTTTCTCTCTCCTCCACTGCTACCAAAACTTTAGAAAAAGATTCTATCACACCAAAATAAATACGTCGCTCGGTATCAGCTTGGCAGTTCCTGCTGGCGTGTGCTTGGGCTCTGACAGACAGGCTTGTTCTGAGGACTCGGAGCAGAGCTGCAGCACTCCTTCCTTCCCTAGCATCTTCCTTTCTGGCTGCAAACATTAGAACGAAGGAAATCCACTGGGAGTTGTGCCTGGTCAGCAATGAAGGATCGGAAAAAAGAGAACAAAGTGGCAAGCCCCTGAAAGCCATCCAAAACCATGACTTCAAAAATACACAGAATCATCAGTTCACCTTTCCTATCTCCACCGCTTCAGTGCAAACGGATTTGGCAGCTTCTTCAACAGTTTCATCCTTTCTTCTTTCTCAGATTTCTTTCATGTGAAAAAGTCCTGTGTGGACGATAATCTCACTTCAAAATCGTTCGGGAGTGCATTTGTTTGAACTCTGCTTTGTATGTAGCCTTGCATGTATTTAATTACTTTTTATTTTCAAATGTGCATTGAACAGGAACGGCTGTAAAGCTGAACAAGACAAACAGCGCAATTATTCTACTGATCCTACAATTCTCCGTTGAGTAACGAGGCAGCAGGCACTGTGTTGCCTGCTGGCACAGAGACACGGGGTTGAGCAAAACAGCCCAGGAGCTTTTGTGTACTTGCATTCTACCGGGGAGAAATATATGGGGAGAAAAAAGAAAATAAGTAACTTAAGAAAATAATGACAGAGTGACAACTCTTTTTTAACATAAAGCAGAGACTGTTCAGGTCAGGCTGCGGTGCACGGGCCTGGGGTGAATGTGGACAGCGCTGAGCCGAAACTGAGCAAAATTAAGTTAGAGATGCCTGAAGACTGAGAAGGAAGTAGCGGATAAGGATGCCAAGAAGGAGCTCAGTGAGAAACTAGGAAGCCAGGCCAACGCTGCTGCCACCGACCGCTGCACTAACAACAATGTGGGTGCCGGGGAGAGCCTGGACCCAAACCAATACTACGAGATCCACAGCCAAGCAGCCCACCAACTAAAGGTCAATGGGGAAGACCCCCACCCACACAAGTTCCATGTAGACATCTCACTCACTTCATCCAAGAATAGGGACCACCTGAGGGACATCACCTTAAAGGTGGCAGGCAGAGCCCTGGCTAGTGTTTCTCAGTGGTTAGAGCATCGGCCTGCACACCGAAGGGTCACAGGTTTGATTGCCGGTCAAGGGCAGGTACCTGGGTTGCAGGTTCCATCCCCACCCCAGTCAGGGTGCATGCAGGAAGCAACCAATCGAAGTGTCTCTCTCACATCGATGTCTGTCTGTCTCTCTCTCTCTCTCTCTCTCTCTGTCTCTCCCTGCTTCCCTTCCATGCTCTCTAAAAATCAATGGGAAAAATATTCTTGGATGAGGATTAACAACAACAAAAAAAAGATGGCAGGTAGAATCCACGAGCTTCTGGGGGAAAGTTCATCTTCTATGACTTTCGAGGAGAGGGGGTCAAGTTGCAAGTCATGGCCAATTCCAGGAATTATAAATCAGAAGAATAATTTATTTATGTCAATAACAAACTGCACTGGGGAGACATAATTGGGGTTCAGGGCAATCCTGGGAAAAGCAAGACGGATGAGCTGAACATCATTCCCTATGAGATCACACTGCGATCTCCTTGCTAGCATATGTTACCTCATCTTCATTTTGGCCTCAAAGATAAGGAAACACAATATTGTCAGATACTTGGACTTGATCCCGAATGACTTTGTGAGGCAGAAATGTATCATCCACTCTAAGATCATTACATTTATAAGAAGTTTCTTGGATGAGCTGGGACTAAAACTCCCATGATGAACACCATCTGGGGGGAGCTGTGCCCAAGACTTTTATCACCTACCATAATGAGCTAGACATGAATTTATGTATGAGAATTGCTCCAGAACTCTACCATAAGATGCTGATGGTTGGTGGCATTGGCTGGGTTTATGAAATTGGACACCAGACCCAGAATGAAGGAACTGATTTGACTCACAATCCTGGGTTCACCACCTGTGAGCTCTACATGGCCCACGCAAGCTATCGCAATCTCATGGAAGTCACAGAGAAGAGGATTTCAGGGATGGTGAAGTGCATTACCAGCAGTACAAGGTCACCTACAATCCAGATGGCCCAGAGAACCAAGCCTACGGGGTTGACTTCACCCCGCCCTTCTGGAAAATCAGCATAGTAGAAGAGCTTGAGAAAGCCCTGAGGGTGAAGCTGCCAGACACTAACTTCGAAATTGAAGAAACTCTCAAAATTCTTGATAATATAAGTATGGAAAAAGCTGTTGAATGCCCTCCACCTAAGACCATAGCCAGGCTTCTTGATAAGCTTATTGGGAAGTTCCTGGAAGTGATAGGCCTCAATACTACATTCAGCTGTGATCACTCAGAGGTAAGGAGACCTGTGGCCAAATGGCACCACTCTGGGTATGACTGAGCACTCTGTCATGAAGAAGCCAATGCCTACAGCCAAGTTGAACAATCCCATATGGCAACAGCAACTTTTCAAAAACAGACCAAGGCCAAGGGCACTGGCGAGGATGAGGCCGTGTTTACAGATGAAAACGTCTGCACCACCCTGGGATTCTGGCTGCCCCCCCACAGCTGGCTGGGGCATGGACATCAACCCAGTCACAATGTTTCTCAGACTTCAATAACATCAAGGAAGTACTCCTATTTCCTGCCATGAAGCCCGAAGACAAGAAGGAAAATGTAGCAACCGGTGCTACATTGGAAAACACAACAGCTGGCACTTCTGTCTAGAAAATAATTGTGAGTCACATAATTCAGGCATCTTTGCATTTCTGCAAAAGATCAAGGACTGCAAGGGAATTCTTGTGTGTTGCTATCCACTTGACTGTCGCAGTTCAGTCACCAGAAGAGGGGGAAAGAATTAAGAATTCCTGTTTTACTCCTTGTTATCAAATAAACTATTTGTCAAGGAGAAGAAGAAGGAAGAAGAGATTTAGGAGGAGGAGAAGGAACAAAAATAAAACTTAAAGCAGAGTGATGTGATCATTTCTGCACAGGGTGGAACTGTTTTTGATAGGGTGGTCGGGAAAGGCATCCCTGAGGAGGTGACATTTGCGCTGAGAGTGAATGGTGACATGAAGAGCTGGAGGTCCAGCTAGCTAGGCAGAGGGTAGTGTAACTGCAAAGACCTGGGGATAGGACCAAGCCTGCTATGTTGCAGATCGGGAAGAAAGCCAACACAGGGAAGCATCAGCCAAACAAGGTCGGCATCATGAACAAAGACCTGGTCAGGGCCATAGATCACAATTCAGATTTTATTTTTTGTGAAATGGAAAATCATCAGAAGGTTTCCAGGAGGAAAGTAACGTCGTCTAATTTTTTTTTAAAAGATCATCTTGGGCTCTTGATTGTAGAGGGGACATAGCTGAGTTTATACGGTGTCCATAGTAGGCTTTCAGGTTGAGGTGATGCCTGCAGAAGGCCTCCAGTTCTTCTATTCGTCTGAGGGTGATACCCATGTAGTTTATGAAGAGTTGCCTAACTAGTGACTGTGTTACATATCCATAATATGGAATGGGAAGTAAGCTTGTAAAAAAAACTAGGCACATCTTAGATAATTAAATTATTACTGTATTTATAACTTTGTCACCAATCGTATGCATGCCTGTGGATCTGTCCACATCATGCAACAAATCCCTGACCTTTTCTTTCTCTGGCTGTTAATAATAGGGGCAGTAAAACGAGGGTTAATATTTACTGAAGCTGTGACCCGAAACGCAAAGTGTCTAAATCAGCAGCAAGTATTTTTACCAGCGATCAAGAGAACTTCGGGCTAACCTTCTTAAAAGCAATGGCTTCTGATTTTTTCTAATTTCCTTCTTCAACTGTAAGGTGAAAGAGTGGAGAGAAAGAACAGAGCTTTCTGGAGGGCGTTTCTCGTCGCCGTTCTGCAGAGAAGAAGACTGGAGCACGTGGTCACTAAACCTCAGCACATTGGAGGCTCCTAACAAGTTCAGCATGAGGCAGGGTCGGAAGCCAGTGTCCACACTGAAGGTGTGCTATCCCTGCAATGCAAAAACCTGGAGTGCAGCGGATAGGAGATGAGAAGAAGAAGGACTTCCGTAACAGACCTGAGAAGCGTGAGTGGTGGGGACTGCTGTAAGCTTTGAGTGGGGAGGCTAAAGGGAGCAGGAGGACTGAGGGGAGGCTGGAAGGAGGGGTATGGGATGTGGCGGCAATAGTTTGTAGGTCTACCAGATACAGTTCTGAGATCTTTAATAGATGTCATGGACCCTACCCTTCCACCACTTTTGCTTATTTCTTACGGTCACAGCCCTCTTAAATACACTAGGCTATTATCCCAGGAAGACTCCACTGCACTCCCAAAGTTCCCCCTGGTCACTTACTGAAACTGAAGGCACTCTCAGGGTTCTATTCATTTAGCTCAAGCAGTTGACAACACTTCAAATGTAATTTCCCCTGGGAGGGCTTATTATCATCGTACCTTATTCGTATTATGAATATAGGATCTGAAGCAGTTAGCTGTTACTGCAAAACAAACCATCTCAAAAAGTAGGAGTTTAAAACAATTGTTAATTATTTCTCATGAGTCTACATGTTGGCAGGGAGTTCTACTGACCTAGACTAATTAGATGTTGGTTGGGCTCAGTCCTGAGTCTGTGGTGAGATGGCAGGTCAGCTGGGAGCT
Source organism: Tadarida brasiliensis (assembly GCA_030848825.1). Classification (NCBI taxonomy): domain Eukaryota; kingdom Metazoa; phylum Chordata; class Mammalia; order Chiroptera; family Molossidae; genus Tadarida; species Tadarida brasiliensis. The sequence goes on from CM061258.1 coordinate 73,056,256, forward strand.
GGGTGGTCTTTAAGATCTGGAACGACTCAGCTCTGCTCTGTGTGGTCTAACGCCCTAATTCAGGTTTGCTGTGGTGGTGACCACAGAGAAGCCAGAGAGGAAGTGGAAACATGCAAAGTTTCTTGAGGTCTAGACTCAGAACTGTTATATTACTTTGCCACATCGTATTAGCCAAAGCAAGTCACAAGGCCGGCAGAGACTACAAAGTTACCAGGCAAAGCGTATGGATATACATAGGCCATTAAATTAACTGAGAGCATCAATGCCTTCAGTCTAACACAGGATGAAAGAGCAAACTGTGATTGAAAGGGTAGGAAGGGGAAGATAGAGAATAAAAGCTACTTGCATTCCTAAGAACCTAGTGCTAGTATCTAGTCTTGACCTCGAGCAAATTGTACTTTACCTTCTTATTTGTAAATTTTCATCCTAGTATTTCCTATGCAAGTAAACCATCTCCTGGCATACATTTTGGTTTACGATGGTCTTAGATTAAAATTAATTAAATACTTAAAAATATTCAATCATTTGAGTTTAGCCAACTAGATTTTTGTTTGATACAGAAAAAAACAACCTTTAATGTCATTTTATTATTCTTCTAATGACTGCACAACTTTACTGTTCGCATTAATGACATGGTGGAACAGCTATAAAAAAGGAAGAATAAAAAAAGATCAACTTCCCCGTGAATTCACCTTCTAGCATGACAGGCTTATCATCAGTAAATATTTATTGAGCCCCCATAGTGAGGAAAGAACCATGATGAATACATTATAAAACAAGTAGTAAAAAAAAGAAAAAAAGCATAAAAGCATATTCTGATTATAAAAAGCACAGGTGAGACTAGGGTGGTAAAATATTGATAACATTTAACAGTGAACATCAAAGTTGTTGTGTTAGGTATGTTTAATTTAAATAATGTAAATTTAAAGGAGTGAACTCAAGACCATTTAGGGAGAATGAGAACCTAGTATGCTCACTGCCTTCTAGAGCGAGGAAAGACATTGGGATTGGAGTAAGATATAGGGCATCATGAGTAAGGGGTCAGTAGAAGGAACCCCACACCAGCATTAAGATAAGATAAGGCTCCTGAGAGGAGACGGTAATAATATTATCATAGGAGTTACACACAGTGTCTCTGTGGTCATTGGCTGACCCACAGATGTGGGTTTCAGGTGTGGTTCATACTGTCCCTCTGAGCAGACTTGGAAAGAGAAACCTTCAGAAGAGCAGCAGGCCACTGGCTGAAAGGGCTGTCATTGGCCAGATCAGGAGTCAGCTTACCGTTCCTTCCCAGTACTTCACAGAGTTCCTGGAAGATCAGCTGGATTCTAGAAGATGTGGAGAAAACATCAGATACTGCAAGCATATGGTATACCCTGGAAGAATGTGCCCCAGGGGAAGAAAGTGAAAATGGATGCAGACCTGAAACGGTAAGTGACAGGTCTCAGACCTGGAAAAAATCAGTGGAGAGTAGAGTGCTCTCTCTTTGCTCTACAAAAGGTCTTTCTGGTATCTCAAGGACACAACATCTCCATGTAGAGGAGGTCTTTGGTTGCCCACTAGGGACATTTTCTCGGTTTATTGTCAAGGGCTTGAGCAAAAACAAGAGTGGTCCCGCATGCTTTCATGTACGCTGGAACTAGACACAGTGCATTTTACCTGGAGGTTTAGTGCATAGAAAAGCTGGCAGAGTTTGAGGTTTTCTCGTGTTACGCAAGCTGAAGAAACACAACTCAAGCAGAGGGACACAATGAGCAATGCTAGCAAAGCCTTGAAAAGCATGGCTGCAATCTAGGACTCAATTTGTTTGGGAGAACGCGGTATCTCCCAGTTAAGGGAGAATGGGATTATGACACCATCATACTTGCGTGCCGGCTCTGTGAGTTCTGGTGCTAAATTCCTTTTAATCTTAGAAAGATGGGTTTGGTTTTAGGTTACATTTCTTCGACTTCCTTGTAAACAGACACTATGGGTTAGGCTTTTGGTTTTTTAGCTTTTGCTTTGTTTTCTAGATTAAATGTTGTACAGCTACTAACACAGTACCAAGTACATGTAGAAGTGTTTGTTTTAAAAATTCCTCTCGAATACCAACTACAATTGCTTAAATATCTCTCAAAGAATCCTATCTTCAAAGGAAAGAGAATTTTATGGGAAGGTTACTCGGTTCAGCCCCGACCTGGGCAATAAAGACAGAGCCTCCAGAAAGACGTGTGAAGGCATCAGCACGTGTACACACGAACCCTAGAAGGCGAACACTGCGTGAGGGTGATGGGAACAGACAACATAAGATGACCTGTAAATGGGCTGAGGAAACTAGGAACCATGTGCTTTGTTTCTTCTGGAGAGAGACTGTGTACAATCGTGGAAAGACACAGGGCTTTGGATTCTACAGACCTACCTTAGAATGCCAGCTCCGCCTCTATTTAACTGAACGTGTGGACTAGGAAAAGAGACCATTTCTCTTATCTCCAAAATGATGAGAAACATACCTATTTCCTAGCGTTGTTAGGAGGACTAAATAAAGTTCCCTTCTACTCTTGATCTTCCTCCCTGAAAACCTAGTAAGAAACACTGGAATACAATCTCTCAGAGAAACAACCTATGTCTCCGAAGTTCCCTTGATGGCCCAGCCCAATCACCAAACCCCAACCCACTCTAGAGAGTTTTCATAGGTACATAGGGCAGATGTAGAATTCAAACACTGGTTTACCAGCAATCTCAAAGTAGCATCTGACCTGTCTGGGCTACGTGCTCACTGTAGCTGTGGAGGAGTCAGTAAGCGTCTATCCCTGTGTCTCAGTCTCCGCGTTATCACGCACACGCTGTGAAACGTGGGCTATTCAATAAGCTCTCAGTGCCTCTCAGCCTTCTCTTCTGCAAAATGAGGATAACTCCTTTATGAGATCATTTCCAGTATTGCCCATAAGCATGACCTTTAAAAACTTGTCCAACTTGTTACCCAGTTGGGTCATCCTCTGCATTCTTTGATAACTAGTAGAGAATATTTTTCATTTGGTTATTAAATGTGTGCATTTTTCTTTCATAAATTGCATGATTTTGACCCAATTCACATCATATTTTTTAAATTATTTTTATTAATTTATTTTTGTTACAGATGTTTTTCCTTTTCCCCCCATTGACACCCTCCTCCCCATCCCCCCTTGCGCCATCCACAGCTTTATTGTCTATGTTCATTGGTTATGCTTACATGCATATAAGTTCTGTGGTTTATCTCTCCTCACCACCACCCCCTCTTCTGAGGTTTGTCAGTCTGTACCCTACTTCTATGTCTCTGGGTCTATTTTGTTCACCAGTTCGTTTAGTTCATTATATTCCACAAATAAGTGAGATCATGTGATATTTGTCTTTCTCTGCTTGGCTTGCTTCACTTAGCATAATATTCTCCAGGTCCCTCCGTGTCGTCTCAAAGGATAAGAGATCTTTCTTTCTTACAGCTGCATAGTACTCCATTGTGTATATGTACCACAGTTTTTTTATCCATTCGTCTACTGATGGACACTTGGGCTGTTTCCAGATCTTAGCTATTGTAAATAGTGCTGCTATGGACATAGGGGTGCATATATTCTTTCTGATTGGTGTTTCAGGCTTCTTAGGGTATATTTTTAGAAGAGGGATCACTGGGTCAAATGGCAGTTCAATTTTTAATTTTTTGAGGTAACACTATAGTGCTTTCCATAGTGGCTGCACCAGTCTGCATTCCCACCAGCAGTGTACTAGAGTCCCCTTTTCTCCACACCCTCGCCAACACTTGTTGTTTGAGGATTTGTTGATGGCGGCCATTCTGACAGGTGTGAGGTGATACCTCATTTCGATTCACATCTTAAAAGATCCCATGAGCTAAGTTCTCAAGATTAAACTATCACAAACAGAACCATCTCAGTCACCTCTTCTGAACTCAGCCCAGCCTCCCTGTTCTTCACTGTTTTTTAAAAAAAATAGTAGGATGACCGTTAAACTGAAGGAATAGAATCAATGGTAACATAGAAACATATTAGTGTACAAACTCTTTCTCTTTGCTTATCTTTAAGAGATGATAGTTCATACTCTCCTGAATGCCTGAAGACTTTGAGAGAATCATTATTAGTCTTCTTTGTTACCCCCATTGCTACAAAGAGAAAATAAACAACCACCTAAAAAATGTGATTTCAGGATTATCAAGAAGGATAAAGGGAAAATACCAAAAATCTTGACCCTGGACTTATGTAGACATGTATTTAAAAAAATCATCAGTCGTGAATAAGTTTCTAATTATATTGTTTACCATAATTAGCCAGAAATAAACCCTAACATTTACGGTCAATTCATTTTCAACAAAGAGGACAAGACAATTCAATGGGAAACGAATAGTCTTTTCAACAATGGTGCTTAGAAAACTGGCAAAAGAGTGAAGACCAGGGCAACATGCAAAAGAATGAAGCTGGACCCCTAGCTCACAACACACACAGGAACTAACTCAGAGTGGATCAAAGACCTCACACTTATGTAAATGCTAAAACTATAAAATTCCTGAAAACATAGGAGTAAATCTTCATGACCTCAGGTTAGGCAATTATTTCTTAGGTACAGCACCACACGCACGTGTGATAAAAGAGAAGATTGAGAAATTGGACATTATCAAAATTAAAAACTTTTGTGCTTCAAAAGACACCATCAAAAAAAGATATTTGGAAACCATATAACTGAGGGGACTTATATTCAAAATACAGAAAGGACACAATTCTATAATAAAAAGATAAATAACTGAGTTTGAAAGTGGGAAAAGGATTTAAGTAGCTTTTTCTCCAAAAGATAAATAACGGTCAATAAGCATGGAAATGATGCCCAATATAATCAGTATTAGGGAAATACAAATTAAATGCATAATGAGATACTTCCATCCACTAAAATCACTATAATCAAAAAGAAAAAAAGTAAGTGGTAGCAAGCATATGGAGAAATCGGAGCCCTCGTCCATTGCTGGTTGGAATGTAAGATGTGGTAACTTTGGAAAACAGTTTGGCAATTCCTGAAAAAGTTGAAAACAGCAATTTCATTCCTAGGTATATAACCAAAAATATTGGAAATATATATCCACACAAAACCGGTACACAAATTTCCATAGCAGCATTATTAGTAATATCCAAAAATGAGAATAATCCAAATATCCATCAACTGAAGGATGGATAAATAAAATGTGGCATATCCATACAATGGAATACTATTTAGTCATAAAATACATGAAGTGCTGATACATGCTACAACATGGATGGAATTTGAAAGCATGCTGAGTGAAAGAAGCCAGTCACAAACAATCACATATAGTATGATTCCGTTTATATGAAATGTCAAGAATAGGTACTTTCTCTACATATAGATAAGATATGGAATGTCTCATCTAAAGAGATAAAAAGCACATTAGTGGATTAGTGGTTGCCTAGGGCAGAAAGGGGGAGATCAGGGGGATGAAGAGGAACTCCTAATGGGTGTACAAAGCTTCTTTTCAGACAAAGAAAATGTCCCAAAATTAACTACAAATTGGTAGTCACAGAATAATCCTGGGGATATAAAGCACAGCATAGGAAATATAGTCAATAAATTGACTATATTACAAAATATTGTAATAACCATGCATAATGCCAGGTGAGTGCTTGAAATATCATGGCAACAACTTTGTTTAAGTATATGATTGTCTAACCACTAAGTTGTACACTTGAAACTAATATGAAATAATATTGACTGTACACTGTAATTGAAAAATGAAAATTTAGCCTGGCAGATGTGGCTCAGTGGTTGACTGTAGACCCATGCACCAGGAGGTCGCCGGTTCGGTTCCCGGTCAGGACACATGCCCAGGTTGTGGGCCCAATCCCCAGTGGGAGGCATGCAGGAGGGGGCCAATCAATGTTCTCTCTCATTGATGTCTCTATCTCTTTCTCCCTCTCCCTTCCTCTCTAAAATCAATAAAGAAAAAAAAATTTTTTTTAAAGGAAATGAGCCAAAGTGGGGCTGCTTTGGCTCCCTAGAAACATTATTTTAAAAAAAGAAAAAAAGATGATCTGGTCAGTTTGGCTCAGCAGTTAGAGCGTTGGCCCACGGACCAGAGAGACCCGGGTTTGGTTCCCGCTAAGGGCACGTACCTCAGTTGCAGCTTGTCCCCGGCCCCTGTTGGGGTCGTGTGGGTGGCAGCCAGTCGATGTGTCTCTCACATTGATGTTTCTCTCTCTCTTCCTCCCTCTCTCCCTCCCGCTCTATCTGAAGATGAATGCAAAAATGTCCTCAGGTGAGGATTAAAAAAAAGAAAAAGAAAAATGAAAAATTTAAAAATTTGCCAAGAGAGTAGAACTTAAATGTTCTTGGCAAAAAAAATTAAAGAGAAATATATGGGGAAAAAAGAGAGAGAGAGAGAGAGAGAGAGAAGGTTCAAAATTAGGTAATGGTGGCTGTGTAACTCTAAAAATATACTAAAAACCACTAAATTATACACTTTAAACAGGTAGATTTTATGTTATCTAAATATCTTAAGCTGTTTTTAAAACCTTCAAAAACAGCCCGGCCAGTGTGGCTCAGTGGATTGAGTGTTGTCCCATGGACTGAGAGGTCCCGGTTGATTCCCGGTCAGGACACATGCCGGGGTTTGGGGCTTGATCCCCAGTAGGGGACATGCAGGAGGCAGCTGATTGATGTGTCTCTCTCATATTGATGTTTCTCTTTCTCTCTCCCTTCCTCTCTCTCTAAAAAAATCAGTAAAAAACTTATTTTAAAAATTAATTTAAAACCTTCAAAAACAGTTATTTTACATAAGGCCCTATGATTTTATTATAAATGATGGTAACACTGCCTGAGTGTTTATTACGTGCCAGGCAATATTCAAAGTCCTTGCAAGTTTTCACAAATTTACTTTCCCAACAAATCTATTGAGTACATACTATAACTAAAGCTATTAAGTGGCATTGTAAGAATTCAAACACAGAGTCTGTGTTTTTAAATAAAATACGTACTGGCCCTGGAATTCAATAGCAATCTACGGGGAGGAAATCCCTGAAATTCGGAGAACTGGGGAAATTGTAAAATATTGTAATTCATGAGAGAGCCTAAGAAAGTTAATGCCTAAGAGTAAAGAAAATATTTTTTGTTACTTCATACAATACCAGTGGAAAATGAAAGATTGCAGATTATGTGATTGCGTCCTTCTTGTCCTGGATATAGACAACAGAAAACACAGGTGACATTGCAGGGAGTCCCTAGTATGTGCTCCATCCTCCCAGGAGTTTCCGGAGGAGGAGATCTGCAGAGCAGCCTGGTGTGAACAAGAGCCAGTTTACCAGGCCAGGAGTGAAGACAGAGGCAGGAAGGCAGCCCCAGCTCAGCCACTTATTATTCATGTGACCTTCAGTAGGTCACCTAACCCCTCCGGGCACAAAAGATAAAGTGTCTTTATCAGATGCTTCTCAAGGTCTCTATTTGTTTTAAAGTTTCATCATCTACTGTCTAGTTTCTAGACTAATCTCCAAAACATCTTGGCCAATGTTCTGTTTGCTGCCAAACAAATCTTCCTCAAACCTGTGTCATGGATTTCTCTAAATGTGTCTGGCTTTCTGTCAACCACTCTGGCTCCTGGAGCTTCCCTAGGTGGGAAGAGAATGGAAATACGTGTTTCTTTGTTCCTCACATTGAATGGTAAGTTCCCTTGAAAATAATAAAAATCTATCTAGTAAATGTTGGGTATAGTTTCAGGATTACCAAACTATTTTGTTTTGAAAGCAAAACATCACTTTGATAATGCTAAAATGGATTAGCAAATTATTTTGACAGTACTGAAGAATAAAACATAACTTTGATGATGCTAAAATGTTCACTGTGATTATGTTTGGGGGCTGAGAATTACAGATGACTTTGTAATTTTCTTCTTTAAATTTTGTGCATTTTGTTTTATAAACAAAAAGTGTATGTTAAAAGCTTTATGGCACAACATTAGAAATGTGGTTCATGCCATGTGTATATTTTACCACAATTTTTTAAAAATCTCTTGTGGGTACATTAAAATCATATGATATTCATAACTATTTCTCTGGAAAGAATTGCCAATTTTTATAAAAGCAAACAAAGGCAAATTATACAATAACTACTCTGCAATTTGTCAGAATATAATGCTATTTAAAATCAAAGAACACAGTTATTTAAACCTGGTAACTCTGGGGCCAAACTCTTACATTTTACTAAACACTGAAGGTGTTTAAATGTTTACAGTGGTGTGAGGGAATCAGTTCATACTGGCTCAAAAGAGCTTATCATCAGCATCTTTCCAAAGTTAAAATCAGCCATGCTGGGAGCATCTTCACTCTGGAAATTAGCAAATACTATAAACCAGGGCTCCCTCACCCTGGAAAACCAGTTTACCAGCACACCACTGTTTAAATAATAAATATATCAATAGACAGAAATTTATGCTAACAGAACATTTAAAATCAACTATCTCAACTCACTTTATACATTTAAGCAAATGCAACTGAGAGCAGCGCGAGGGCCTGCCCAGGTCAGTAGCAGGACTAGAATAAGTTCGTGTGTCTTCACATTTCACAGACTAAACACACAAAAAGAAAGATTGCCTTAAGTCTGATATTGCCATGTTTGCTAAAACTGCAGAGTCAACTTGCTAATCTTTCTGGAGGCACAACTCCCTCTAAAGTCACCAGTTACTGCAGATACCAACAGTTTTCTGTCAAGAGAAGGGTTCCCAGCTTTAGGGGAGGAACTAACCTCCTCGCCCATCTTTATTGGAAACCGCAGAGTACAGGAGCTTGAGGTGAGAGGAAGGGACTTTAGATGCCCTGGTCAATTAGTTAGACTGGAATATTCCAGGCTGCTTGGCGGGGGCATTAAACCAATGTCAACATTCCACATACACTCGCTGTCCCTCTGAGATCAGGGCTTCCACCAGCCACACGCAGACATGCCGTTGATGTCACATTCAGAGAAGAAATTCTACCTTTCAATTGTATCAGAATAAGACTTCATTCGACTTGAGTGAAAATATAACCAGTTCAAGTCATAATCTTCCTCCTCCTCCTCCTCCTCCTCCTCCTCCGTAGGATCCTCTGAATGCTTGCTATGTGCAGGCTTCATGCTTAAACTTTACATTATCATCAAGTCCTCACAATGGCCTTTTGAGGAAGATACTATTATCATGACTATTTTTACAGGGTCTTGGAAAGGTGTTACCTTTCTCAAGTAACACAGCAAGAAAAGAATGAAGCCACCCTTCCAATCCAGGCAGCGTGACCCCCACGCCACATCACACAGCTCAGTGCAGGAACATAGGGACATTCACGCTACACCCAAACACTGGTTTTCCATGTACGGCTAGTCCATGATGAAGTCTGAATCTCCAGGTAACTCCACCAGACCGTATGCTTCTTTGCCCAAATGGCAGTACTATGTGCTTAGAATATGCAAACCACTTTTATTAATATTAGCCTGAGCACTGCATAATCCAGCCGAAAAATCTTAAGGCACAAACATTTATGATGCTACCTAATTGTAGAATAAATCTGGTTTACTTATAAATGGAAATTTATATTCCATGCCTCTGGAAAGCTCAGTTTGGAAGCTCTGCTTCTCTGGTGTTTTCAGTTCGGTCTTGTGCCTCAACACCAAGTCCCACCTCCGGCAGGAGGAGAATATACCGGCAGGAATTCCCCACCCCCATCTAGGCTAGCATCAGTAGGTATTTTAGTTCCTTATTTGTGGACTTCAGAATGGTTGAATATCATAACCAAAGATTATCATCATTGCACAAGACTAAATTCTTGGAGTTATCTATGGACCTTGTTCCATTGAAGACACAAAAAAAATCGTACGGTAAAACTTTCATGAGTGGGGTTTAAGGAAGGAAAATTAGAGCTACGGAAGACTTTCAACATCACCTAGGCTGAGGGTTTTAAACCCAAATGCAGGTGGTGAAGATACCATTGAGAACCAGGGAAGCAAAGCGGGAGAGTGAGCGGGAGGAGGACCGCGGACCGGGGCACACTGCAGAGAGCTGCCACTCACCAGGGAGCAGCTCCGGAGTCCCAGCCAGCTCGAGTCAGTCACTCTTTCTTGCCAGATCTGAGTCTCCAGGCAAGGCAAAAGGACCATGTTTTATATGAAACGGATACAAGATTTCTACTTATAAAACATGATAAAGGCCAGATAGAACATGTCAGCAGGCCAAATATAGCCTAGTATCTCTTGCCTTGGTAGAAGAGGGGAAAAGCCCAGAGGTGTTCAGTGAACTTACCAAGTGGGGGAGCCCAAATGTGTTATTCTTCTCCATGTCAGACTCTCTTTTACAGTCTCTGTTTATAAAGATGTAACCTTGTCACTTAGTGGAGAGCATCAGAAAAATGATGTTTCGATCATTGGTAGTCTTACTTAAAATCTCCTGCTCGTTGTCAGTTTTTGTCTTGTTTGGTTTTATTTTTTGTTTTTTTAGTCCTCCCCGAGGATATTTCTCCATTTATTTTCAGACAGAGTAGGAGGGGGAGAGAAAGAGAGAAACATCGATGAGAGAGAGGCACATCAACTGGTTGCCTCTGGCAGGACCCGGACCAGGACCCGGACTGACCTACAACCCAGGTTCGTGGCCTTGTCGGGAATCGCACCCCAGACTCTTCAGTCTACTGGCCGGTGCTCTAACCTCTGAGCCAAACCGGCAGGGGCTGGTTTCGTTTTGTTTTTAATCTCATTTTCCATGGAAGGATATAGAAGGTATCTACTACCTTTATTTTAGTTAAGTTGTTATCATAGATTATTCCTTTTTTTTTTTTTTTTTGCAGGTGGGTATGCTCCTTCTATAGCTATATTTACATGAATGTCCTTCCTGCTCCAGTTGGTTATCTTTGATCGTCCGGACTCTGATTTCATTTTCACACATAAAAACGAAAGCTGTGACTAAGGCTAGGAAGACTTTGAGCAGAGTTCACGTCTGAACGGCCGAGGGGGTCCAATGGCACCGGCACGTTCACCCCGTAAATCGCTGCCCGGCCCCCGACTGCCATTCTTCTCAACGAGAAAGCAGTCAGGCTGAATCCGCATTTGTTTTCAGTGGTCATGCACCATCAGAGTCTTACTCCTGTTTGAACATAAAGTCTGAACATAGCTACTTAGCAAACTTTGAAAGATTTAGCATAGGCAGCTTCTGTCAAGAGGTGCAATTCTGCGGGCAAGCCATGGCCAGCCGAGTGCTGCCCTCAGACAGCTTTAGGTCGCCCCTCCCACCAGCACCTGTAATTTCCCACGTGCATGCCACCGGGGAGGGCACGAGCACGCACTTCTTCCTGCTGCCCTCGGCTGGGCTCTCTCCAGCTCCTGGCTATACTTACTTTTCTGGCTCTTGAAGGCATTTGAGTTTGTGACTTCTGCTCTAGATTTGCAGCAATCTCATCTTTAACACACATTTTTTTATGATAAGGGATTAATTCAACATCTTACATAAGCGTTGAGTCAATACTGTTTCAAGTACTTCAGAGCTGTTTCCCATAGACTGGTTAGTTGCTGCCTAAACACATATCAACAGATGATTGTAGTATTGAGCCAACTCATCTCCTTCTGCTTCCACGGCATTAACCACATGGCCATCAAACTAACCTTTCACCATTTTATTCCCATTACCGACAAGATAAAGCTTGAACTGGCATTTAGGGACCTTCACAATTCAGCCTCCATCTAAATGACCAAAGTGATTCCCCTACCTCACCAACACAATTCCTCCACACTCACACACACACCTGCCCCATGCCTATTTATTTGCTCATCAGCCCTATTCCCTTCCCTTTCTGCCTCTCTAGAGGTTCCCCATTCTTCAGAGCTCAACTCAAGCTCCACCTTTTCCATTGGGTTTTCTAAACCATCCCAGTCTCCAATGATCTCGCCTCCTTTTGAATGTAAATGTTCAGTTAACATGTATTGAATGAATGAATAAATTCTGGCATGACCACATTCTTATGACCACTTAATTATGGCCAACTCGCTTAACCTTTTTAAGATACAGCTTTATCATCTGTAAAAATGTACAATTAAATGAGATGTTACTACGTATCTAGCAGAGATACTACATAGACTCAAAAGATATTAGGTATACAGAGACTCAAGAAATACTAGTCTGATTTACTGCCTTCCTCCCTCTTTGATTGTTAGTTAACTTTTCAAATGTGTGTATTGTCTCTTCCTGGCTACATTATTGGAGCAAGGATCTGTTTCTTAAAAATTTTTTGTATCCCTCACCCCAAATAGCATGGAGCTTGGCTAATAAAATATTGTTGATTTAGTGAGTACTAAGAAAGCTTCTCTGTTAAAAAAAAAAATTTTATATATATATATATATATATATATATATATATATATATATATATATATCCAGAGACTGGCTGCTGACACTGGAATTTCCTCCTTTACAAACATTTTGTTCTAAGTTAAGCATTGCCCCAGTTAAAAATCCAACCTTCCCTGGGAGATAGTAACATTATATTTCATTAATTACTAATATCTGTGCTGATTGGACTTTTTTGTTTACAAGAAGCAGAAACTGCTTTGCAGGTTATTGCTATTATATGAGGTACAGTGATGTGTTTGTTTAATCTAACATTTTATTATAACTTATTTAATGTCGTTCCAACATAACTGTAACATGGAAAGGGGGACGGAGAAATACAGATGTTGCACTATCAAGGAAGGACAAGGAGAGATGGTACAGTATACCATCAGAATTGTAGCAACACGGCACTGGCAACCAGGTGACCACCTGTCACGTTTTCCCCAGCGCTAAAGGGGTACCTAGGATACAGTATGCAGTGTCAAACCCGGAAAATCCCAGACACACTGGGAAAAGTTGGTTGTCCTATCAGGCACCAGGGAAAGACACTTTGTCTAATTTCAAAAGCGTGTTTAGAGTCCACTGCTCACAAAGCAGCACAAACCTGTCCCTAGCTGGTTATCTCTGGTTAGAGCAAAGTGCTCAAGAGGCCAAGGCTAAAGGTTTGATTTTCCAGGAAACTTTGCTCTCTTCCACAATCAGATTCTGTGTACCTCACTTAAGCCAGCCATTCTCCAATGTCACTGCCTGATCACAAGGGAAACCAGAAGAGAGCACAGCTACTTGGGCCAAATCCCTCACTGCTATAGTAACACTGGTGGACAGACACTGATGTTTTCCTTGTGCCTGCATATTACGTGATTGAAGAACAACGCCTAAAGAAATTCATTTTCTGAACTCCCTACTTAAACTTAGGGTTCTAAATAACGGGAACAACAAATATGCAAAGAGGTTCTATACAGGGGTGGGCAAAAATAGGTTTACAGTTGTGAGTACGAGAAACAGTTTATTCTTGTATTATCATTTCTTAATTATTGTATTCATTATTTCTGTTGTTGATGTTGTTGTCATTAACTTACTTTTGCCCACCTCTGTATGTAGCCTATTTGCAAATTTCCACAGCATATTGTCCTATAGGATTTCATCCTCATCCTGATCCAGTGACACGGGCCTGGCAGACGCCAAGCTCAGCAGGGGTGGGACCACTCATGGTTACCCAACCAGCAAGCAGCAGCGATGGCGTGGGAACCCTCCCCTCCCAGAGTTTTCACTTGTTTGCCTTAGTTGCTGTGTTGATACAGGTCACAGCCTCCTGCAATGCAGCAAAATACACAATATTCGGGTCCTTTGACTTGATAAGGATTGCTTCCATAGGAACTCCGAAACTTCAGGTCCCAGGGACCAAGCGGCACAGCCTTCAGCTCCTGTGCATCTTGCCAAACGTGACACGCAGGTGGGCTGGTTATTTCCTGTGTGTGCAAAGGCATAAAGACATGCACATTCTTCACCCTGGTGTCAGGCCCAGGGGATTAGCAAAAGCCTCTCTGCTGTTAATGTGGAGATATTGCCATTCTCTGCACCACATTGTTTAAGCCTTTACTTTTCCACAGACTTTTCTGCCTAAATCCCCGGAGTTCTGTGGTGTTAATGTTAGTCAACTGAAAGCTGAATTTTTGAAAACACATTTACTTTTCTTTTAGAGCAAATGTGAGTAAGATGAAAATCACCCTGTGTCATACTTACATGTTACTCATTAACTAATTTAAAAAAAAAAAAAAAAAAGCCTCAGCTAGATCAGGAGTCATTTGAAGAGCTTCCTGCCGTGCAGCGACAGAGCAACGGAGAACGCAGATTTTCGCGTCACGGGGGAGACTCAGAAATGAGCCTTTGAGTTTATTTCTTGACTTGGCAATCGACAAGTGCACAATGGTGAAGAAAAGGCTGTCTTCCAGCGACACGGAGTTCCGGTTTGACTTTCCTGGCAGCCCAAGCAAGGCCTTCGCTGAGGCCCCGCACAGCTCCACGGACAGTCCCGGCTCAGTGTTTCTCAGGTGGGTGCATCCCGTCTGTCCCCTGATGGCTTCTGCCACCCGACAGACATTCCTTCAGGAGCTCCTTCCTCATTCCCTGAGGAAGCAATGTGCCACGGGGAAAGAGAAGGCACAGCCTTGGCATCTGGGCCAGTAGATTGAAGGGGTACATGGCAAAGGATGTGAACTCCTGAGCAAATAGAACTTCACCGCTATTAAGGGAAAGTCATTGTTATGCCTTCTGTAGGGCTTCCCAGTATTTGATAACTGGCCAGCCATGCAGTTTCCCCATCCCTGACTCACTCTCAGGTTCATAGGCAGTGAAGCCATAATTGAACCAAAAGCCTTACTTCAGCGTCAAAATTACCATCATTACTATTCAAATGGTAATTATTAAAATAATTGCACCCATTTTGGTTTTCTAAATTTAATATTTACATAGTACTAGCTATGCTCTCTGGCTCAACTATTTACTGTATAGTGATTTACAACAGCTTTGACCAGATTCAGAATATATCCTTTTTAGCTGTAAGTATTGGTATCTACATCAATGCCACTCCAGTAATTACATGATTTTAACAAAAATTTAGTTATTGTCTCTGCAGTCACTTTGTCTCATAATAATTCTCTAGCAACTTGTTAGAGGCAGACAGCAAGCGCAAGGGAAAATCAATCACAAGAAAGAGTTTCTCATCCAACTGTGAGGTGAATTTGAATGTACCTTCCAAGGAAACTTGTCAGGAGAAGGCAGAGGAAGGACCCCCACAGCTGGAGTTCACATAGCACCACATCCACAAAGCTGCTCATCGGCCTCAGTTTTTCATCAGTTTAAGTCATTTACTCAAAGAGGTGCTCAAATGATCATGTTTAAAAAGTAAACAGAAAACAAAGAAATCCCATTTCATTTCACGGTGTTCATGTGTCGGAACTTCTTTTAAAAAGAAGTTTGAGAGACCAAGAGTCTGAATGTACACAAATGTTGCTTAATATCTGTCTTAAAGTGTGC
The DNA here is from genome assembly GCA_030848825.1 of Tadarida brasiliensis. Taxonomy (NCBI): domain Eukaryota; kingdom Metazoa; phylum Chordata; class Mammalia; order Chiroptera; family Molossidae; genus Tadarida; species Tadarida brasiliensis. Next base: position 73,071,644 of record CM061258.1, read on the forward strand.
TTCGTTTTCCCATCCATCATTAAGATAAATGTACCTCACTTGCACTATGGTTGTTTAAGCAAGAGCGTAAATTCTGTCCTTGAAAATGTAAAAACTCTCGCATTAGTTTCATATTTTGCTGAAATTCAAGTATTTCTCAAATCACTTTGTCTGCTCAATCTATATCTTTTGTAGATTGTCATGTCAATTCTTTTCTGGAGCTCAATGCTTTATAATAAAAATCATTTCTAATCATTTTTATTTTTAAATTACAGTTGACATACAATATTATATTAGATTCAGGTTTACAACCCAGTGATTGGACATTTATATAACTTACAAATTGATCACCCTGATAAACCTAGTACCCGTCTGACACCATATATAGTTATCACAATATTGTTGACTATATTCTCTATGCTGCGCTTTACATCCCCGTGACTATTTTGTAACCACCAGTTTGTACTTCTGAATCCCTTCTCCTTTTTCACCCATCCCCCAGCTCCCCTCCCACCTGGCAACCATCAACATGTTCTCTGTATCTATGAGTTTCTTTCTGCTTTGTTTGTTCATTTATTTTGTTTTTTAAATTCCACGTATAAGTGAAATGATAGGGTATTTGTGTTTGTCTGACTTATTTATAAAAATAAATATAACACATATGATTTAAATAAGTATTGATAAATAAAATAAGTATAGATAAATAAAATAGAATAAAAATAAAATAAAAACCTGCATCAAGCTAAATTCAAACCGCTTTCAAAAAGAGCCCAGGCCTATTTCACCAGCATATTTAAATACTCAACATAAAAGCTCTATATTAATATCTAGCAGTGGATTTTTTTAATACATATTAGAACCAACCTAAAAACACTACATGTATCTCCAGTTTGGTCATTAGAAGACTTTCAGTCTAGTTGAAAGATCTATTTAATATGCTGTATATAAAATCATTGAAAATAATTTGTAAAAGCATTCAGGCACATGTTGGTTAATTATTTCAGGTCAAAAATAAGACCAGGTAAACGCTTCCCTTGGCCTTCTAAATAAATATTAAGAATTGATGTGGCAGTTGTGGTATCCCATTATCCCTTCCATGAACAAGAGCTAATAAAATGCGCTCTCAGATGAACAGACTACAGATATAATTTATGCAGTATTTTTATTCAATTATTCAATTCAACAAAGATTTATGAGTAAGTGTTATATTCCAGGCTATGTGGAAAGCACAGGGGATACAATTGTGAACAAGCTAGACCTAGTCTCTGCTCTCATGAAGGTTATTAGTTTAATGTCAAAGACAGGCAAAAAGAAAATTCATGCATATATATATATATGCAATTATATATATATATATATATATATATGCATATATATATATATAAATTCATGCAATTATATATATATATATAATTCAAATATTAATGCATGTTATTATAGTAAACAAACACAGAGCTGAGAGAAAGAATGAGATGGGAAAATTAATTTAGATGGGATGGCAAGAAAGGGACTCCCAAGGAAGTGATATTCAGGCCAACTTACAGGATGAAGAAGGAGCCAACCATGGAATGATCAGGAAGGGGTATGTTGCCCTGAGGTGGGAAGGTCTTGTATCTTGAGGAACTTGGGGAGAGTGGCACCCAGTGAAATTGTACAGATTAGCAGAGGTTGAGGGTGTTTAGAGTTCCATTCTAATTGCCACGAGAAGCCCCTGGAGGGTTTAGAATAAGAGAGTATCATGATGTGATGTTCCTTTAGAAGGGCATTCTGGCTGCCCTGCGGGTTATTTCCTGTTTTTTACTCATTCAAGCAATTCTACATCTTGCCCGTGTCTGTAAGAAATGTACCTAGGAGAGGAATTGCTGAGTCATAGATTATGGACATGTTCCTTACTCATTACATGGAATTGTGTTCCAAGGTTCTGTGCCTCTTATGCTGCTGCCCGTAGTGACTCCTCTGCCTCAACACATGGCATTGTCCGACTTCTTAATTGCTCTAATCTGGAAGGTGTGACATGGCATCTCGATGTGGTTTTAATGTGCATTTCCCTTATTAATATAGGAGGAGCAACTTTGCAATGTGTGGATTGGTCATTTTTGATTCGTCATTTGTAAAACACCTGCTTATGGATTTATGACCTTTTGGGGCAGGAGAAGGGAGAGAGGGATTACTATTTTTTTCTTGTTTTTAGATAGTTTTTAAAATACTCCAGATACTGATCTTTTGTTAGTTTTATTCCAGCATATGACTTGTCTGTTCATGTTTTCTATCATGTCCGAGTTCTTGTTTTTAATTTATCCATTTATTAATTATGTTCTTAATGACTTGTACTTTCTGTGACTTGTTTAAGAAATCCTTCCCTACCTTGAAGTCATAGCATGTTCTTATGTATTTTTTCTAAAAATATGTTTCCCTTTCAAACTAGAATCCTGTAAAGGTTTTGGAATTTATTTTTGTTTCTGGTGTGAATTAGGGCATCATTTAAAATTTTTATATGGAAAATAAATTGTCCCACATTATTTATTGAATAGACTTTCCTTTCCCCATTAATCTGCAATGCCAGCTCTGTCATACATCACTGTCTTCATGACTATCACTTGATAATAAAAGTTTTGTTATCTGATAAGACTCCTTACCTACTTCAGAAGTGATTAGCTACTTTTCACCCTTTGCTCTTCCATTTACATTTTAGAATCAGCTTATGGAATAAGACTTTTTTAAATTTGAAATTGTGTTGAATCTATTGTGTTCAATTTGAGGAAATTTAACATTGATGGTATTAAGTATACCTATTCATGCACATGGTATGTCTTCCATTTATTCAGGTCTTCTTTAATGTCCTTTAATAATCTTTAGAATATTCTACACAAAGATCTTACACATCATTTAGCAGATTTATTCCTAGGTACTTCACACCTGTGCTGCTATTGGAAATATATTTTTAATTTTATTTTATTTTGTTGATATTGTATAAAATGTAATTAAATTTCTAAATTGATCTTATAGTCAACATCCTGGCTAAATCATCTTGTTAATTTTAATAATTAATCTGTAGACTCTATGACATTTTCTTTGTAGACAATATTAATTGAAATAATAAAAATTTTGTTTTTACTTTTTTGATATTTATTCCTTTTAAGTTTTTCTCACTTTATTATACAAGCAAGGAACTCCATGATAATGTTGAGTATAAGCTGGAATTCCAGGCATTCTTGTTTTGTTCTTGATTTTTAAGGGAATGCTTTTAACATTTCAGATTTTATCAGCCTTTCTTGGGTTAAAAAAGTTGCCTTCTAACTGAGGTTTTACAAGAGGTTGTTAAAACTATTGCATGCTTTCCTGGCCTCCTCTGAGATGACCCTCACTTGAAAATCTTTGACATTTATAATGAGCACAGTGCCTCCTATTCAAAATTCACAAGAAGTCATGAATCCCAAAGTATACAGAACAACAGGCAGTCTTGAAAACCATGAATTGCTGTAGACTTAGATTATAAAAGGCTCTGGAGAATTAATAGTTCCATAAATTAGTCAGTCAGCAAACAAAATTAAGAAATTTTTTCTTTTTTTTTTTTTTATTCCTCACCAGAGGATATTTTTCTATTTATCATCAGATAGAGAGGGAGGGAGGGAGAGAGACACACACACAGAGAAACATCGATGTGATAGAGACACATCAACTGGCTGCCTACCACAGGGCCCCAACCAGGGCCAGAGACCGAACTGCAACCGAGGTACATGCCCTTGACCAGAATCGAACCCGTGACTCTTTAGTCCACAGGCCGACGCTCTAACCGCTGAGCCAAACCGGCCAGGGCCAAAAATAAGAAATTTTTATTAAATTATCTAGCTGGCTTTTGGAGAATTATTATGCAAATTAGCCATTAGTTCTATTGCTTTTAATAAATTTGTTTTCCCAAAATATTTCCTTAGGGTATCAGTCTATTTCAATTTTAGGCAAAGGTGACAATTTCCCAGTGGTACTAATGTGCAGAATGGGGAGTTATGGGCTCTGGGGGCACAAACAAGGTCCAAGATATCAACCAAAGAAGTCAAAGGTGAGGCAGCCCTAAGCTAGAATATGGGACCAGAGAGAGACCAGCCCAGACTCCTCTGTGCTCTGGTTTGGGAACTGTTCCAGGCTGTAGTCAACAATCACCTTGGCAGTCCAAGGCAGCCTATAGTCATACTCATGTCTCCACTTAGTGGCTCCAATGTCTCCACTTCTACTCTTCTCCTCTCCCAGCCGCCACAGTGAATGAAAGAGAAAATGTTTGCCCTTCTTCCCTTCCATTCTCCCCTCCCAAACCCACTTTCCTTGCCTTTTCTTAGCCAAGCCCGCTTGCCCTCCTCTTAGGGAAAGGACAGGAGCACTGTTTGGTACCTGGAGACCAAGAATGTGTGGATGCGGTACCACGGCCCATTTCACTAAGAAAGCCCATGGCCTCAGCTCCTGTTCACGGCAGTTACAGGGATAAGGGTGTTGTTTAGAAGCTGCAGAGAGGCTGAATTCTCAGAAATGAGCTTCTTCCTCGGGAGCAGGGATGAGGAGGGAGCAGAACTTTCTTGAGGGATATAAAATGGTATTTGTCCTAAGTGTGCGGCAAGGATTTCAGTGAACGGAGTAAATCTGTTCTTAGGGGCTAAGGTCGGGGTGGCACACCTGTGAGCTCTGCAGATCAGGGAGGAGAGGGAGGGGCGCTGTCAGAAGGCACGCAGCATGAAGTGCATCAGGGTGTAGAGAAGGCTGTAGATGTTAAAATAAGGAGGTAAAGCACAGAGAAACAGGAGACTTAGATGGGAGAGTTAGAATTTTCCCAGCAGGAAGGAAAAGAACTTCCCAGCAGCTATCATTGCCAAGAGAGAAGAGACCTACAGCCTCTTTCCCCAATTTCACCAGACACTCCCCCACAGTCCACTTATACAAAACACTCAACAGTCTCTCAACATGCATGCTCTATCCTGTCATCAGGCTTTTGAACATACTCGAAGTCCACCTTGACTGCCTGAAAAATTCCTATTTGTCTCTCAAGATGTACCTCCTGCAAGGTCTGGCTAACTTCCCTGTGGCCTCCTTCATCCATCCCTCAGAACTAGCAGCCTTTTCTTGTTCGTTGGCACCATATCCCACCTGAACCACCTATCCGAATGTACTGCCATCAGGGGTTTGTTTATTACAAAGCCAATGAAGCTTAAGGGTCTACCCGCCCTTATAAAGGCCCCTTCCAAGACCCTGCAAGCTGTTCCCACGGTCATACATTTCTTATAAACTTTTCAGACAATACTTTCACCGCAATTATGCTTGCTATCTCCCCGCACTCCAATGTTCCTTCTATCACGTGTTCCCGCTAGTCCAGGAGCCAAGGGCGTTTGTGACATTCTGAGCTAAGGGGGAATTGTTCGGAGATACACTGAGTTTGGGATTAGCGAAAGGTGTTTACGTGATTTACGATCGTTTCTATGTGCACAGAAGTTATTGCTAGTCATCCTGGCTTCCAGGAATACTCTCAGCACCCACTAAGGCAGTTTACCCCGCTGGATGACACAGAAGTGCAGATGGCCTCATGACGTGAACCTGTCCCGCAGGTGCCATGCTTCAGAAGTATGTGGGTAATGAAAGGTACACAAGACTGGAAATGTATGGAGCCAGAATCCGGTCTCTGGCAAGTTCTTCCAATCATCAGCTGTGTACATTGGAAGTGTACTTCAGTCTCATTAATGCCAAGTCAAAACAGAAGTTCTCTCCTGTTAGAATGATACATGCAATAGTGCAGCTGACATAATTATAAGTGCACCAAAAATATTAATGCTAATTGCACAATCTAGAATTCCTGTGTTTATGGGACACAAACCCAAAGGAATACTGAAAGCAGCCACTGCCTCTGGGTGTGTTACATAGTAAATCCCATCTTAGCATGCATGACATTATCAAGACTGGTTTAAATCTAAAAAATGTCTGCCCTAGCAAAAACATAAATAAATGTTTTTCTAGAGAAAAGATTTAATTACCTTTTGTTCAATTTACTGAATATATTACAAAATTATTGTCATATAAAGAGATCAATTAGTATCAGCTAAAAATTGTAAGAAAAGATCATAGAGTACATTAGGCAGTCAGTTCATAAGAGTATTACATTATTTGTCTGGACTTAGAGATGTTTATGGACTTTGTCAGCTTTTACTTTATTTATTTATTTATTTATTTATTTATTTATTTATTTATTTAATCTTGACCCGAGATATGCCTATTGATTTCAGAAAGAGGGGAGATGGAGGGGAGAGAGAGAGAGAGAACATCAATTGTCTGCCTCCCATACCCACCCCAACGAGGCTCAAACCCAAAACCTAGGTATGTGCCCTGACCTGCCCGGGAATTGAACCCACAACCTTTCAATATATGGCACGACATTCTAACCAACTGAGCCACACCAGCCAGGGCAGCATTTCCAAATTAATAATTTGATTTCTTTCTTCATTCTAAATAAATATTCACTTTTGTACAAATTTTTTATTGGTAGTCTTTCTTAAAGAAGAGCCTATAGTTGTATAAGCTTCAGGCCGACAGAACCTGGACTGGCCCGATCCCACGGCTTCGCTGCCTGTGTCCTCAGACCTGGGCCTGTGTGTAGAGCTTGGCTCGGGCTGTGCACTCTGCCGGCTGATGAAGGACCCGAGGGCATCTGCCGGCGGGGGGTGAACTCCTCCGCCGAGTTGTAAGCGACCGCCTATTATCAGTCCCTTGCTTTTGGCAATTTTGAAAATACTTATAGAAGCATTATTATTACAAAAATGTTTTTGAATCATGTTCACTTCATTTTCGGAATACCTAAAATTGTTTTATAAAATACAATTTAATAACCCATGCTTTAATCTTTGGCTCACTTTTTAAGTGAAATTTTAAAACCTCATAGAAATCGATTTTGGATGAGTTCAAGAACTATTTAAGGTAACAGACTTTTACAAATCAACCAGCTTCATTTACATGCCTTCCTCGCTCTCTCTCTCTCTCTCTCTCTCTCTCCCTCTCTTTCTCCCCCCCCCCTCCTTCCCCTGTGTTTAACAAAAACAGAACCAGATCAGTGTAATTTGAACTGAAAGTCCCAGGAGTTGCCCCCATGAGTAACTAGGAGGAGCTACATGAGGGCAAATTGGGAACCACCTCCAAGAAGTCCCTGTGTGATGAATGAGAATTTCTGTACCATGCAGCTGTCATAATAAGAATAGTCTCTTCTATTTGCACCCTGGCTTACTCATGGGAACTGTTTACAGATGTGGCCTTATAAACCTTGGTGGCTTTTCACTGTGGTAGATGGATTGTGGAGATTATTCTCTGCACTATTTAGATGAGAAACCAACTGACAGGAAAGAAAAATAAGCTTTGTGTTGTTGCTGTAGGGCAAAATTAAGACAACACAATTAGTGCAAGGAAATGCACAGCCCGAGACATGACCAAAAAATAGCATTATACAACTCCCTGACCAATGTATTCACCGGGCTTGGCTTCAAATTATTTGGACTATTTCCAAAAATCAATTCCATCTTCAAGGGTCATTGAATTCAGTTTCTTCATCTCACCCAGGGTGATATTTACAACCACAGAGGGGACACTGATAGCAATAGGTATGCTACTCTGGGTGAATAAGCAAGGTTAAGGATACCTACTTGGGACTCAGTTTTATACTGGTTTGTTATGTGATTCTATGGGTTTCATTTTCATTTATCTGTAAAAAGGCAAGGGTATTTACCCGGCCAGCGTGGCTCAGTGGTTGAGTGTCAACCCACGCACCAAGAGGTCTTCAGTTCGATTCCTGGTCAGGGCACATGCCCAGGTTGTGGGCCCGGTCCCCAGTGGGGGCATGCAGGAGGAGGCCAGTAGATGTTCTCTCTCATCGATGTTTCTATCTCTCTCTCCCTCTCCCTTCCTCTCTCTCTAAAAATCAATAAAGAAAAAAAAGGCAAGGGTATTTGCCCTATGTACTTTTGAGAAGTGGTGAATTAACAAGTATGATGGGCAATTTCATTTAACAGACAGTTAAGAAATACTTACTGGAATCTCTGTATAAGGATGTTCTGTATAGGGAGGACTGTCTGCTGTACACATCTGGTTTCATCACTTACCAGCTGTGCAATCTCTCTGTGCCTCACTTTCCTCAACTGCAAAATGGGTATAATCATTGAATTGTGGAAAGTAGTAAATGAAATAATATAAGAAGTGCTTGGCACACAGCAAATGTTCGAATGCTTGCTGTGGTTTCATAAGGCAGTGGGGGAGACCCACAGAGGAATACAGGGTGCTGCAATTATCACCCAATGCTCTTAGAGGCTAGGCATACATCTTTTCCTCTCTATCCCCAGCACCTAGCACACAGGAGAAACTCTACGGTGAGAAGAGACTCTTGTGGAGTAAATAAATGGCTGAAGACCCAGCTCCTGCTTCCCGGGGCTGCAGTCCCTGTGATGACGGGCACACGCCCAGGCTACTACAGAAGGCGGGCAGTGTGCATGCCCCTTAAAGATGAAATGATTAGCCTACCTCCCCAAACGATAACTTCCCGCAGCCCGTGTCCTGTTCATCCCCACGCTGCGATACTCAGATCTAGAAAGAAACTGCACATTTCAAATACTTAGTGAAAGAAAATAAACTTTACCTAATGTGAAGAACGAATAGCTGCCAGGATGATATTGGAGAACAAGAAACCTATCTTACTCCCTCCAATAAACCCCTGTGGCAGAACAGAGTGCCGTGAACAAGCCTCGCTCCAGACGTGCTCCTGCCACAGGGGAAAGACGCCTGCAAGTAGGAACGGTGACAGTGCAGACATGTGCTCATGGCTCTCACAAGGTTGTGCTTTGGACTCTGAGGAGGACCCTTGTGACCTGGTTGGCTCCCTGGGTCCCATCTCTTGCCCTCTTTGTGCCCCAGGAAGACCACACGCCAGCCATGCACATTGTTCCAAGCTTTGCACCTTCTTCCCTGCCTCCAACACTCTGGCAGAGTAAATCCCACGCTTCCTTCCAAACTCAACCAGGCATCACTGCCTTAGAGAGCCGACCTTGACACCGGTCTCCCTTCCCCTGGGCTCGCAGTATCCTTTACCCCACGACAGGATTTATCCCACACCAAATCGCTGCTCTTCTTAGATCTCTCTCTTCCTCACTCTGCCGCCTTTGGTTTCCAACCCTCCCTCAGCACAGCTCCTGGCGAAGTACACATCGATAAGTGTCGGATGGGTGAATAAATAGTGCAGGGTGATGGAGAAATAAGGAGCTCCCTTGAGTTGACAAGCAAGGCTGGCCCTGTGGGGGTGCTGCTGCCCTGGCCCCAGAGAGGCTGGAGCTCAGCAGAACGGTCAGGGCGCAGGAGTCCGGATCTGCTCCACGCGGGGAGATCGGCTGGGGCCGCTCACACCTTCTGAGTCATGAGCCAGGACCTTCTCACTGTTCACAGTGATTTGTTATGCGATCTGAGCTGATATTGGTCCCATGTGTTTTATCCTCGCCACGAGGAGAAGAGAGGGGGGAAAAATTACACAATTAAAAGGCTACAGGGAGCCATAGAGGCTAACGTTTCATTTTCTGTAAGTGTAAGCGTACACTTAATTTTAACTTAATAATTTCACATTGAATTAAGTTTTAAAATAAACTTAATTACTGTAAAATTGAATTAAAGTCGATAAGAAAAAATAAGAATTTAATTTAATAAAGCATTGATTTTTAATTTCATAAATAATCCCTCACACACGCCACAGACTGTGGCACCTTCACACCTCCACGCTGCTTCCCCTCTGCCTGGAGTGACATTGCCCACAAACGACGCGTGATGAACAGTGTGGGGCACTCTTGCAACACCCTGTTTTCATAGGTCAGTCCTGGCGTTCCGTGTGGAAGGGAAGACGAGGGGGAGAGTGCCCAGCGGGGAGAGCGTGTGAGGCCACCTCGGAGGCTGGCCGCCACAGTCGCGGGGGCTGACACCCAAACTACCACATCTGTCTAATCCGAGAGGTGTGGACGGCGGAAAGGCAGTGGTCGGGGAGTTCTCAGACCTGTACCTGAATCACAGCGCCAGCCCTTGCTGTCACCTTCGTCTAGTTATCGACTCTTTCTAAACCTCAGTCTTCTCATCTGTAAGATAGCACCTACCTCTTAGGACAGTTTTGAGGATTAGGTATGAATAACACGTGGTGGCTGGCAAGTAGGAGGACTCAAGAATTGCTAACTAGTAGTATAGTCACAAGGTAGGTGGCGTGCTACTAGAGAAACACTGTTGGAAGTCATAATCCACACAATCCTGTGTCAAACTCTAAGGGTTTTTTCCTGTAGGTTTGATTACCCTCATACATTCTTTCATAATTTATAAATAACAGTGAGCACTAAACACCAGGGGGAGGGGGGATATGCAGCTAAAACAATTCCTTTTTCATATTTGAATAATATAGAGGCATGAGGACTCTAAGATCCAGCCGGAGGGGCCAAACGGCTGCCAAGCTATTTCGTCTCCCCCATGTGGCTGAGTCTATAGTATGATGACCTTAAAGAAACATGAAAATAAGGTGTGGGGGGAACACCAATACTGAGTGAAGTCGTTTTCTCAAAACTGCAGCTCTTCTGGGGGGAGAGGTGATTATCTCTAGGAAAATGATAGGTTTGAATGGTGAAGTTCGTGTCCCATAAATGAAACCTTTTTCCAATAGTGCTGCTGGTGTACAAGGCTGAACAATGTTCTATAGTCAGGAATTGGAGAGTTTGTGCTTTGTCTTCGTTGTGAATTTCTCCAACCTTTGTGTCTTCTCCGGTAAAATAAGAATAAAGACACTGGGAGGGCCCAGCCGGTGTGGCTCAGTGGGCTGAGCATCGTCCCATGGACTGAGAGGTCCCGGCTCGATTCCGGTCAGGGCACACGCCTGGGTTGTGGGCTCGATCCCCATCAGGGGCATGCAGGAGGCAGCCGATCGATGTTTCTATCTCTCCCTCCCTCTCTCTCTAAAAAATAAATAAAATAAAAATAAAAAAGACACTGGGAGAAGAGGCTTCTTCTTATTTGACTCAAAATATTATTTCTCCAAATTCATATACAGAAAGTACAGTGGAAAGCGCCCAGGCCTGACAGGCTTCTGTGACCTGGAGAAAATTACTGACCCTCAGCTTTTCCTCATCTCACAAATTGGAGCTATTTTGAACAGGATTTTTCCAGACAGTGGAGAACTAAAAAAAAGGGGGTGGGGGGCGGGGATCAAATGAGGGACTATACATACAGTTTTCAATTACAAGCTCTTCATGGAAGGGGGGGAGAACGAAGAATTCTTTTCAGATATTATTTTATTCTTAATCTTATGGTATTTTTTTTAATGTATTTTAGTTGCTATCTGAAGTGGCAAATTTACCATGAAGCTAGTAAAGCTGAACTTGAGGGCCTATTTCTTGAGTGAACCTCTCCTTAGTCAATATTCACTGTTTGCACCTAATTTTGTATTGTTTTCCTTAAAGAAGTGCCCCACATTGTATGAGCTCCAGGCCCTACGAAACTGAGTCTGCTCCAGTGGCTGTTGTTAACATAAAGATGCTTTATAAAGACCAATTTTCCAAATATTATCATCAGTATTTCTTATCAGGAAATGGGATATTACTTACTAACAGTTAACAAAGATAAACAAGAAATTGTTATGATGGTATGAAAAGGTATTTCCAAAATGACTGATTCCTAGAAAATATAGAAATGAAATGTATCCTCTACACAGACATCATTTTGGGGGAACATCCATATTGTCATTATCCACGATGATTGTATCATATAGCCCATATATATTAGAGTATATGACATACACTTAATGTAGAACTGAATTTTAGAGTGAACCATAGATCAAGGTGGTAGCATCTATATTTTCTTTCTTAAAAGAGAGAAAAAAAAGTATTGAATCTTTTCTTTATCTACATTATATCCCACATTTTAGAGGTGTTGGTTTTTTTAAAGCAATTCCAGAAATCCAAAAGCTACTCTACCAATAATTGCTATTTGAGTTGAGAAGTAAGTAGCACAGAAGATTAGTTAAGAACTCCAACTCCGCAGCCAGATTCCATGGGTTCCCAGCTCATCTAAGTGGTTGGCACATCTGTACCTCAGTTTCCTCTCCTGCTAAAGGCTGAGTGGTAGCTCCTGCCTACAGGCTTGTTGGAAGGACTGAATGAGTTACCACACTTGTGAAGTGCTCAGGAGACTACCTAGCATCTAGAAGCACTGCCTACGTGTTACTTTAAACACCTTTGGCTGACTTCTAACTCAAGCTGTCATCTCCCAAATTACTTCATCAACCTGAGGAACGATTACTTTTTCTTCTTTTCATTTCATTCCACTGTCATTCTCCCATTAGTGACATCTTTCTTCTACATCAGCTCCTGAATTGCCGCATTTATAGTGGAAAAACTACTTGTTTATTTTGTATCCCTCTAAGGTGTAATCCCTAAGTGGGGTTTTTTTTTTTATCGCAAATTAAGATAATGACAAAAATAGAAAACCATGTGGTTTAATTTAAAGTAAATGTGTCACAGCATAGGATTATTATGTTATTTTTCAAAAGGGTTTTTTTTAATATTTGCTAAATTGTCCACATTAGGAGATATAATGATGTCCATTAATGACCAAGAGTTTAACTTTTGATGATGAATAAAGTGGCAACATTTTACAGTGAGTTGTTTAAACAAAAGTTGTTTTTTTCAAGGCCTCTTCCTATTAAGTATTAATAAGCATATCTCTATTGAAAGGTACCTTGTTTATCAATCCACCTGCCACGCAGTAGCAGGTTCTGCAGATGATTTGACTTTGAACTTTCACCAGTATCTAGATTGACAACAATAAAACAGAGGGTGTTTCACTGTGGCCCTAAACTACTCTGTACCTGTGAACACCAAATGATTAGATCATGAACATGAAAGTTCCGAGGTAGTGCTGTAAAGCATGGTAAATATTTAACTGCAATACCAAGTGACCTTTCTTAAAGTCTTACATCTAATTGACAGGGAAGGAGTTTTGTTACTGTCCAAGTAGTTATATAAATGGCCCTTAATTAGTTACAAATAATAGTAAGCGCACACTGTGATGAAACATTCAGTTATGCTGACACCACAGTTTTTTGGACTGGGGCTCATTTTTGGATCCCAAAGAGCAACATCTTTGTTTACTCCTGAATTCAATAGAAATAAATTTCTTCTACTGTGTGCCTATCAGGTTTTTCCATGGTGCCCCAAGGCTACACAACCATAAGCAGAGCTATAGCTTTGTGTACTATCAGCTGCCTTTCAGAAATGCACGGTTAGGAGCAGTGATACTTTAGTTCTGTTAGGTAATTCTTGGTTAAGTCCAGATTTGATTGGCAACGTCTTAATAACAATGACAACTTCACATTTATTCGACGTCTACTGTGTGCCAGGTACATGCCAAGCTCTTTTCACAAATTTGCTAATTCAAACTTCACCATAACTTATGAAATAGAAACTGTTATTACCCCCTTTTCCAGATAGGAAACTGAGCCTTGGCAGGATTAAATACTTAATTCTCATGATAGAAGAGCTGAACTCAATCTTAAGACTCTGAAACCCATGTTATTGCTACCTCGCTCTACTCCAGCTCCTCCCACCCAAGCTCCTTCCATCAGGGAGTGATGCAGTGGGCCAGTGGAAGCTGACCTCCTAAGTAAGCAGGGTGATTAAAATCTGATGTGAGAGTAGGGTATGACACCAAAAGCATGAACTATAAAAGAAATAATAAATAAATTGGACTTCATCAAAACTAAATACAAAGGACACCATCAAGAAAGTGAAAGCCCAGCCGATGTGGCTCACTGGTTGAACGTCAACCCATGAACCAAGAGGTCGCTGGTTCGAATCTGGGTCAGGGCACATGCCCAGGGTGTGGGCCCAATCCCCAGTGGGGGGCATGCAGGAGGTGGCCAATCGATGGTCTCTCTCATTGATGTTTCTGTCCCTCCCTCTCCCTTCCTCTCTCTCTCTAACATCAATAGAGAAAAAGAAAAAGAAAAAAGAAAGTGAAAGACAATCCACAGAATGGAAGAAAATATTTGCAAATTATTTATCTGATAAAGGCATAGTATCCAGAATATATAGATAATTCTTGCAACTCAGTAATAAAAAGACAACACATTTAAAAATTGGAAAAGGATTTGAATAGCTTTTTCTAAAAAGAAGATATACAAATGGCCAATAAGATGCAATATGGTGCTGAACATGATAAATCATTACGAAAATGCAAATTGAAACCACAATGAGATACCACTTCACACCTATTAGAATGACTAAACTTGAAAAGACAGAAAATAACAAGTGTTGGTAAGCACATAGAGGAACTGGAACCCTCATGCATTGTTGGTGCGAATGCAAAATGGCGCTACCCCTTTGGAAAACAGTTTGGCGGTTCCTCAAAAAATTAAACATAGACTTACCATATGATCCATTAATTCCATTCCTAAGTATATACCCAAGAGAACCGAAATTGCATGTCCATGCCAAAACGTGTGCATTGATATTCATAGCAGTATTACTCATAATAGCTAAAAAGTAGGAACTACCCAAATGTCCATCTACTGATGAATAAAGTGTGGTATATCCGCAGAATGGAATATTATCTGGCCATAAAAATAAATAAAGTACTGTTATAAGCCACAACATAGATGAAAGAAGCTAGTTACAAAAGGTCACATGATTCCATTTATATCCAGAATAGGCAAATCTATAGAGATAGAAAGTAGATTAGTGGTTCCCAGGGACCAAGGGGAAAAAACAACAAAAATTGACTATTAATCGTTACAATGAAAATGTAACTGGATTAGTGATGAAAATGTTCCTGGATTAGTGATGATAGCTGCACAACTCTGTTTAGCGGTACTAAAACCACTGAACTGTAAACTTTAATAGAGTGAATTTCATGGTATATGAATTATATCTCAGTGAAACTATTTTTTTAATGCTAGTGAAAGAGCCTAAGAAATCATTCTTTTTTTTTTTTGAAAATTCATATTTTCTAAGTTCAAAGTATATAAATAATTTTTCTACGACTGATAAACTGGTTCCTTGAGTTCTAAAAGGATTGACACATTTTTATTACATTAAATCTTCGAGATCAATATTTTATTTTCCAGTTAACTTTTCAAAACCACTTCCCTTTTATCCTTTTGCTGAAATCGGGTAGGGTTAAAACAGGGATATAGGAGGAAGAGTACTAAAACAAAGGGAATTGTGTCAGTGATCCCCAAGACCACCCCCCACTCAGAGAGTCACTAAAAGGACTCACGGGAACTCAGCATATAGTTGAACATGTGACTAAGACTTTTTACAGTGATATAGTAAGCTGGGTCATAGGGAAAAGGATGTAGGTGGAGTCTTGAGAAATCCATGTACACTCATGTGCTGCTTAACAACGAGGCTACGTTCTGGGAAATGCGTCATTAGGCAATTTCACTGTGTGAACATCACAGGTGCGTTTACACAAACCTAGCTGGTATAACCTACTACATACCCAGGCTATATGGTATAGCTTATTGCTGCTACAAGCCTGTACAGCATGTTATGTACAAAACAACACAAGATTAAATCAAGCACAGGAGAAAATGATGTAATGAACAGATGGGATAAACACGATGTATGAGGCTACTACTGGCATAACACTTCGTTTACAGTAACTTGGGTGGTTTTTTTTGTGGTTTTTTTTTTTATAATATTTCTTTATTGATTTTAGAGAGAGAGGAAGGGAGAGGGAGGGATAGAAATATCGATGAGAGAGAACATCGATTGGCTGCCTCCTGCATGCCCCACACTGGGGATCGGGCCCACAACCTGGGCATGTGCTCTGGCTGGGAATCCAATCAGTGATCTCTTGTGCTTGGGTCGATGCTCAACCACTGAGCCACACTAGCCGAGCTATTTTATTTAATTACAATTTACAATCAATATTATTTTGTATTAGTTTCAGGTGTACAGCATAGTGGTTAGACAGTCATATACTTTACAAAGTGATCTCCCAATATTTCAAGTACCCACCTGGCACCATACATAATTATTACAATATTATTGACTGCATTCCCTATGCTGTACTTTACATCCCAAAGACTTATTTTGTAGCTACCAATTTGTACTTCTTAATCTCTTCACCTTTTTTACCCAGCCCACCAACTCCCCTCTCCTCTGGCAACCATCAAAATGTTCTCTCTATCTATGAGTCTGTTTGTATTTTGTTTGTTCATTTACTTTGTTCTTTAGATTCCACATATAAGTGAAATCATGTGGCATTGTGTTTTTCTGTCTAACTTGTTCTACTTAGCACTAGGTCCATCCATGCTGTCACAAATGGCAAGATTTCATTCTTTTGATGGCCGAGTAATATTTTATTGTAATAGAGGAGTGGATTTTTAATGTACTCTTCTATTGATGGGCACTTGGGTTGCTTCCATATCTTGGCTATTGTAAATAATGCTGCAGTGAACATATGGGTGCATTATCTTTTGGAATTGGTGTTTTAGATTGCTTTGAATAAATACTTAGAGTGCCCAGCCAGTGTGCTCAGTGGACTGAGCGCCCTCCCATGGACTGAGAGGCCCCGGATCAATTCCTGGTCAGGGCACATGCCCGGGTTGCCAGCTCCATCCCCAGTAGGGGGCGTGCAGGAGGCAGCCAATCAAAGGTTCTCCCTCACATCGATGTTTCTATCTCTCGCTCCCTTCCTCTCTCTCTAAAAAATCAATAAAAACATTTTTTTTAAAAACTTACACATTTAAATAAATAAATACTTAGAGTGGAATTTGCTGGGTCATAAGGTAGTTCTATTTTAAATTTTTGAGGAACCTCCATAC
Organism: Tadarida brasiliensis; assembly: GCA_030848825.1. Taxonomy (NCBI): domain Eukaryota; kingdom Metazoa; phylum Chordata; class Mammalia; order Chiroptera; family Molossidae; genus Tadarida; species Tadarida brasiliensis. Next base: position 73,088,475 of record CM061258.1, read on the forward strand.
TGTTTTCCACAATGGCTGTACCAATTTGCAACCCCACCAACAGTGCAGGAGGGTTCCCTTTCCTCTACTTCCTCACCAACACTTGTTGTTTGTTGATTAATTGATGATAGCCACTCTGACAGGTGTAAGGTGATAACTCATTGTGATTTTAGTTTGCATTTCTCTGATGATTAATGATGTTGAACATCTTTTCATATGTCTATTGGCCATCTGTATGTCCTCTGGAGAAATGTATATTTAGATCCTGCTCCCACTTTTTAATTGGATTGTTTGTTTTTGGTGTTGAGTTGTAGGAGTTCTTTATAAATTTTGGATATTAGCCCCTTCTTGGATATATTACTGGCAAATAACTTTTCCTATTCAGTAGGTTGTCTTTCTGTTTTGTTGATGGTTTTCTTTGCTATGCAAAAACTTTTTAGTTTGATGTGGTCCTATTTGTTTATTTTTTCTTTAGTTTCCCTTGTCCTAGGAGATATACCAGAAAAATATTTCTAAGAGAAATGTCAGAGATTTTACCGCCTATGTTTTCTTCCAAGAGTTTTATGGTTTCAAGTCTCACATTTAAATAGTTAATCCTATTTTAGTTTATTCTTGTATATGGTGTAAGAAGGTGGTCTGGTTTCTTTTTTTGTTTGTTTGTTTGGGGGGTTTATTGCATGTATCTGTACAATTTTCCCACCACCATTTATTTCATAGACTATCTTTACCCCATTGTATGTTCTTGCCTCCTTTGTCATATTAAAAGACCATATAGGCATGGGTTTATTTCTGGGCTCTCTATTCTGTTCCATTAATCTTTGTGTCTGTTTTTATGCCAGTACCATGCTGTTTTGATTACTATGGCCTTGTAGTAGAGTTTAATATCAGGTACCATGCTACCTCTAACTTTATTCTTCTTTCTCATAATTGCTGTGGATATTTGGGATCTTTTATAGTTCCATATAAATTTTTGGATTATTTGTTCTAGTTCTGTGAAAAATGCCATTGGTATTTTGGTAGGAATTGCACTGAATCTATAGATTGCTTTAAGTAGTATGGACATTTTAATGATGTTAACTCTTCCTATCCATGAGCATGGTATATGTTTTCATTTATTTGTATCTTCTTCAATTTCTTTCTTCAGTGTCTTATAATTTTTTGAGAACAGGTCTTTCACCTCTGTGGTTAGATTTATTCCTATGTATTTTTTAAATGCAATTATAAATGCCATTATATGGTGCATGACTGTACAGGCTTCCTTATGCTCACTCTTTCCCATGAAGGATCACAGAGAGTACATTCTTCCCTCACAATGAAAATGCAGCAACATGTGTACCATGTTTCTGCCCAGGGAAACTAGACTGAGACTTCAAATTCAAGGTTGTAGTTGGAAGCTGGTCACATAGCACCTCATGCTTAGTAGATGCACCACATATAAACTCCCAGAAGGAAAACAGATATTGAGCATAAATCATACTGTTTGCCTAGTCTAGGCCCAATGAGCAACCTTTATCAGTTGGGGAATAAATCCCAGTTTCCAAATGCCAGCTGAGGGTCAACCTTGCAAACAGGCCTCTCTAAAAATAGTAGCCTCAGGCCTGCTATGTTAACTCTTTTCTGCTCAGGAGTGAAAAATGAAAATCTCAAAACAACCATCTGATTAAAACAGATCCTTGAGGGAAAGAGGAAGAGGGTTAAGAGACTCTGGAATAGACTCAACGGGGTTTCAGAGCCAAGGGGACACCTTACAAGGTTTGGTTCCCAAGTCAGAAGTCTACTGACACCCAGGACACTGGCAAGTTAGACTGGTTCAAGGAATAGCCTTCAGACCAGTTAGGCCTGATTACTTTGAAGTGGTCCTAGGAGTTTCTAACTTACGTCATATCTCTTGCCACCATCACTGCCTTCAACTCAGCAGCCCTCCACGTGGAAGTAAACCCTTGGTGCTTTCCTGGAATCAGCATGTCCTTTAACGGAGAGGTGGAAGGAAGGATAGCTGAAGCACAAAACTTCTTTGACTGTTACCTTTGCCCTGGCATTCAAGAAAGAATGTCACAGATGTACAGAGGCTGAAAGAGTTATCACCAAGAAAAGAGTCCATGACACATCCCTGAAACAATACTTACTAGCCCTGATGTTCTTATTAGCCTAAGTCAAAGTGGTAACCTTGAGAAAGAAACCCTAAGCAAGAGGACCCTAATTTAGTCCTTTCCTCTACTGCCAATGCTTAGTAAGAATTACCATCTATCTCATGGAAGGGCAGATGGATCCATTGCTGTCTCTGCTCCTTTTGGAACCAGTAACCATCACAAATCAACTAGAATGTATTTGAAAATTAAAGTGGAAGAGATGTCGTTTTTCCACAATAAATTTCTATTACATAAGAATTGTTGAACTTTGACCAGTGAGCTACAAAATCTATCCTTAAAGTGTACATAAGAAAACAGTTAAGGACCCTGTGGCTACTCAGAATTTCTGAAACATTCCATTTCTTTTTCCCTTCTCTACTTTCACCCATCAGCTTCCTCCTCTGCCTTTCCCCTTTCCATCACTCCGACCTCCACAAACAATTAGAAACCGGCTGTAATTTCAAAAGATTCAAATTACTGAAAAGTTAAAAAAGAATAACCGAAAAAGTTGTTTTCTTTTACAATTTTATTTCTCTAATTACCCAAATGTAAGATATTATCTCACCAACAGATTATTTCTAATAAAAATTCCTATGTGTTTGTATATACATGTGCCCACATCTTCCACATCAATAGTTTGATTTTTAAATTTCCTTCAGTAAATATCAAAGTTCATGAAAATCAATAAATTCTTTTTGCTAAATTGTACCTTTAACCCGCTGAGAAAATAGAGAGTAAATGCTTATTTAGAAGCAGCCTTACAGAATCTTCAAAGCTCTGCCTTAACTATCAAACAGCCATGTGGGGAAACCTTAGTTCCCAGAATCAGAGCTGGTAGTCCCGATGACTGGCTTGACCGCCATGGAGGAAGCATTCCCGGCAAAGATCGTCCAGGGAAGAGACCCTCCATCTAACTCTCCAAGTTTAAGCTTCACAAAGAGTCAAATTATCTCAAAAATTTACTTATCCAAATAAGTCAACTTGGAAACAAAGCACAACAAGTGGACAATTAGCAGGTTGACCCTACCTCCCAGATAATAAATATCTCTCATTTAACTTCCCTCCTATTGAGGCAGAGTTTTGTTAAAACTAAAATAGAAGGTCTTACTGAAAAGCTAAAAATATATATATATATATATTCCTCCAAAAACATAAAAACTCACTTTACTAACAAATGGCATAAATAGACTCTAGAATGCATAAATGAATATCCCATGCAGGTCAGGCCTTCCCTGACCCATCCTGCGTACTAGGCACAGGTGCTCATCTGGAGCATGCCCAGAAGTGAGCATGTGAGAGCACGAGGGACACTCGGATCTATGTCGGTTGTGAAAATAGGGATGTTCATCTGCAGAAGCAAAGCTCAGATGCCAGGTGGAGGGATTGGGGCATGAGGGTCAACTCAGATATTTAAAGGTTTGTCATGTGGGAGAGCAACTCTACACACCTTAAGGGCTAAAATGGAACAAATGAGTGGGAAGAGATGACGGACAGTCCAATCATGATAAAAGACAACTCTCAGCAATCGGAATTGCCAGATGGGCCTCCTTGAACAGTAATGAGTTCCCTGTAGCCAGAGCTATCTAAGTCTTTGATAGATTCATTCAACATTCTGCATTTCTTTATTGAATATTTACTCTGGAGGCTTACCACAGGCTACACACGGGTGAAAAAATAGACATGGGTCCTGCTCACATCCAACTTAGAGCCTGGTAGTGTAATTTGGTCAGATGATAGAGGAGATTCAAACATACATCCAGATAGGCTGTGTGAAGTTTTTCCTAATCTCAAGAAACCAATTCTATGAAATAAAGGTCAGGGTTTTTCTCCATTTGGAGAGCCACCAAATATGGTGGGTTTTTTTCTTACTAAGAATGAGACAGCCAAATTAATAACCCTTAGCTATGAGACAGCTTAAGGCTACCTTAAAGAATATTCAGAATACTGCTGGGATCAAGGCATTACAGTTATAGCTGTGAGTCTGCAAAGCACATTAATTAAAAAAGCCTCAAGCCCATTTTCCTAAAGTGAGCTATGTAGAATCTTCCTTTTGCTTTGGGTTGCAGTTCTTATATCTCAGAGTTAAATATTTTTTTATGGTGAGAAGATGCTTTTCCCTTGGAAACATGGAGGAACAGTGTTTTGTAATTAGGAAAGAAACACAAGGCTGGTATATATTTAAGAAAGATACTAAGAAGGATTTTTTAAAAATAGTTAACATTTAGTCTCATAATTAAATTCCTTAATGCACAAAGCTGATTAAGTACAATCTAGTCTTGCTTATTAATTATAATTCGTGAAATTCATTTTCTAATCACTTTCCTAATTGGCACACTTCAAGGTCTGATCACTTTACCTTAATCTAAATGTAACAACTATGATCTTAGTCTTGAATCGCATGGTGATTTGGAAAACTGACCTGCTGTAGCTAAAAGGCCCCGCTTGAGGGAGGAGAGCGCTGGGGAAATTCCAGGTTAGCCTCACTGAACTCCCCCCCAACACAGAATCACAAACAGCTCTTCATGGAAAAGAAACTAGCATTAACAAAAGCTTGTTTCATTTCATTTTTTTAAGCTTTTTTTTTATCATTATGAAGACTAATCCAAAACAAATCTATTAGCAACCTCCATATGAATCAACGCTAGAAGAACAATGCCAGGACTGAAACATTGAAAGCAGCGAGAACGTGCTGCTCAGTCTCCAGAGCAAGAGGAATGTTTTGAAACTTCTGGACACAGATCCGATTTACCTAGTACTTACACAGAAAACTTGTCTATCAAGTACGACAACGATCCTTTACATTATTTTACAGTTTTTTTTAACCGTGTGTCCTGAGTAGACCATGTCTGCTGCTGGCTGGGCTCAGATAATTAACTAAGGAGATAACAGCAGGGACAGACACTCTAATCCCAGCAGGTTACGCCGTGTGTAAATCATAGCAGTAAGATAATAAGGACCACGGGCCAACAATAAATTGGAACATTCCCAGTTTATTGTTAGGTTTTGAAATTGTAACAAAACAAAATGGCTGGTCATATGTAGCTGAAGGCCACTAGTTTGTCACTGCTGATTAATCATAGGGAAAAATCAAAAGCCTAGGGAGGGTGGGAGGCAGTGTCCCTGAATCAGGTTTCAGGCCCCATCCTGTTCCAGTGTAGACTCTCCCCTCTGGCATCTTCAATAGCAACCCCCACCCTCACCCCTGCTTTCACGTCTCCGTGGGGCTTCTGGCAACATCCCCACTGGAGCTCCGGGCCATCACTGTGCCTTCTGTCATCCATCCCAAGTAGAAAGAGGTTTCTTCTCCAAGTGTGACAGTTCTTTTAGCCAACTCAGAAAGCCCGGCAATAAGCCCACTAATAACAAATTGATAAAATGCCACCTGGAAGCCCATTCTCAGCCTTCTCCTCTATTTCCTCTGCATAGCATCCCTGTGGCTCGAGAACCCAGACCAGGGTTCAGGGACTGAGACAAATGTCATCATTCCCTCCTTGAGACATATTCCACAATCCCCTGCCAGCAACTCTGAGCTGGAAAGAGCAGCAAACCTGAACTGAAGAGACGTGAGGCTGTGAGCAGTATCTGTTTATCTCCCTTAGTGGGAATATTCACACACTTAGCCGCAGAGAGGTTGCTGTGGAATTACACTCTGGGAATATTCTGTAACATGCAGCACATCTGTCCTATTACCTTTTGAAAATCCAAAAATATCTCTGAATTCCAAAAGACATCTGGCCCCGGGGTTTTGGATAAAGGCCTGTGGATCTGTGGTAGCTTCAAAATTAGTTCCAGGGTTTCCCTTCACTTTTCCACAAGGGGCTGAGGCAACAGGATGTGTGGCTAAAAGGTGAAAGTCACATATAGAAAGTACAGTCCTCATAACTGAGTTGAAATTTAATGGGAAGAGAGTACATTTATAGAGCCAGGAGTTAGGGTACAGTCTCCCCCAAAGCCCCGAAGAAGACAATATCTACCCCTTAGGGCCAGTTCTTCATCTCCCTCCATAGCTTTGATTAATATGCACCTGGGAAGGAAGCTACATAGAGGAAAACCCATCTTTGAATTCAGTGGCAAGTTCACCATACAATAAGAAGTGTCTTCCTTTTATAAACACGTTTTAACATGATGATTTGATTCCCAAGCTAACCCAGAAAAGTTTGCTTCCGGAATAGCTGAAACAATAGGATGTTAAATATGGGACAAAGTCACTTTTATGAGTAAACCTAGGAATGTAAGGTCTTTTCATGTTACTCTTTACATGAGAAAATATATTCTGCATTTCAAATGATGAAATACAAAAAGCCATCTAGAACACAGTGCATTTCTAAGTTGGATGATGACTATAATATGTATAGCTTTTCTTTTTTGTTGTTAATCCTCACCCGAGGATATTTTTCCATTGATTTTTAGTAAGAGTGGGAAGGAAGGGAGGGAGGAAGAGGGAGAGAGAGGAAAAAAAAACAGACTGATGTGAAAGACACACATCAATTGGTTGCCTCCTGTACGTGCCCCAGCTGGGGCTAGGGATCGAACCCACAACCCAGGTACATGCCCTTGACCAGGAATTGAACTGGCAACCCTTGGTGCTCAGGCCGATGCTCTAACCTCTGAGCCACACCAGCCAGGGCTGCACCATTTTTCTAATTGTCATCGTTTATTATTATTCAAGAAATAATAGGTACTAGAAATAGAGGCTCAACAAGAGACAATGAGCCAGCCCTCACACATCTTAGACACTAGGGGGAGATAGAGCAGGAAAAAAATGTAACACAAGTTAAAGTGAACTCATCTTAATGTAAAATTAAAGTTACATTTTCATTGTTGTACAATCGGTCCTCGTTTATCGCGGTTAATCAGTTCCAGACACTACCGCGATAAATGAATTTCTGCGAAGTAGGATTCTTTATTTATACACAGTCGTCCCTCGCCACTTCGTGCTTCGACTTTCACGGCTTCACTCTATCACGAAAGTCGAAGCACGAAGTGGCGAGGGACAACTGTAATTTTATGCATCAAAACTCTCCTATAGTGAGTTTCATCTTATTTTAAAGTAGCTTTAAAATTGATGGCGTTCTTATACACCAATAATAAACACTCAGAAAGGGAAACTAAAAAAAAAAAAATCCCATTTACCATTGCAACAAAAAAATTGAAATACCTAGGAATAAAATTAACCAAGGAGGTAAAAGACCTGTTCTCAGAAAACTACAGGACATTGAAAAAAGAAATAGAGGAAGATATAAAAAAGTGGAAGCATATACCATGTTCATGAATTGGAAAAACTGACATCATTAAAATGTCCATACTACCCAAAGCAATCTATAGATTCAATGCAATCTCTATTAAAGTACCAATGGCATATTTCACAGATCTAAAACAAATACTCCAGCCCTGGCCAGTTTTGCTCAGTGGTTAGCATGTCGGCCTGCGGACCAGAGAGTCCCGGGTTCAGTTCCCACTAAGGGCACGTACCTCAGTTGCAGTTTGTCCCCAGCCCCAGATGGGGTCGTGTGGATGGCAACCAGTCAATGTGTCTCTCTCACATCAATGTTTCTCTCTCTCTCTTCCCCCCCTCTTCCTCCTGCTCTATCTGAAAATAAATGCAAAAATGTCCTCCGGTGAGGATAAAAAATAATAAAAATAAATAAATAAATAAATAAATAAATAAAGCAAGCAAATACTCCAAAAGTTTATATGGAACCAAAAAAGACCCCAAACAGCCACAGCAATCTTGAAAAAGAAGAACAAAGTAGGAGGGATCACAATACCAGATATCAAATTATACTACAAAGCATTCATAATCAAAACAGCCTGGTACTGGCACAAGAACAGGCATATAGATCAATAGAACAGAACAAAGAACCCAGAAATTGACCCAAGACATTATGTGCAATTAATATTCGACAAAGGAGGCAAGAGCATACAATGGAGACTCTTCAATAAATGGTATTGGGAAAACTGGACAAGTATGCAAAAAAAAAAAAAATGAAACTGGACCACCAACTTAAACCACACACAAGAATAAACTCAAAATGGATAAAAGACTTAAATGTAAGTCATGAAACCATAAAAATCCTAGAAGAAAACGTAGACAGCAAAATCGCAGACATCACACATATCAGTTTTCACCGATACAATCCCTAAGGCAAGAAACAAAGGAAAAATTTAATAAATGGGACTACATCAAACTAAAAAGCTTTTCACGGAAAAAGAAACTAGCATCAAAATGAAAAGGGAACCCACTCTTTGGGAGAACATATTTGCCAATAATACATCAGATAAAGGGTTAATATGCAAAATATATAAAGTGCTCATATAGCTCAACAAAAGAAAGACAAACAATCCAATTTAAAAATTAGCAAAGGACCTGAATAGATACTTCTCCAAACAGGATATACAAATGGCCAAGGGACATATGAAAAAATGCTCAATGTCACTAATCATCAGAGAGATGCAAATTAAAATGACTATGAGGTATCACCTCACACCTGCCAGAATGGCTGCCATCAACAAATCATCAAACAACAAGTGCTGGAGAGGGTGTGGAGAAAGGGGACTCTAGTACACTGCTGGTGGGAATGCAGACTGGTGCAGCCACTATGAAAAACAATATGGTGTCCTCAAAAAATTAAAAATAAAACTGCCATTTGACCCAGTGATCCCTCTTCTAGGAATATACTCTAAGAAGACTGAAACACCAATCAGAAAGAATATATGTACCCCTATGTTCATAGCAGCACTATTTACAATTGCTAAGATCTGGAAACAGCCCAAGTGTCCCTCAATACATAAGTAGATAAAAAAGCTATGGTACATATACACAATGGAATACTATGCAGCTGTAAGAAAGGTCTCTTACCCTTTGAGATGACATGGAGGGATCTGAAGAGTATTATGCTAAGTGAAATAAGCCAGTCAGAAAAAGACAAGTACCACATGATCTCACTTATTTATGGAATATAATGAACAAAATAAGCTGATGATCAAATAGATCCAGAGACATGAAGTAGGGAACAGATTAACAAACCTCAGAGGGAAGCGGGGAGGGAGGGCAGGAAGAGATAAACCAAAGAGCTTATATGCATATATGCACAACCAATGAACACAGATAATAGTATAGGGAAGGCAGGAGGGGGGAGGAAGTGGAGAGGAGGGGGTTAATGGGGGTAAAAGGGAAGGGACATCTGTAATACTTTCAGCAAAAAAGATTTTAAAAATAAAATAAAATAAAGCAGCTTCATATTTCTTGATATAGAATTTGACACACTGAAAGATTCACCTTTGAGAAACACTAAAGTCTCCAAACCTTCACAAAGATCAGAGCGAATGTCTAAATATGTATATTTACCCCCCGAGTTCTGCTAATAAAGAAGAGGCTCTCTGTGAAAGAACAATTTACAAAGTTCACAGTGGAATACTCGCATCATTTTCCTAAAAATGAGACAGTCAATATTTGAATCTTAAAACAAGAGAGCTGAAATTTGTCATTAAAAACAAATCTACAACTTTGCCAAAAGAGAATGGAATGCTAACTTCCCATAGCTGCAGTCCGCACTTTTAGAAAGCATATCACAACATTCTACATGCAGCACAATGTAAGTCATACTTTTGAAAACAATTGTCTGGTGCTATTGAAATCCGAGGTGAAACTGTCTGAGTGGAAGTTAAAACACAATAGCTACTTTCCTTGAAATCAGGAAATCTCAAGATTCCACAGCCTCAACACAACCCAAGGAAGTGAAGCCTTGCACTAGTCCTTTTCGTGACAGCAACATTTCATACAGCAGGGGATGTAAAGGGAAGCAAAACAAGTTAAAAGTCTTACTTTTCCTCCTGAAGGCGTATAGGGGGAGTTGAAGGTACCCGTGTCAAAAGAGTTGGGAAACCGGGTAGAAAGCACATATTAGAATTACTTACTTGTTACATTAGACCAGTCTGCATCAACCACATAATACCAAGGATAGAAAGTCAGTCCATACTTGATATTAATCCCCTTAAGGAACAATAAATCTCAAATTGAATCCTGGGCATATGCAACTACCCCTGTACTTTTGATTCCTAAAAGCAATGAGGAATCCAAGGGGGGAATGCCAGCCTGGAAATCAACAATCAGGATCCTCCAGTAGCAGAAAAAGGTCTGGAAGGCTCGGATTCTGTATTTGATGGCGCCATTAACTGGGGAAATTTGGAAAATGTAGAAAGTCATTAACTAGGAAAATGAAGTCAATCCAGTTGGCTTTGTTCAGGGTCTAGAATTGTTGAGCACTGATCTTGGCACTGAAGGGAGATTACAAAGATGTGCAGGACACCATCTCCATCTCACTGGGGAGATAAGCCTGTACACGTGTTACCATAAACCAAGAGAAAAGCAGTATGCAGCATAATAATAAAAACAAATTGCTAATAGTCATGAGACACTTATTACATGCCACACCCTATTCTAAAGGGTTGTCTATGTTTTAATTATCACAACCACTCTAGGAGATAGGTACTATTACTCTCTTCCTTTTTACAGTAAGGAAACTGAAGCTCAGAGAGATTGAGGAACTTACCCAAGGTCACACAGCTCATAAGTGGTAGATCAGGAATTTAAACCCAGTGTCCAAATGCTACTCACCCTTGCCCACCACACATATAGCATGTAAAGGATTTTAACTCTAACTATGGTGGGTTCAGGAGGCAGGATGAGGTGGGGATATGGAGAGAGGAATAAAAAAAGCTTCCAGGAGGAATGGCAATTGAGATGTACACTATGTACATTGCCCAGATGGACACACTATAACCTCCCTAGACCCAGCTTCCTTACCTCCAAGTAAGTGGAATTGATGAGATTATCTCCAAAAATCCCTTTAAGTATTTTAATCACTTAGGAATTCACCTCTTGTGACATCACCAGACATAGCACAACAAAGAGGAAGCTTGGGAAAACAACACAACAGAATTAATAGCTGTGTGATCTTGGGAGAGTTGTTTACCTTTTCTGAACCTTAGTTTCTTCACTGATGCAATGAGACCACCCTCAGAGGGTTGTTGTAAAGAGTGAATAACCTATGCTAGATACAGCGCCTAAAACATAGGAGGCGTTCAATTAATTTTCGTATCTCCCTCCCTTTTCTTTTTTTTTCATGGACTCACCTAAACCTTAGTTCACTGTGTGGCTGGTCCATATTAGTAGAATACACTTAGAATATTGAGAATATCAAATATTCTCTAAAATACCTGGAAGGTTTAATTTTCAATACATCTATTTTATGTTAAAATACTGATTGTTTCTCTTGACCCTTTTAATCACACAAATCAAGGACCTTATTAAACAGTCACACGATAAACCATGAGGTTTAAACCAAGAGGTGAAGATACATGCAATTCACAAGCCATGACCCATATGGCTCAGGAGCCTCAGTAGATCGTTCACAGGTTCTGCAAAAAGTGCATAGTTAGGGGACTTCCGGTCAAGGTGGCGGCGTAGGCAAATGCGGTATCGCCTCCTCCCACAACCACGTCAAAGTTACAACTAAACTACAGAACAACCATCATTCAAAACCGCCTGAAATCGAGCTGAATGGAAGTCCTACAACTACGAAATTAAGGAAGCTGCCACATTGAGACTGGTAGGAGGGGTGGAAACGTGACAGGCTGGTCCCACACCCACGTGTGGTGGATAAAAATCAGGAGGACACCTCGGCTGGGAAGGTCCTCCCTGAGGACTGAGGGGTCCCTGTCCCACACCAGGCGCCCAGCTCAGGGTTCCAGTGCCAGGAAGAAAATCCCCATAACTTCTGGATGGAAAAACCAGCGGGAACTGAGGCTGAGGCGGCTGGAGCCCCAGGCAGCTCCTCTTAAAGGGCCCGCGCACGGACTTACTCGGACTCCCACTCTCCAGGCTCCAGCGTGGGGGAGGCAGCTTGAAAGGCACCAGAGTCATATGGGGAAGAACTGAGTTGTTTGGCACTGGAGCGAGGGCTGGAAGGCAGCTTTCTCCTGGACAGGCGTGCTATCAGAGGCTTTTGTTCCTTTGGTGAGCCCTTCCCTGGGACAGCAGACGCCGCCATATCTGGGACTCCAGCAACCTGGCTCACACTGTTTGCCCCACCCTGGTGATTTCCTGAGACCCCGCCCCACCCAACTTTCAGGCCCACCCAAGCTGTTGCCAGTTGCTTTACCATAGGATTGGCCTGTCTTGGAGCCTGCTTCAGCTTTTCCTAAATTCTTTCAAACAAGCAGCATCTGGTCTCAGCTAGCCCCATACCTCTCGCTAAGTAATACATAGAAACAAACACAGGGAGGCAGCCAAAATGAGGAGACAAAGAAACAGGTCCCAAATGAAAGAACAGAACAAAACTCCAGGAAAAGAACTAAGTGAAATGGAGTTAAGCAACCTAACAGATGCTGAGTTCAAAACACTGTTTATAAGGATGCTCAGTGGACTTAGTCAGAACCTCAGTGAACTTAGTGAGGGCCTCAAGAGCATAAAAAAGGACCAGTCAGAAATGCTGGAAGCACAGTTAGAAATGAAGGAGGCACTAACTGAAATAAAGAATAATTTACACAGATTCAATAGAACAGTAGGTAAAGCCAAGAAGCAAACCATCGATTTGGAATATAAGGAAGCAAAAAATACCCAATCAGAACAGCAAAAAGAAAAAAGAATCCAAAAAAGTGAGGATAGTGTAAGGAGCCTCTGGGACAACTTCAAGCGTGCCAACATTCGCATCTTGGGGGTGCCAGAAGGAGAAGAGAGAGAACAAGAAATCGAAAACCTATTTGAAACAATAATGGCAGAAAACTTCCTGAACTTGGTGAAGGAAACAGACATACAAGTCCAGGAAGCACAGAGAGTCCCAAACAAAATGAACCCCAAGAGGCCCACACCAAGACACATCATCATCAAGATGCAAAAGGTTCAAGACAAAGAGAGAATCTTAAAAGCAGCAAGAGAAAAGCAGTTAGTTACCTACAAGGGAGTTCCCATAAGACTGTCAGCTGATCTCTCAAAAGAAACTTTGCAGGCCAGAAGGCAGTGGCAAGAAATATGCAGAGTGATGAAAAGCAAGAACCTTCAACCAAGACTACTCTATCCTGCAAAACTGTCATTTAGAATCGATGGCCATACAAAGAGTTTCCCAGACAAGGAAAAGCTAAAGGAGTTCATCACCACCAAACCATTATTATATGAAATGTTGAAGGGTCTTCTTGAAGAAAAAGATAAAAAAATATGAACAAACAAAATGGCAATAAATACATATCTATCAACAGTTGAATCTACAAACAAAATGATCAAGCAGAACAGAAACATTCTCATAGATACAGAGAAATTTTGTTGGTTACCAGATGGGAGGGGGGTTGGGGGAGTGGGTGAAAAAGGTGAAGGGATTAAGAAGTACAAATTGGTTGTTAGACTGACAAACCTCAAAGGGAAGAGGGGTTAGGGGGTGGGAAGAAATAAACCAAAGATCTTATATGTATATATGCATAACCAATGGTTACAGACAACAGTGTGGGGAAAGGCAGGAGGGGGACAGGAATGGGGAGGAGGGGGTCAATGGGGAAAAAATGAGGAACATCTGTAATACATTCAACAATAAAGATAAGTTTAAAAAAGAAAAAGAATGAACTCTATGACAATAAAAAAAAATTTTTTTTAAGTGCATAGTTAACAGTTTAAAACTTTCTAATGTTGTCTGGCTAGTGTGGCTCAGTGGTTGAATGTTGACCCATGCACCAAGATGTCACTGGTTTGATTCCCAGTCAGGGCACATGCCCAGGTTGCGGGCCCGATTCCCAGTGGGGGCCATGCAGGAGGCGGCCAATTGATGTTCTTGCCCATCGATGTTTCTATCTCCCTCTCCCTTCCTCTCTCTCTAAAATCAATAAGGGAAAAAAATTTTTTAATAAATAAAATAAAACTTTCTAATGTTATATACTGAAATAAATATGTGAACAAAAGTGGGTAGAAAAAGTCCTCTCCCAAAATTGTTGTCATGATTTCAAGTTCTATTATCAAAAATTAAGACAGAGCTAATGAGACCTATATCTATAGAAAAGAGTAAATAAAGGGACAATTTGATATCCAAGAGGAAAAAAGAGATTAAAAACTGTATGTCAGTCGGTGTTCTGTTTCTTTTTCCTCTTCCTTGATTAACTCAGAGTACATTTTTTTAAACCACCTTTGGCTAAAGAGGTTTGAGGCTTTTCTTTTCTTTTGACTTTTTAAATTTGAGGTTTAATTTAGACATATTAAAGTGCACAAATCTTAAGTGTACCCTCCACGGGCTTTTATACATAAATACCTCGTAACCACCACCCAGGTCAAGACACAGAACATTTCCAGCACCGCTGAAAGTCCTCTACCCGCTTGTCAATCCGTACTCACAAGGTAACCACTACCCACACTTTTAAATAGAGCAGGTAACAAAAACAATAGAAAATAAGAAAGAATAAATAAAGAAGCCCTAGACCTGACTTTCTTGTGTTTGCTGTAAGTGCTAGGATTTTTCATTACAAAGCTTAATCACTGGCGGTTTAGTAACCATTAGATACCCAAGGCTCTAAGAAATTAGCTTACTGATGATAAACTGAAAACCAGAGTCTGGGGCTTAAGAGAAAAGGCCTTCAAATTTTTTTTTTTTTTTTTTAATCCTCACCTGAGGACATTTTTACATTTATGTTCAGATAGAGCAGGAGGGAGAGAGGGAGGAAGAGAGAGAGAGAAACATCGATGTGAGAGAGACACACCGAGTGGTTGCCACCCACACAACCCCAACCAGGGCCGGGGACACACTGCAACTGAGGTACGTGCTCTTAGCGGGAACCGAACCCGGGACTCTCTGGTCCGTGGGCCGACGCTCTAACTGCTGAGCCAAACCGGCCAGGGTGGCCTTCAAGTTCTTGCTGTAGAAAAGGCAGATGATCCATTAAAGAAAACATCTGCAAAATTAAACTAGACAGCCTCAGTGTCTACATAAGTGTGACTCAGTGAGCCCTATGCAAAAATTCTGCCTTATGGTTAGTAAAGTCGTTGTAAGTAGTAACAAGGAGTCCATTAGACACAAACTCTTGATTGGGTCATGAAGCTATCCACTCTGTGCATGGGATGCCTCTGACTCGACATTAATGGAACATGAGTTTTGCGTTGTGTGCCAAGAAATTGTAATAATTTGACATTCTTGCATGCATTTGTTTTTACCTCATCAATCTGATAACTTTCAGGTCATTTAATAAAAGTTGGGAGTAAATAAGTGACAGAAGGTAGCCTACTAGGCAGCAAGGCAATCAGATCCAAGAGTTTGGTTCATTAGATACCTAGTCTAAACAATTGAGCTAATATGATACTTTAGTTTGATCAATACTATAGGTTGGCTATCAGTAAAATCCAAACAGGAACACCTTTTCAGAACAAAAGGGGACTCTGTTATAATTATGCCAGAACCCAGGACTAAATCAGGAGGGTCCCCAGCAAACCAGAACACACAGTCACCCTCGCTATCACAAGCCTCCACTCCGAAAGAGTTCCTATTGATTCACTTAATTCTATGACTCCTTTACTAGTTAAACTACAGCTTTTACAGTGGCAAAGACATCTGAGAGGAAAAAATCCAAGGACACATGAGAGAATACAGCTGAGATCTAGCAAGTTAAACGTATCAACGCCACTGTTCTGAGTTTGCAGCCTTAGCTTGTGACATAAAGAAATCAGCCTAGCCCTGGCCGATTTGGCTCAGCGGTTAGAGCGTCGGCCTGCGGTCCAGAGAGACCCGGGTTCGGTTCCCGCTAGGGCATGTACCTCGGCTGCAGTTTGTCCCCGGCACTGGTTGCCCCTGCGGGCGGCAGCCACTTGATGTGTCCCTTCACGTCGATGTCTCTCTCTCTCTCTCCCTCCCACTCTATCTGAACAAAAAAATGGAAAAATGTCCTTGGGTGAGGATTTAAAAAAAAAAGAAATTAGCCTGAGGAGTCGGTGTCGGTGGGGCACAGAGGTTACACCGTCTACAGCTTTAGTGACTTCCTCTAGCATGTGACACCTGACGCTCCACACACTACCTGCTGTCGTGAAACACTGAGGGCCGATGAGCTAAGGAAGGGCAATACCCTCAATCTGTTAAAATGTTATTCGGGTCAATAATAATGTGATGATGATAAACAATAGTTTATACAAATTGAGTGTTTACTATGTACTTGGCATGCTGTACTAATTCCTTTATATGCATTCACTCTTTAAATTCCCCTATAAAATAGATACTACTGCTATTCCCCCTTTTTTTTCCTGACATGATAAAATTGAAGCTTAGAGGAGGTAGCAAGATGCATATTAGGATTCTCAGATCAGTCTCTTAATCATTCCCTTATTCTACTCCCCACAGCCCCTCCCTCCCAAGTCAGGGCCCTTTCGTTGCCAGGACAAGTCACTCAACAAGCTCAGGCAAGAGTTGTTTACTGAAAGGATACTGCAGACAATGCCTTGGACAAGGGCAGAACAGCGAACACTGTAGGACCACGCAGGGGTTTCCCATAGGAAGCTAGGAACCAAGACCATGCCCACCAGCTCTCATCCCCTGTTCCTTTGTTCTACTACAAATTTATACAATATTTTCTCAATATCTGGAGGCCTGGGATTCTACAGGGCCAAGCATTTCTATCTGAATCTCTACTGTATTATGTGTCTTATTAAATAGCTTATTATATATTATATATATATATATATATATATATATATATATATATTTGGTATGGAGAAAAATAAACTTTTAAATTCATTTCTTTGACTAACTACTAATAAAAATAAAAATAAAAATAAAATTCTGATTTTAATTGGCCCATGATCTTAACACACAGGGAAACATTCTGTGTGAGTATCTGGTGTGCTTTTAAAAGGAGAAACCAGCACAAAGAAGCACAAGGTAAATGCACTGAGCTGCCCAAGTGAATGGATTTCAATAATTACTCTCTCCAAATAAAATTCATTTAAAATCGCCAGTTTGCAATTTGGTAGATGTTACATTCCTGTGTAAAAAGTTTGGTGCTTTTTTTTCTTCATTCTTATAGTTAGTCTATGTAAGGCAGAAAGTGATATTGCTGTAACCATGAGTTCTAGGGTCCTTTCCTTGAGGCCAGCATTCTGTTACTTAAATGCTGTATTCCATTAATAGATTCACATTCCAGCACAAAGCACAGTGCTTGGACTAGAGCCCAGTTCCTCTGACTTTCAGTCTAGGGCCTTTTCAACAAGTTGTGCGGATGGGGGGTGGGGGGTGATCCAAAACAGAAGAACATGAAGCATCACGGGGCCATCTCCTGCCCCTTCCCATCATTTGACATCATGATGTCACTTGGCCCAAGTATTTGGTTGTGACATATGAATGTGATCATTTTTGACTAAAGTTCTGTGCATGTATGTTTTGTGAATATCTATCTATCGAACTCTCTCCCACTAGATTGAAAACTCACTTGTAGCAAGCAGGTGCTTATTTATTTTTATAGCTCCATCACTCAGAATATATCCTGAGACACAATAGGCACCAAAGAACAAAAACAAACAAAAAAATGTTAATTAGAAGGAAGAAAGGAAGGAAGGAAGAAAGAGAGGGAGAGAGGGAGGGAGGGAGGGAGGAAGGAAGGAAAAAAGGAAGCATGGATAGGCTGTTCAGTTTGTCTCAAATGAAGAGTCTGTTTATAATTCAACCAAAAGATTTTGAAGCTACTTGAGAGAAATAGAAAAACTTTATTTGCCTGAGGTATTTTCTTCATTCCCTTCCCCAGTCCTTCTTTGCCAGTGTATCTACTGGATAATTTTCAGAAATGAATAGTGTTACATAGAGAACAGATTAGAAGAAAAGATAACAAAATGCTAATAGGAATTGTCAAGAAGAAATAATAAAATTAAAGTAGGTAAAAAGGGCCCAGCTGGTGTGGCTCAGTGGTTGAGCATCGACCCATGCACCAAGAGGTCACCGGTTCGATTCCCAGTCAAAGCACATGCCCAGCTTGTGGGCCCAATCCCCAGTGGGGGGCATGCAGGAGGTGGCCAATTGATGTTCTCTCTCATCGATGTTTCTATCTCTCTCTCCCTTCCTTTCTCTCTAAAATCAATAAAGAAAAAAAATTTTTTAATTAAAAAAAAGTAGGTAAAAAGGAATAAAAAATCGAAATAAGCCAATCAGAGAAAGACAAATACCACGTAATCTCACTTATTTGTGGAATATCATGAACAAGGTGGGCTGATGAATGAAATAGACCCAGAGACATAGAAAGGAGTATGGTTCAGACTGACAAACCTCAGAGTAGGGGCCGGGGGGATAGATAAGATGAACCAAAGAACTTATATGCATGTATGCATAACCAATGGACATAGACAACAATGCTGGGGGGTGGGGGGGCAGGATGGGGAGGAGGGTGTCTAGGGGGAAAAGGGAGAAACATCTGTAACAAAAATAAATTAATAAAAATTAGAGGAAAAAAAACATGCAAATAAAAAAAAAGGAATAAAAAAATCAGAAAAAGCAATAAAAAAGTATGCAATGGGTGACATAAAGAAAATGTAACACCCGGAACCAACTTGAACAATAATTAAGTGTTACTGTAACTGCTTCAAAGCAATGTGCAGATTGCACTGCACCGACTGCATTGTCAAAACGTCTCACAGGGAGGAACACAGAACATGCCGAACCAGCGTGTGAGGAAAGAGAAAGACCAGTCCTTATATGGACAATGTGATCATTAGTTCCCAAAACAAGGAAAGGAAGTAACTGTATGACTGTTTCTCTAAGAAACCAGGAGAGACTCCATAACTTTAAATTGTTGCCTGTGGATTATAAACAGTGATTCTTAGATGTGCTCCAGAGCTAGACCATCTGGGGGTCATGGGACCTCTCTGACCTGTTTAAAGCATTTGCAGTCAACTAGCAGACAAGTGATAAGTAGCATGAGCCAAAGGCTTTCTTTTTTTTTTTTAACTTATCTTTATTGTTGAATGTATTACAGATGTTCCTTATTTTTCCCCCATTGACCCCCTCCTCCCCATTCCCGCCCCCCTCCTGCTTTTCCCCACACTGTTGTCTGTGTCCATTGGTTATGCATATATACATATAAGATCTTTGGTTTATTTCTTCCCACCCCCATCCTCCCTCCCTTTGAGGTTTGTCAGTCTAACAACCAATTTGTACTTCTTAATCCCTTCACCTTTTTCACCCATTCCCCTAGCCCCAACCCATCTGGTAACCAACAAAAGTTCTCTGTATCTTTGAGAATGTTTCTGTTCTGCTTGTTCATTTTGTTTGTAGATTCAACTGTTGATAGATATGTACTTATTGCCATTTTGTTTGTTCATATTTTCTTATCTTTTTCTTCAAGAAGACCCTTCAACATTTCATATAATAATGGTTTGGTGGTGATGAACTCCTTTAGCTTTTCCTTGTCTGGGAAACTCTTTGTATGGCCATCGATTCTAAATGACAGTTTTGCAGGATAGAGTAGTCTTGGTTGAAGGTTCTTGCTTTTCATCACTCTGCATATTTCTTGCCACTCCCTTCTGGCCTACAAAGTTTCTTCTGAGAAATCAGCTGACAGTCTTATGGGAACTCCCTTGTAGGTAACTAACTGCTTTTCTCTTGCTGCTTTTAAGATTCTCTCTTTGTCTTGAACCTTTTGCATTTTGATGATGATGTGTCTTGGTGTGGGCCTCTTGGGGTTCATCTTGTTTGGGACTCTCTGTGCTTCCTGGACTTGTATGTCTGTTTCCTTCACCAAGTTCAGGAAGTTTTCTGCCATTATTGTTTCAAATAGGTTTTCGATTTCTTGTTCTCTCTCTTCTCCTTCTGGCACCCCCAAATGCGAATGTTGGCACGCTTGAAGTTGTCCCAGAGGCTCCTTACACTATCCTTGCTTTTTTGGATTCTTTTTTCTTTTTGCTGTTCTGATTGGGTATTTTTTGCTTCCTTATATTCCAAATCGATGGTTTGCTTCTTGGCTTTAACTACTGTTCTATTGAATCTGTGTAAATTATTCTTTATTTCAGTTAGTGCCTCCTTCATTTCTAACTGTGCTTCCAGCATTTCTGACTGGTCCTTTTTTATGCTCTTGAGGCCCTCACTAAGTTCACTGAGGGTCTCACTAAGTCCACTGTGGTTCTCACTAAGTCCACTGAGCATCCTTATAAACAGTGTTTTGAACTCAGCATCTGTTCGGTTGCTTAACTCCATTTCACTTAGTTCTTTTCCTGGAGTTTTGTTCTGTTCTTTCATTTGGGACCTGTTTCTTTGTCTCCTCATTTTGCTGCCTCCCTGTGTTTGTTTCTATGTATTGCTTAGCGAGAGGTATGGGGCTAGCTGAGACCAGATGCTGATTGTTTGAAAGAATTTAGGAAAAGCTGAAGCAGGCTCCAAGACAGGCCAATCCTATGGTAAAGCAACTGGCAACAGCTTGGGTGGGCCTGAAAGTTGGGTGGGGCGGGGCCTCAGGGAATCACCAGGGCGGGGCAAACAGTGTGAGCCAGGTTGCTGGAGTCCCAGATATGGCGGCATCTGCCAGCCCAGGGAAGGGCTCACCAAAGGAACAAAGGCCTCTGATAGCCCGTCTGTCCAGGAGAAAGCTGCCTTCCAGCCCTCGCTCCAATGCCAAACAGCTCAGTTCTTCCCCATATGATTCTGGCGCCTTTCAAGCTGCCTCCCACACACTGGAGCCTGGAGGGTGTGAGTCCGAGTAAGTCCGTGCGCGGGCCCTTTAAGAGGAGCTGCCTGGGGCTCCAGCTGCCTCAGCCTCAGTTCCCGCTGGTTTTTCCATCCAGAAGTGATGGGGATTCTCTTCCTGGCACTGGTACCCTGAGCTGGGCGCCTGGTGTGGGATGGGGACCCCTCAGTCCTCAGGGAGGACCTTCCCACCACACGTGGGTGTGGGACCAGCCCATGCGCCTCCGCCCCTCCTACCAGTCTCGATGTGGCTTCTTCTTTAATTTCGTAGTTGTAGGACTTCCATTCAGCTCGATTTCAGGCGGTTTTGAATGATGGTTGTTCTGTAGTTAGGTTGTAACTTTGATGTGGTTGTGGGAGGACGCGATACCGCGTTTACCTATGCCGCCATCTTGACCGGAAGTCCCAAAGGCTTTCTGTTTTAGGGGAGGGGAGTGCATATAAGTTATATATATTTTTTTTTTACTTTTTTCTCTTTATTGACTTTAGAGAGAGAGGAAGGGAGAGGGAGAGAGAGACAGAAACATCGATGAGAGAGAACACTGATTGGCTGCCTCCTGCATGCCTCCCACTGGGGATTTGGCCCACAACCTGCGCATGTGCCCTGACTGGGAATCGAACTGGCAGTCTCTTGGTGCATGGGTCGATGCTCAACCACTGAGCCACACCAGCTGGGCAAGTTATATTTCTTTTTCATTCACTCCTCTTCTTCCCCTGCAAGATGCAAAAAAAGACCAATACTGTTCAACATTAGAACATAGAGTTCCAGGGAAGTGTGGTTGAGGATCACTGGTTGGAAAAAACAGCCCAATGACTCGTTCGTTCGTTCGTTCGTTCGTTCGTTCGTTCATTCATTCATTCATTCTGCAAATATTTACTAAGTGTCTAACATGGACCAACACTGTGGTGAACAAGACAGACGTGTCCCTTGTTTCTGAGAAGATTCCATTCTTGTAGGAGAGGACAGAAAATTAACAAATGGATAGAGAAGATAATACCTCTCTGAGACCATTTCCCACCAACTTTCTCTTCCCTCCTCATACTTCAGGCACATTGGAGAACAGGGACCTTCTTACTGCTCCCAGAGTCTGCCAAGCTCAGCCTTGAGTCCTCCATCCTCTTCCCTTGCAATCAGACTTCACATAGCTTCTTCCTTACCCTCGTTCAAGTCTCAGCTGAGATGTCACCTCTTGGAAAGGCTTCCCTCGTCTTCCTGTGTAAAACAGGCCTTCCTCACTCTCCATGGCTTTCTGTTCTATTTTCTTTACATCTCTCATCTGTTGGAACTGTGTGATGTGCTTACCTTTTAAACCTTTGGTCTCTCCCACTAGAATGTAAAAGCCGTGACAGAATGGGTCTGTTTCGTTCACTTCTATATCTCATGCATTTAGACAGTGCTGTTAGAAATGCCCGTTTACTCACATGCCCAATGACAGAGTTATCTGCAGCCAGAGGGCCCAATCTATTATTTGCGCTGTGGTAGCTGGTCTCCAAAGATGGTCCCCAGTAAACTACACTCCTGTATTCATACCTGGCCTTGAACCTGGGCTGGCTCTGTGGCTCACCTTTGACCAATAGAATGCAACAGAGGTGAAGCTGCCTGGTGTCCAAGTCTATCTCCTAGAAAGCCTTGCAGATTTTACCTGGGTATCATGAACACAGGCTCTGAAGGATGCCAGCCACCAAGTAGAAAGTCTGACTACACTGAGACTGCCTTGCTGTAAGGAAGCCCAAGCTAGCCGAGTGGAGAGACGAAAATGCTCAGTAGTCCCCAGCTGTCCCAGCTGAAACACCAGACAGAGGAGTGCACATCCGGCTCAGGTGTCTTCAAATGACTCCAACTCGGGGTGCCATCTGACTGCCACTGCATGGGAGACCTCAAGTAAGAGCTGCCCAGCTGAGCCCCATCAATCCACCATACCATGAGAGAGAGAGAAAATATTGTTTTAGGCCAGCAAGCTTTCAAGTGGTGAGTTATGCAGTTATAACTGCAAGATGTTATAACTGCAAACATTATATATGTCTGAGGGTCCATGGGCTCCCCCCTCATAAGGCACGTGTCTCTGCCATGAACAAACCTTGCTTTGTTCTGTTCACTCTCTTGTACCTACCAGCACCCACTAGAAGTCAGGAAAGCCATGGGTCTTCGTCCTCATGGGACACAGTCATTTAGCCAAGTCGCTAACCTCTCTGAAGCTCAGGCTCTTCTCTGAAGAACAATGGTGAGGACTGGATTTTTACATTTTGTTTAGTGTGTGGCAGGCAGCCATTTCCCTACCCTCAAGTAGAAACTAACGCAGAGCAGGAACATAGGAAAGAGAGACAGGAAGGTGTAACTGACAGTAGAGGAGGCAGCCAAGTAAGAAGACCTGATTTCAAACACCAGCCCCTCCCCTGACTCCCTCAGAACCTGGTGGGAAAATCACACTCCTGAATGGTCTCAGAGGCCTCCCCACATCACATGTTGTGATCTATAACATTTACCATACAGAAAATAGACATATATTTTATTTTTTTAAATCCTTACCCAAGGATATTTTTCCACTGATCTTCAGATAGAGTGGGAGGGAGGGAGGGAGGGAGGGAGGGAGAGAAAGAGAAACATTGATGTGAGAGAGACACATCAATTGGCTGCCTCCTGCACGACCAGGGCTGGGGACCAAACTGCAACCAAGGTATATGCCCTTGACCAGTATCAAACCCATGACTCTTTGATCTGAGGGCCAACTCTAACCACTGAGCAAAACTGGTCAGGGCTAGACATATATTTTCAAATTTGGGGTCGATTTGAACTTATCGTTTATGTGGCATCGTTTATTTTTATTTTTTTAAAGTATTGAACTGGAAGAGTTTGCATTGTTTCTGCTTTCTCGCAGAATCAGATTTTTGACATGTGTTTCCCAACCAGGACCCGCCCGAGACCAGTAAGCCCTTACCACCTTGCCTGTTCCTGCAACACAGGTGCTAAGCTTAGTTCTTGCCTCATCCCTAGAGAGAAAAATAGAGTACATGTTTCAGATTTCCCCATCTGCAACAGAACTTGGCTTGGTGTAGAACTATTCTATTTGATTTTTTTTTTAATATTGTTTTCAAAGGCCTGTATACTGAGAGATTCCATAGCCTACCATAGAATACTATCCCAATGTTTAATGTCTCTGTTCATCAGGAAGCTTTCTTTCATATCTGACAGAAATCATTCAATAAAGGTCCTTTCATGTAATGCTTCTCAACTTTCATTCTTACAATATATTTTTAAAAATTTTATAACTAAGTTCTTTAGTGTCACCCTATATGGCTCTCTTCTGAACTCTCAATTTTTTTTTTCCCATTTCCTCCTTTGGATATTGACCTTATTTAGAAACAGGAATGGTGTGATGAAGTGTTCCTGGAATTCTTTGACGTATGACATTGATATATTAAATATTATGCATAGTTAAACTATTACTGAGCTTCCAGTTTCCATCTTGATACGAGCATCAACATCTTCTAAAACATGTCCTCAGACAATATGCATTAAATTACAGGCATGTGACAACACTTTATGTGTACTTACATTGGCTAATAAGTACTTAACCTGCCACGCATCATAAGTTAGGTAACTATTTGACTATACATTGCAACCTTAGCCCCAGTCAAATCTCCAAAGTCCTATTTGAACTCTGCCCCTGGGACTATGGACAGATGCACAATGTATCTGATCAATCTTAAAAAGAGACCAACATTTGCTCTGGCTGGTGTGACTCAGTGGTTAGAGGGTCAATCCATAGGCCGAAGGGTCTCGGGTTCAATTCCTGGTCAAAAGCATGTACCTGGGTTGCAGGCTCCATCCCAATGCATGTGCAGAAGGCAACCGATCTCTCTCTCTCTCTCTCTCTCTCTCTCTCTCTCTCTCTCTCTCTCTCTCTCTCTCTCTCTCTCTTTCTCTCTCTCCCCTTTCCTCCTTTCCTTCTACTCTCTCCAAGAATCAATGGAAAAAAATATCCTCAGGTGAGGTGTAACAAAACAAAACAAAAAAAGAGACCAACATTTGATCAATGTTTTAAGCTCTTAAATGGAAGCTCCTACCTCCTGAAAGGTGGTTAGGCATGTCTTTTCCACTGGCCTGCTTCCATAACTGGAAAAAAAATCGGCTGGAACGACTTTTTGATATTAGAAACAAAAAATGATGTTCCCAAAGGTTTGGAGGAAGAAAAGTAAAGGGTTCTTTTATTGGAGAAAAATCAAAGAGCCTCCTAAGATATATTTTAGACACAATCTTAAGTCTATTTTCTCACACTACAATGACATTTCCCCTATCATCTGGCTGCTGCTGCCTTTTAAATACTGCACTCCCTTTTATTGTATAATAACCCCATGAATAAACAAATTAGGAAGCTGCTCACAATGTCTTTTAAACGTAGGCAAATGTCACTATGTAAAATGATGTCTTACTTGCTCCTTTCTAATTCCTCCCCACTCTAGGAAAGGACTATTTCCCCACAGGCCCCTCCTCTCCACTCCCTCCCCTCCTTTCTCACTGAAGATCATACTATGAAGTCCTCATCCCACACACTAAAGAACAGGTTTCAGGACAACTTAAGCGCCCATTAATTGAGCTGTAAGCCCATGCCGGGGAACACTTGCCCTTACTCGTGCAGTAAAAGAGTCATAAAACTACCATTATGACCAGCAATTCCATTTATAGGTATATACCCAAAAGGTAGCCACAGTAGCCAAAAGGTAGAAACAACCCAAATGTTCATCAACAGATGAATGAATAAACAAATGTACATATAATGGAATATTATTTAGCCATAAAAAGGAATGAAGGAATGATGCATGCTACAATAGGGATGAACCTTGAAAACATTATGTTTAGTGAAATAAGCCAGACAGAAGAAATACTATTGTCTGACTCCACTTATATGAGGTACCCAGGACAGGCAAATTCATGAGACAGAAAAGTCTGTGGGGCTGGGAGGAGTGAAGAAGGAAGAGTTATTGTTGAATGGATATGGAGTTTATGTTGGGGATCATTAAAAAAAAAAAAAAAAGCCCTGGCCGGTTTGGCTCAGCGGTTAGAGCATCGGTCTACGGTCCACAGAGACCCGGGTTCGGTTCCCGCTAAGGGCACGTATCTCGGTTGCAGTTTGTCCCCGGCCCTGGTTGTGTCGTACGGGAGGCAGCCACTCGATGTGTCCCTTTCACATTGATGTTTCTCTCTCTCTCTCTCCCTCTCTTTCCCTCCCACTCTATCTGAACAAAAAATGGAAAAATGTCCTCGGGTGAGGATAAAAAAAAAAAAAAGTTTTGGGTATAGATAGTGGTGATGGTCACACACATTGTGAGTGCACTTAATGTCACTGAATTGTACACTTACCAGTGGTTAAAATGATAAATATTATATATTTTTTACTGCAATGAAAAAAATTACTTGAGGGCGGAAAAAGTCAGTTCTGGCTTGAGTTCTGTAGTGGGGGCAGCTTGGCGGGCACCTGAGATTTAAGGACAGAGTCACTACCCAGAGTTTGGGAGGGTGACAACCTCACCTATATTCCAAGCCCGTACTGAGTAGAGGGTGGAGCTAGAGAAAGGATGTGAAGGCTGAAAGCATAATGTTCCCAGGAAGAGCCAGCTATGGACACTGCAGAGCATCACTTCCAAGCTTCCAGGCCACTGAGAACCTTCCCCGCCCTGCCCAGTTGGGCTCCTGCAGGAGAGGGTCAGTGGTTAGGAAGAAAAAACAAAACAAAACCCAGGAAAACACAGAGAGAATGCTCGTGGAATTTTATATAAACATTTGTCTTCCACTTGTTTTTCGAGTGTCACAAGAATCAATTTTGGAGTAAGCAGGCTACAAAAAATATACTTTTGTTTTCTAATGATATAAGCTATAAATAGAGAGGGAATAAGAAGACTTGGGAAAAAAGGGTAGGTGTTTTCTTTTACACACACACACATACATACATTTATATAAACACTATGGTTGCATAGCCTTTGTAATTCTTAAACCTAAAATTAATTTGAAAAGAAAAATGAAGGACTGGCAGCCCCAGAGCACAGAGTTAGTAATTTTTTCCCCAGCCAAGTCACGCTCTACTATTGCCAAGTGTAAGTGTTGTAAAGTTGGGCTTCCAACAAGTTATTCTTGTCCTCAAGTACTCTGCCACAAGTTTGAAAACCATCAACCCCGCCCTGGCGGGTGTGGCTCAGTGGTTGAGCGTGGGCTCATGCACCAAGAGGTCGTCAGTTCGATTCCTGGTCAGGGTACATGCCCAGGTTGTGGGCCAGATCCCCAGTTGGGGGCATGCAGGAGGCGGCCAATCCATGTTCTCTCTCATTGATGTTTCTATCTCTCTTTCCCTCTCCCTTCCTCTCTTTCTAAAATCAATAAAGAAAAAATTTTAAAACAAACACAAAAAAACCATCAACCCCATAAGTAATTTGCTATAATAAGCGAATGTTTAGAAGATGCCTGGAACAAGGTAGCTCTCAAAAATGTGTTCAGTGAATAAATGGATACTTCAAATGCAACACTTCAGACAAAACCAGCAAGTCAAAACCTCACCAAGAGGCGGGAAGAAGAGGGATTCATTCTATTGGTTGGGTGCATACAAAAATAAGTTGTTATGATATTTTGATGAAAGCTTGTCCCCCACAGAACTAGGAAGGGTCACCCAGACAACCACTAAAGGCATCCACCTTTTATCACCTTTGCTACGGAACGAATCTATTGCTTACGGCCCTAGGAAGCACTCCTCCACGGGGCCATATCCTGTTTGAATAATTTAGGCTGGGCCGTGGGCCAGCCCACACAGCGCATCTGTGCGCGCGCCTCGCTCAGCCGGCTCCATTTCCTGTGTCTCCAGCCGGCCGGCCGTTTTGCAGTCCCCTCGTCACACGGAGGGTAGAGAAAGCGCCCCTTTTCTCAAGAAGCTAAATACAGTGCCTGGTGCCTTCTTAGGCAAATGCTTCACCTGCTTGGCCAATGAGCTTCTTCTCGCAGAGGGACTAGTTCAACAGGTTTCCTTTTTCTCTCCCTCCGCCTCCTGGGTTGGGGAAAGAGGCTGTCACTTCGCTTCGGCCCTCCCCTTCCCTCCTTCGCGGCTCTGCCACGCTCGCTCGGACCAATCGTGGGCGCTCGGACGTGTCCAGGTGGGCGGCCTGGCTGCGCCCGGGCGGGCTGGGCTGCGCCCCCGACGGTGGGAGCCGGGCAGGAGGGCCGGAGCCGGGCAGCGGGCGCGGAGGTCTGAGCGTGCCCCCCACGCGGCCCGATGACCGAGCTACAGCAAGATGTGGAAGACACAAAGCCTGCCAAAGTGCCCGGGAAGAGAGAGGGCAAAGTGGGCTCAGCCCAGTGAGTATGCTCAGCCGGGACCGCCCGCGGCGGTGGCAGGCGCGCTGCCCAAACCTCGGTGCCAGGGGGCGGTCGGGGGTGGAAACAGTTTTCGGAACTTCTGCACCGACCGCCTGGAGGCTGGGGCGCCTGCTGCGGCGCCCGGGCTCGCTCTCTCCGGTTCTGTGCTGGGGAAAAGGCACGGTAGCATTTCAGGAAGGTACCGTAGCATGACGTCCGGTGGGGATGTGAATTCGGGGGGCCGAAAGCACGATTCGTGTTTTGTGATTCCCAAGGGAGGGTTGGGGGACCCATTCAGATCTCTGAGCCGGTGCCCTACTTCTTAAGGACGTGGGGGAAGACGCAGTTGTCTGGTAGACGTTACTGGTCATTAGTTTCACAATGATGTGTGTTGGTCATTTGATTCAGACCTCGAGGGTGTCTTTCTCCCATTCGCTTCACTGTTGTCCCTCCAGGGAGTGGAAAAATAGTGGAAAACATGAAATATGCTTTCTTTCCCCCTCCAAGACCGCCCGCCTTTGGTTGGGTACTTAACATTAACTTGTTTACTTAACATTAACTTGTTAGACACTTTTTTTGAGAGAGGGGGTGCAGGAGAGGCGTGGAAGAATACAATGAATATATGATAAAACATTTCAAATAGTGGGTTGTGACTTCTCCTAAGAGATTAATGGGCATAATAGGATTTGCACATTGTTTGACCTATACAACTCTTCTGGTTTAAGAAACTGAAAACTCAGATATTTTGGTCACGGGGATTAGCTTTCTGTAATGAAATGTCTTTGCCTGTACTTCGTTTTTCTTTTTTTATCCAGAAACATGATTATTTACATGATTGTTATTCCCAAACATTCTTCTTTTAAGAGTGAAAAGAATCTTTCAGCATTTGCTTATTTGCGGTCACCATAACATTGTGATATTAAGATAAATATCTGAATAAGATAGATATTAAGATGTAGTATCTAAATAAGCCCAGTTTTTTTTTATGGTACCAAGCTGCTGGGGTACCTAAAATGCTTTCTTTTTTTTTAATCCTCACCCGAGGATATTTTTACATTTATCTTCAGAGTGAGAGGGAGAGAGAGAGAGAAACATTGATGTGAGAGAGACATATCAACTGGTTGCCACCCGCACTACCCCAACCAGGGCCAGGGACAAACTGCAACCAAGGTCCATGCCCTTGGCTGGAATCGAACCTGGGACTCTTTGGTCCACGGGCTGACTGTTGAGCCAAACCAGCCAGGGCTAAAATGCTTTCTTGATAATAATATTAAAAAATGATACATTATTTTTTCCTTTTTCTATTTTTTTTAAATCCTTGCCAGAGGATATGTTTATTGATTTGGGAGAGAGAGAAACATCGATGGGAAAGAGAAACATGATCAATTTCCTCCTGTATACACCCCAACTTGGGGGTCAAACCCACAACCTAGGTATGTGCCCTGACCAGGAATCGAACCCAAAACCTTTTTAGTACACGGGATGATGCTCCAACCAACTAAGCCACCACCCGGCCGGCAGGGGCAAAGATGATAAATTATTTTAATGAAGATTCAGTCTTTATCATTCATGGTTTCAGCATTTACTGATTTTTAAAACTCATAGCCTGGTTCCACATAAAGACTTGTGTTTATAAAAACATATTTCATCTGTGTGTCTGTTGACATTTGGGCTAAAGTTTTGGAAGAAGAGCTTTTATTAGCTGCTTTGATTTATCGTTTCAAAGGCTTTGGTCATATTCTTGTCCAGTGTTGCTTTCCGTGGCTGCTCTCTCCTTTGCCTTCCCAGTTTTGTCAGCTTAAGCTGATGTTCTTTCCTCTTTATGTACAAATCGATGATGGAGAAAAATTGCTATCGGTATAACCATCACAAAATGTTGTTTTCTCACCCCAAAATAAAAACCTAACTCAATGCTAATAATTCAAGTGCAAGAAAAAGATGAGCTCTCAAATGTTAGCTATGTCCTTTGCACTCAATCATTCTTTTATAAATGTTACTCTCTGAAGAAGAGGTATTGTGGATAGTCTTATCACTATTTCATAGATGTTGGAGGGAACGGGAATGTTAGGTGGCACAAGCAAAACTGGAACCCAGGACTTGAAACTTGTAGTCCAGAACTCACTTGCAGGCAATATTTATTTAGTTGTGGTTACACAATGTAGAGTGACTCAAGTCTACCCACCAGCTACTGAGTTTCGGAATCTTCACACTCCTAGTCATCTAGATGTTCAGTTAGGGAGATTGTTTTGAATGATTGAAAAAGTCTTCTACAGTATTTGGACTAATTCCCTTAACTCAAACTGCTTTTGATGTCGGGAAAAGATTTTTGTAGATGATAAGCATTGAAGCTCAAGGTCCCAACATAGCTCTTCATGGGGAACAACCAGTTTCAAATTCATTTCAGTTCAACAAATAATGGAATACCTACTATTTGTTCCATAATGGTGGGAATGCAACAATGTATATGATACTGTATCTGCCCTTCTAGAACTTCAAGAACAGTTTTGAGAGGAGGCACATTGGTATATTACTATACTTCTAAGGACATTGGTAGCCGTTGTCACATAAAACACACAAATAAGATGCTATAAAAAGTTTGACCCAGCCCTGGCCAGTTTGGCTCAGCGGTTAGAGCGTCGGCCCACAGACCAAAGAGGCGCGGGTTCAATTCTAGACAAGGGCACGTACTTCGGTTGGGGTTCAGTCCCCGGCCCTGGTCAAAGTCATGTGGGAGGCAACCAATCGATGTGTCCCTCTCACGTTGATGTTTCTCTCCCTCCCTCCCTCCCCTTCCTACCCTATCTGAAGATAAATGGAAAAATATCCTCGGGTGAGGATTAAAAAAAATAATACTGATACTAAAGTTTGGCCCATACCAATCTCCACAGTTAGGATGTTTATCCCTTTGGGAATTGTTAAATTTGTCTTTGTTTATTGGGGGTGTTTTTGTGTTTGTTTTCCCCTACAAAGTGGTCATTTCCAGGCCTACTGAAGTCCCTTCTGCTTCAGTCTAAGATTTTAGACTTTCTCTTCCTTTGAGCTCCTAGACTCCTGCTCTGGTAACAGAAGAGTCAGTTTAAGAGGGCGGTGGATGCATTATCACAGTGTGATAATGGTGTGATAATTCCATACTTGAAATCATTTTGAGTAGCCAAATTGTCACACTTGGAAACCCAGTCTAACTTCTGTTTTGAACTTCATAACTTAGATTAACGGTCACTAAGCTCAGTGTGGAAGTTCAGTGTCCCTATGGACATTTCTATCAAGAGTGTCAGAATAGCTTGCTTTTCCCCGTTTCCCTGCATCTGAACTACACCCACGTAGGCCTCATCACCTAGAACCCAGCCTCCTAGGTAGTAATAACTGGCATTTATTGAGAATGCTTGCTGGGTGACGGGCAGTGCGCTCAGCACTTGCCATTCATTCTCATACAGAGTGAGGCAGACACCAGTGTCTGCATTTTACAAATAAGAACATTGGAGCTCTGAGAAGTTAAGCAGCGAGGCAGAGGCACAGTTAATAAGAGAGCAGCTCCAATTCAAGTCCAGGTCTCCTAACTCTGGAGCCTGAACTTGAATACTTAATTTGTACTCTACTCCAGAATCTATGATGGCCCTCCATGACCTGCTCTAAAATGCAGGGTCCTCTGCAAGAATTTAAGACCCTTAGATATCTGAACACACATAGACCATTTCAGCCTCATTTCCTAACATTAGCCAGCATGCACATCTTTTATAGCCACACAGTCACACTGACATCCCTGTTCTCAAGAGGTGATAACACAGAAGAAAAGGAACAGGCAGTGCTGAATCAAGTTCCCTTCGTTCTCTTCTCCTCAGCTCTGTTCCTTTGCTCGAGTAGTTGGTTCCCTCTCTTCTTTTTCTATGCTTCTATAAATCAACTCAAGTTTTCCTTCGTTTAAAACCTTTCCTTATCACTGGCCATAGTCATCTTTTCCTATCAGTGCTTACGTAGTATGTATGTGGTCAGCTCCATAAAATGTAGCTGCCGTTACTATTACTATTATTATTAATTATTATTATTACTATTATTATTAATTAACAGTAAATATTTATTGAACATTTAATATGTTCAAACATTTATTGAACATTTAATACGAAGTGCTGTTTAAGTTGCTAACATATATTAACTCGCATACTAGTCTAGTGTATATTAGTTAGCTTTCCCCTAAATAGATGGCAAACTCCAATGATATTTTTCCTTATTGAATTTCTCAGAGGGCCCAACACATAATTACTTTCAATAACCATCTGTTCATGAGCTGGGGAAGCTGAGACCCCATTTGCCCTAATTAAGATATATTAATATAATGTGCTTATAGCTGACATTCAGCTTGACTATCTCAGAGAAATTCCACTGTTTTAACATTTCTTAATCAGATTTTCTGTCAGCAGCAGTTAGACTTTTTAGGTACGTTTGCTTGCCTGAGAGTTGTGGCTTAGTTATTCATCTTTGTGCTAGAAGTGAGGATGCAGATTTGCTTATCACCAAAGTGCATTTTGAGACCCCTTTTCTTGCCAAGAATTGGTCATCTAGCAGCCTGTTTCCTTTTGACATCCTAGTTTTTCCCAGTACATAGACAGTTCTAACACAGCCTAACTTTTTTGACACATTTTATGAAATACACTCTTATTTCTTAAAGTCTCCGTGAACCTGATTTAGTAATAGCCAGGTTACTTTTAATCAATTTCAAATAGTATTTAAAACTAATGCTGATATATCTCTGGGGGAAATTATTTTTATTCGTATTTCAAATAATGAATTACCTTATACATAACATATGCTTGTAATGCAAATTGAATTTTTAACACATTTTAATAACTTGGGATGTAAGAATTCTAGAAATGTGTTCAACCACATACAGATGGAGAAAGAGAAGGTGGATTTGGACAACATAAACATTTACCTTGAAAGGAGGTTCTCTGGTATTATCAAGAAGTGATAATGATTTTAGGGGCATCCTTTACCTTTAAATCATGAATTCAAATAAAAATAAATTGCCTGCAGTGAAAGCATTTATTATCCAACTATCTTGTCTTTGTACATGGCATGTTGGGGGTACTTGACAAACAGAACAAGGGTTGAACTTGGGAATGGATCTTGAATTGGGAGCAAGAAGAGTAAAGACAAATAATTATTGAATATAGCTTGATTTCTTAGTGCTTACTTAACTGCAGACTTTGGAAGTGCCCATTTAGCAAGAGAATCTCTATCATATATATTATGTCTATATTATTTATCTTCTGTTTGTGTGTATTTGTAACATACTTTTTTTGAATTTTAATTTTCAGGTCCCTAGCTCTTACAGATTACCCCATGCACTCTTTAATATAAGATTTGGGGTAGGAAGGAAAAATTATAATATATTAATTTTTTTTCTTTATTGATTTTAGAGAGAGTGGAAGAGAGAGGGAGAGAGAGATAGAAACATCGATGAGAGAGAACATCAATTGGCTGCCTCCTGCATGCCCCCTACTGGGGATTTGGCCCTCAACCTGGGCATGTGCCCTGACCAGGAATCGAACCGGCGACCTCTTGGTGCATGGGTCGATGCTCAACCACTTAGCCACACTGGCTGGGCAAAATTATAATATATTTAAAGTATAAAAATTATATTAAGGTAAAGCCATCAGTGGAGGAGTTTAAAACGATGGAGAAAAACAAAGTGTGTTCTGGTTTAAATGTTTTGAAAAGAAATTCAGTGAACCAAATCAGTTCTAGGAGATTGCTGCTTTATTGAGGCAGCACGTCAGGTTGTTAAGAATAAAGCCTCTAGGGGACTAGGATTTTAAATCTGACTTTCCATCTCCTAGAAGTGTGACCCTGGCAAGTTACTTAGCCCTTCTCATTCTCAGGTTCATCATCTGTAAAGGGTGCTGCCCATGGCAGCTGTTCCATATAGGCTCACTTTGAAGTTTAAATGGGAAATGTAAGAGCTGCACTTTGCGTGGTGCCCGACCAGCCATCTCTCCTAGCCCGTAGCTCTGTTGGTCCTCACTGTTGAGGATCTGGGACTTCCTGTGGGATGGAGGTGGGGGGCTGACATAAAAGGTAATTAAACTAAATAGTGAAAATTCAAAACTCCGCAGTCGCACCAGGGTTCTGTTGAGTGAGCCTTTGTTCAGTCAGTTCAGCCTGAGGACACTTGTGACAGCATCTGAGTATTGCCATGAATCCGGTGGCTTTGTGGTGTCTAGTTTATGCTAAAAGGATGTCATGCCATCACTACTTGCTAACCTGCCAGCTTGTTTATATCTGACTGACTGGTTTGGCACTGTTCCATCTGTCACCCACTACTTTTACCTACAACCTGTTGATTTCCACACCCTGCTTCCCGGCTCCTCATCTTCAAACGGCTGAGTTTTTTCCATTTACTGGTCCAATAGAACCCTCTTTTAACATCTTTCTACTTCTTTAAGTGCTCAGTTTTAGGCACCAAACACATTTTCAAATGGCATAAAGCAGAGGTGCTGGTGGGGGACTCCTCCGCAACCACCTTAATGACTACGCTTTCTTCGTAATGGAAGTATTTTTACCCAAATCTGAGTTTAGTTACCCGTAGAAGAGACGCACAACCAACTGCAACCGCATTCCCTAAGGTGAACTAATTTACATGCGCTCTCTCATTGGTCCCTCCACGTACGCCTTGGGTCCCCGCGTTCATAATGTGACGTGATGCCTCAAGGTGCAGATTACTTTCTTGAGACATCTTTGACATGTCATAAAATTTTTGTTGATTTGCTTTTCCTTATTATATCCACCTTCCAGCATACATATAAGTGTGTTGGACTTGGCGAATGGGCTTGTCATGAGGATTAAACATGATCATACCGTACCCCCTGCATACCATACGAGAGCTCAATACATGGACATTATTCTCATAGATCACTTTTTCCCAAACTTCTTTGCAGAATAGTTATCCATCAGTAAAGTAACCCACACAGTTTTAAATTGACATTAATAGCCCTGGCCGGTTTGGCTCAGCGGTTAGAGCGTCGGCCTGCGGACCAGAGAGTCCCGGTTCGGTTCCCGCTAAGGGCACGTACCTCGGTTGCAGTTTGTCCCCGCCCTGGTTAGGGTCGTGTGAGTGGTAACCACTCGATGTGTCTCGCATCGATGTTTCTCTCTCTCCCTTCCTCTCTCCTTCCAGCTCTGTCTGAAGATAAATGCAAAAAAAATGTCCTCAGGTGAGGATAAAAAACAAAAACAAACAAACAAACAAAACTGCAAAGAACCTCAGAAATATGCTAATTTTTACATCTTTGCTATTAAGAATTATTATCTCAAAACAGTTACCTTGTGAGCCTACAAATTATTTTGAAACCCCAAGTGTATAGTGTTGGAAAAAAGTGTATTGTAAATTGAGTGAAAAACTAGTTCATCATGACAACTTTTATCACTGTATTGTTTCCATAATTCATCGGCAAATAGCTCCTTATTTGATTCTCATGACTTAAATATTGTGCTCCATGCTTTATATAACACAATGTGATGCCCTGAGAGCCTGTATGAACTGTCAAGAATGTATTTCTTTCCCTCCCTCTCTCTTCTGTAGTATATAAATTTGGACTAGTTTTGACATGAAGTTGGTAGATTTCCTATGCTTTTCCTTGATATAATCAGATTTTTTTCTGAAAATTTTACCCCAAAAAATCGTATTTTTTCTGACTCATATTCTAAAATCACACAATATCAGACTTATGAGAGAGGAATAAACATCCTATGAGCTAGGAGAAAGACAACATTTAACAACTGATAATGACCAGAGACGTTTGCTCGTGTTCTCAAGTGAATTTACTGAGTAGTTGTGTGTGGGGCATCTTGCTGAGTGTCAACAATCACCGAGATGAAGGAAATAAGGCCTTTGCCAAAAGGAAAATAGAGTAGAGGAAAGGAATATTTTGTTTGGAGATTTGATGTTCTTTCAAAGAGAGTAGGTATCTCCAGGAATGATATCAAAGCCCAGCTGAGATGGGTAATACTGTTGCTCTGCACTCTAGATACTGCTCAGAGTGCTCTTACATATATGCATGTAGTGAGTTAGGTGTTGTTATCCCACTTATGCATAGCAGAGACACAGTGACTTGCCCAAGGTCATAACGGCTGTTGAAGTGTTGAGCCTCCTAAAATCATTCCTAAGCAACCTCACTAGATTTAGGAGGACCAAAGATGCGGACGGCAAAGTGGCTCCCATTAAGGGTCCGTGCATCCTTGGGTAGATCTCTTAACTTGTAAAGGTCAGTTTTCTTAACTCTAAAACTAAGACTCATTTCCTTTCTACAGATCTAACACTGAAGGCTTCTCATGTTCTGTAGAGGACAGGGCAGAGAGAGCACCTTTAGCTATCACTTGGGCACTGATGCTTTCTCTGTGCATTGTCAGACACGGGTGCCTGTCTGGATGCTTCTGTGTTCATCTGTGTTTGGACCTGACAGTAGGGAACTTAACTGTTTCGGCTGCAGCTTTTCGCTGTGATTTGCACAGCAGTCATTCATAGATTCCGGTTTTTAAAAACACAAGTACAAAGTGCTTTGCCCAGGGACAGAGTGTTTCAACAAAGTAATGTGACTGATTTGTTTAAAAAGCATGTGAGGGCTGTCTCTTAAGTAGTTACTGAAGGAACCCGAGAACCTCTCCAAAAATGCTGCTGTTTCACAAAATCTTTGTGAAAGTCTTCTTGTGGAGGTACTTTCAAAGCCTAGCGCCCATTCTTTGAATACTCATGAGGTTGGCAAACCCCCTTCCTTTGGGAATAAATTCAATTTTGGAAACAGTCCGAAGCCAAATTTGCTGAATAAGGTGGATAAGAATAGTTTAAATACCTTTAACTTCATTATGGAAAGAGTAAGATGTAATAGTTATTATTCTGCCCTAAAAGCATTTTGTGTGTATTTATACTATACCCAGGTAGGATTGAGCATATCATAAGCATTAAAAAAAAAATACTTTGAGGATGCAAACGTCATGCATCATAAGTCTTTTTCTTGAGGAGTATACCGTATGTATATGGAAAACACAATTTTTGAAAACATTTCCATGAATTTGGACCGTGAAAGTTCAGCTATTACAGTCTTCCTGTACTGTCGTCGCCTTCATCACACAGGTGGGATGTGTTTACAGATTACATTGTTTCAGATCCCCTCTCCATATCGTAGTTGTTTCATTGCATGCAAGGCCCTCCTCCTGACTTGCCCACATGGAAGCCATCGATGACCGGCACGAAGCTTTCGTGTTTTTGTTGAAGCATCACCTGCTCATGAATATCGGTGAGCTGAGTGGTGTACTGCTGGTAAGTCCCTGAGCACACCAGCTTGTTCAAGCACATTTTCCTATTCCCTGTTCTTGACTTTTGGTCAGAATGGATTTACTAGCACAGCATTTTTATCTGAGACCTGATTTTAATACTGTATTGTTCCATAAATTTTGTGTGGTATGTCTCCACTCTTCTCTAATCCAGTGTAATTCAACAATCATTTCCCTACCACTTACTCTGTGCTGGGAAGACAAGGCTGAAAAAATGGGTGCAATGCCCGTTAGGAGCTGCCAGTATGGGGAGAGGAGACCAGGATGCACACACACACATGCACACGCACACACACGCACCACGTGATAAGAATTCCACAGTAGTTATCAGCTGCTAATGGGAATGGAGATGTAGCAATTATTTTTCTTAAGGTGAGCTGAGCTAAGAGGTGATACAGGACGTGAGGTTGATGAGTAAGAAAGTACTTGGCCTCCGCTGGACGGAGAAGATCGTTCAGCGAGGGAAGAACCAGGACAGGTTACTTGAAAGTTCAACTTCGTACTTTTGATGAGCACTTTGGGTCTCCCGTGGCTAGACTGGTTGGGGCGGGAGGACTGGCAGCTAGAGCCGAATGGGAAGGATTTGAGCCCCCATTCAGAATGCTCCTCCTCGCTTTGTTCTCTTTGCTCGTTTCAGGCTTTGGCTCTACTACTGATTCTTTGAAACTTCAGGGAAATCATTCCGCCTGGTCTTCAGTTTCCTCCCCTGTAAAGAGAGAGGGCTGAATGACCTGATTTGTTACCTCCCTTCCAACCTGAAGAGTGCGAGTCTTTGAAGAACCTGCCCTACTTCTCTGCTCTCCTTTGTGTAAAGAATTCTGTCAGGCTGAACAAACGAGGAAAACATTTTGAATATGAATAGAATCCTTGCTTTGGCCTCTTTTATTATTTTTCTTTTATTTCTTTCCCTGGGTAAACCTATACCTGGTTAACGCAGGACTGCCACTGGAACATACCTAACTATCCTCTTACGCGTTTATAGATACACGTCAGCATTCATGGTGCATTCAGACAACCCTGCCTGACCATTTGGCTGCAGAGGACAGGCGCACCGTGCCTGCTGGACCATCACAGTAGAAGTATCTTAATGTAATATAACCATTTGTGTTACAGGTTTTACATTAAGTTATTTTACATCAAATAACTTAATGTAAAACCTATAACACAAATGGGGACCAAACTCACAGTACAATTGCCAGTTTTTCCAGTATAATTCAGGTCTGAAAATAATCATATATTGCACTTACAAAATACAGTTGAAACCCAGCTGGTGTGGCTCAGTGGTTGAGCATCAACCCATGCACCATGAGGTCACCGGTTCGATTCCTGGTCAGGGCACATGCCCAGGTTGTGGGCCCAATCCCCAGTGGGAGGCATGCAGGAGGCGGCCAATCGATGTTCTATCTCATCGATGTTTCTATCTCTCTCTCCCTCTCCCTTTCTCTCTCTAAAATCAACAAAGAGAAAAAAACTATTTAAAAAGATGCAGTTGAAGTTTAACAAAGTTTTTTCCTCAGAAATGAAGTCAGGGAGACTAGCTTACCACTTCAGTTTTATAATTATCACAGCAATTTTAAAGCATTTTATGTTCTTTAAAATACTTTTATTTACATCAGCAGCTGAATGTAACACATTTTTTAGGACCTGCCAGCGTTAGGCCCTGCGCTGTGGATTAAGGATGTCGGGATGTATCAGACGTGGGCCCTGCTGTCAAGAACATCAGAGCAGCCCTGGCCGGTTTGGCTCAGCGGTTGGAGCGTCGGCCTGCGGTCCAGAGAGACCCGGTTCGGTTCCCGCTAAGGGCACGTACCCCGGTTGCGGTTTGTCCCCGGCCCTGGTTGGTCGTGCGGGTGGTGGCTGCTCGATGTGTCCCTTTCACGTCGATGTTTCTCTCTCTCTCTTCCTCTCTCTCCCTCTTCCTGTCTCTCCCTCCCACTCTATCGGAACAAAAAATGAAAAAATGTCCTCGGGTGAGGATAAAAAAAAAAAAAAGAACATCAGAGCAGTTTCCACTGTAATTCGAGCGAGATCTTAATATGACGTTAAATGTGAGTTTCAGTCTCTTACGATAAATAAGAATGTGTACAGGCATTTTTTAGAGAATAGTGGAGAACAGACTAGCCCAGTGTGGGCCTGAGTAAAGACTTCGTGGAAGAATGATAGTACCTAAGGAGGAATAGGGGTCAGCCCCACCCCCCGCAGAGAGAGAGAGAGATCCAGAAGTGATAGTCTACAAGTGATGTGAAACAGCCTGGTGACTGTGGGGAACTAATATTACTAGAACATAAAATGTGTGATAGACCGGTGGCAACGCACGATGTAGGGGCAGTAGATTGGAGGAAGGTCACAGTGAATGACCTTTTATGCCCTGAGAAGGAGCTCAGACTTACCCATAAGACAAAAGGACCCATTGAAGGGTTTAGCCAAGGATATGATAGGTTTGAGTTTTTTAGAAATGACTCCAGTAACAAGGTTTAAGATAGGATGATTTTATTTTTTATTTTTAGAACAAAATAGGAAGCAGGGATTGTCTGGCTCTGAGACAACACAGGTGAGATTGTATTTTAGTAGGAAAAAATGTGGGGAGAATCGGTTTGAGAGATGTCAGGGAAGAAACTGGAGGACCAGGTAATGGATTGGCTCGATGGAGGGAGGAAGCCAGATGACTCTGTTTCTGTCCAGGAAGGCTGTGTGGATTGTGAGCGATGCCACTGATTAAGCCATGGGAATAGGAGGAAAAGGAGATTTGGGTATTAAAAGGATGAGCTCCCTTTTATAAAAGTTGAAATTGGTATGGAAGTCTGTGCTATAGTAAGAAATATATTTGGTCTTTGTCCCCCGTTTCTGGCAGGGAACCCCTAACATTGGAATTCCTGAGTGATTGGACTGTCTTTTGTTTTCCTAAGTAGTCCCTTTTCATCACACCTGAGTTTATGCTAATGAGGTGATTTAGGGTGAGGCTCCTAGGTAGCGTCAGGATGGGGCAGGTCACCAGAAAGGACAGGTGTTCAGAGGTCGGGAACTCTCAGCCCCACCCCCCACTTCCTGGGAAGGGAGGTGGCCTGGAGGGTAAGTGCTGTAAAAACTCTTGAACAACAGGAGTCGATGAGCTTCCAGGTTGGTGAACCAATGGAAGTGCCTCGAGGACAGGGCATCCAAAGGGGCGTGAAAGCTCCAGAGCCCACAAAATTGACTTTAGTTTTTGAACCTCAAGTGAATTAATGCAAAAACAATTAGAAACAAGAGTATCCAATAAGATGGCTGATTCCCAGAAATAAATTTTACATCAATTACCTTTCTCACCCGCAATAACAAATTTAAAAAAATAAATTGGAGGGAAAGGTACAGACAAGCAACAAAAAATGTAAAATACCCAGAAATAAATTTGATAGGACATAAAATAAAACAGCACACCTACTAAAGGAGACAACCTAAATGGAGAGGTTTACCTTCTCTAAAAGCAAAACTTGGCATTATAAAGATAGCTGTGTCCCTTCAATTCATAAATTCAGTGCAACCAAACAAATCTCAGTGACTCTAAGAAAACATGACAGGATGAGCCTAAAATTCTTCTGAAAAAATAAGCACATAAGACTATCCAGGCCGAATCTAAATGACAGAAGACACAGTCACGATGTAGCCTCAAACTATAGGATTTACATTTAGCACATTGACCCCTAATCTCGTCTTTAGCCACCTTCTTTATCTCAGTATTTACATCAGTCATAATTTTGACACAAACTCATTCAAAACCCTATTTAAAATGCATTATCCAAGGTGTATTCAAATGTATGCATTATAAAACTTCCAGGTTTTTTGTGAACCTCCTGCTTAAAATCCTTCCCTAAACATTTACTTGAGATCTGCTCTACTTTAAAATATTGTGCTTAACTGTTGTCTCAAAATCCAATGTTCCTTCTCTTTTTAAAAGAACTTTAAAATAAATTAACATCGCCCTGGCCGGTTTGGCTCAGCGGTTAGAGCTTCGGCCCTCGGACCAGAGAGTCCCGGGTTCGGTCCCCGCTAAGGGCACGTACCTCGGTTGCAGTTCGTCCCCGGCCCCGATTGGGGTTGTGTGGGTGGCAGCCACTCAATGTGTCTCTCTCACATCTATGTTTCTCTCTCTCGCTTCCCCCCTCTCTCCCTCCCACTCTGTCTGAAGATAAATGCAAAAATGTCCTCGGGTGAGGATATAAAAAAATAAATTAACATCTATGATTATAAGAAGCCTGTTGTAGTGACCTTGACAACTACAGATTATTGTAGCAAATAAAACAAAAATCATCAGTAATTGTAGCTCCCAAAGAAAACTCAAAGATGGTTTGCATTTTGATTCTGGATATTGCATTTCACTAATACAGACACGTCATTCCTGAAGGCAGCGTTATATATTCGTCATTAAGGGGAATTATTTTTCTGGAAGTGCTCATTTCTGCTGATAAATGTACCATTCTCGTGCTAACATTGCTGGGTGAAAGAAACAAAAGTGATTCATTGGCTTCCCACTTGGCCCAATAATCTGGACTTGGTTCACACTCAGCTCAGTAGTTCCAGAACTTTAGTGGGTATAAGACTTAGTAGGTCTTAAAAGGGCCTGAAATAGGGCTGAGAGGGTGCATTTTTATGTCACTCTTCCCCCGGCCCCAGGAGGTTCTCTCTGACGTAGAAGCTTCTTAGGCCTGACTTTGAGAACCACTGGTTCATGGAGTTCACAGACTGAAACCATATGTCTCAGACACACCTAAAATGACCTTTTTTCTCCACCATGAAGGAGAGAAAAGTTCTTCAGCCTTGTTTGTGTTCTCAGTCCTGGTTTTGGTAAGAGCTATTTCAGTCTGTGTATTTGCGTCTCGAGCCAGGGGCCCCTGAATTAGTTAAAAGAAAACAGGGCCCCTCCAGGCAAAACTTTGAGGCTGTTGAACCCGCTCACATCCTCTGTAACACATCTTCTCTATCTCCAGAGGCCCTTTACCCAGGTCACCTACTGCGGCCCAAGTGGCAACGTTGACACAGTTGACGTCTTTCCTAAAGTTTCTTTTTTCTGAAGTTTCTTTTGCTGTCCTCCTCCATGAAACCAGCTTTCTCTCCGCTGTGATGGAAAGATGCCACCAGTGACTTCATGCATTTGTGTTGTTACATTCAGATCAGCAAAAGACAGAGATGCCTTCCAATTCCCTTAACCCTAATCCTGGCTTAACCTTTTCAAAGATTATTCCAAAGAAACAGAGATGGAACGAATTGGGGTGAGGGCTGGGGTCATGCAGGGTTGTGATGAGGGAATTCAGGTAGACTACAAAAGAGGGGCCCTAGCCATCATCTCCCAGAACTGGGCAAACCATACTCTGCAGAAAACTGCCTTAAAAATAATAGCTAGCACCCCGGCTGGTTTGGCTGAGCGGTTAGAGCATCAGCCTGCGAACCAAAGAGCTGCGGGTTTGATTCCGGTCAAGGGCACATACCTCAGTTGCGGTTCATCCCCAGCCCTAGTCGGGTCATGCGGGAGAAAACCAGTCGATGTGGCTCTATCACATCGA
Source organism: Tadarida brasiliensis (assembly GCA_030848825.1). Classification (NCBI taxonomy): domain Eukaryota; kingdom Metazoa; phylum Chordata; class Mammalia; order Chiroptera; family Molossidae; genus Tadarida; species Tadarida brasiliensis. Next base: position 73,131,457 of record CM061258.1, read on the forward strand.
CGTTTCTCTGTCTCTCTCTCTCTCTCCCTCCCACTCTATCTGATAATAAGTAGAAAAATATCCTCGGATGAGGATTAAAAAAACAATAATAATAGCTGGCTTTACAGCTTAGGAAAGACCTTTCTTCAGTGGCTGTTCTAAGGTAATCTGCTTGTTTGATATCTGAAGCCATTCAAGGAGAGGATAGGCATCATTGTTACATAAGAGCTGTTTCTCATGAACATAATTCTGTAGGTTTTTGTTCTACAAATTGGCAAGAACCTCTCACGTAGATAAGGGGCAGGTTCCATTGTGGCATATATTTATAATTGACAGATTATGAGAATCTCATCTTTTGAGAGAACCTATCTTTGCCCTAGAACTTCATATTTTGTTTCAAACCCACAAACTGCTTTCTTTTCTAGATAGGTGCAGAATTGTCACTTTTCTCTGCTCACAAGGTCTGACCTAAGGCTGCGAATTCTCAAAGGCAAAATGAGCCTGCGTGTGGGAAAGCCCCGACAGCCTCCAGGCGGCACAGCCCAGCCTCTGACGACGCGGTGCCGATGGGCCAGAGGAAATGGGCGGCTGAGCTATCACTGCGTGTGCTGCTGCTCAGGTTTCTGTCAAGACTGTCCCTTGGGTGTGAGCGGGGACATGCACAGGCAGGATACAGGTGTGGCTCCACCATCCCACCTAGATGGAGGCATTCTGCTCACAATTACAACTAGCTTCATGCTGACCCGTGTGATGGTGACTCTCTTTTCCTTCCTCCCCAAGAAAAGTTAATCTGGCCCAGAAATCGCGATCAGGAATGTCATGTCTGTTTCTCCTCTGCTCAGAGTAGTCAGAGCAGCGAGGCTCCCAAATAAAAGGACGTGAACACATCAAGGTAGGTACCTGCTGTTGCCAAGCTGGCCCAGTAAACTAATTCGGGCAATGTGACCTCTCCCAAATCCCACCGGGCACTCAAATAATGTGCCTAGAGATGGGGTATTCCACTTTAATCCTAAATACTAGAGAAGAAGAAAATTTTTCTTCTAGCCCTTTGAGTTCTTAGCTGAAACTCCTACAATTTGTAGTGTCCTCTGCTGTGATGACTCCGTCCTCTCTGCTTGATGAAACTCCCAGGGAGGGATTTAGAACAGTCGAGTTCCTTTTGAAGGATCTGACCTCAGGCAGATCGGAGCTCTAAATAACCAGTATACCCAAGTGGCATCTTCTGGGGTGGCATGTCTTGCTACTCGTCAACAATAATACAGAATGCTAATACCTTCCCTGAGGAACAGCTAGATTTCACTTATTTTTTAAATCGATTACCTTGTTAATCCTTTTCGGGTTTGATATTGGTATTATGTTTTTCCTTTTTTTGTTAAAAAAGAGAAAGAAAGAAAGCCCTAACCGGTTTGGCTCACTGGTTAGAGCGTCGGCCCAGGAACCAAAGGAATCACAGGTTTGATTCCTGGTCAAGGGCACGTACCTGGGTTGCAGGTTTGATCTCTGGCCCCGGTTAGGGGCATGTGGGAGGCAGCCAATCAATGTATCTCCTCACATTGATGTTTCTCTCTCTCTGTCTCTCTCTCTCTCTCTCTCTCTCTCTCTCTCTCTGTCTGTCTCCCCCCCTCCCTCCCTTCCACTCTAAAAAAATTGATGGAAAAATATCTTCAGATGAGGATTAACAGAAAAAAGAAGGGAGGAAGGAAAGGAGGGGGGAGAGGGAGAGAAAGAACGAAGAAAGAATCCTTATTTTCTGGAGCTACATACTACAACAGTTAAAGATGCAGAGATAATGGGATTTGCTTCTAAATAAATAGGTGGGAGGGGTGGGCAAGGATCCAGATGAAACAAGATCCCTGTGAGTAGATACTCATTCTTTTTTGTATCTCACACAATTATCATAGTAAGTGGTTGGAAATTTTTCTAATCATTTATGAAAATAAGTGGGTACATTTTTTTTTTTAATCCTCACCCGATGATATTTTTCCTTTTATCTTAAGATAGAGTGAGGGGGGCGGGGAGAGAGAAACATTGATGTGATAGAGACACATGGACTGGTTGCCTTCCGAATCCCCCTGACCAGGGCCGGGGACCGAACCGCAACCGAGGTACATGCCCTTGACCAGAATCAAACCCACGACTCTTTGGTCTGCAGGCCGATGCCCAGCCACTGAGCCAAATCAGCCAGGGCTGAGTACTTTTACTCACTCAGTCAGCCAGGACATAAATTAAGTATTAATCCCCAAAAAGTAGACCAGTCTGACTTTCTCTGATGAAATCTATGACTGATCTTCAAACATTGCCCCTATTCCTCGCCACCGCCTAGTTTCATGGGTCGTAGAGACATCCCCTAAGCTCCTTCACCCAACATTTTTTCAATGAAAAGAAGAAGAAGAAGAAAGGATGTGTTTTCTGAACTCAAGCTTAAGGTGACAAAGATCGGCTCCATACATACAGCCCATAACACATGCCATGGGAGGGCGGGCCTGGTGTGGAGGCGGGAAAACCGGCCTCTCAATCAGACGCTGAATTATGATAAACATCCCTTGCGAAGATGCCACTCCCAGAAACTGCATTGGGCTACTCATACGAAGACAGATTTTGGAATAGATTCTCCTCCTTGAGCCTTCTCTGCGTTGTGCCAGAGGTGTAAAATGAAGAAAAGCAATCCTGCTTTCTTCCAGTTTCTGGGAATGGACTGTATCTAAGCATTGCCCTTTGAACTCCGGTCTGAGGGCCCCTCCCAGCATTAACCAGGAGCTCCCTTGGCCTTAGCGAGGCAGCCTCCACTACCTTTCACCCGGTTTCGTGGGAAGAAGCAGTGAAGCTTCCTCAAGGAAAAGGTTCCTTCTTTACCCACAACCTTTGCGGGACGGCTTTGTCAGGTCTTTGGGAGGACTGGAAGCTGGGCCATTGCCTTGCTAAAACTGCCCCTGACTTGATCAGTCTGTGCGTGCCAGAACACGATCCAAACCCCAGTAGAAAACATCTCCGGCCTTTCCCATGCCAGTCTTCCCAAGTCAAGGAATTTGAAGTGAAGCACATCCCTTCCTGTTGCTAATTTTACTGTCTGGTGTTGCCAAAAAGGGCTCTGGGCTGGAATCAGAATGCCTGGCCTCTGGTGCTGGTTTAAGGAACATGAGTACTTAAGGCAGCGGTTCTCAACCTGTGGGTCACGACCCCTTTGGGGGTCGAACGACCCTTTCACAGGGGTCGCCTAAGACCATCGGAAAACACATATTTCTGATGGCGATACATAACAGTAGCAAAATTACAGTTATGAAGTAACAACGAAAATAATTTTATGGTTGGGGGTCACCACAACATGAGGAACTGTATTAGAGGGTCGCGGCATTAGGAAGGTTGAGAACCACTGACTTAAGGGAAATGAGGGGAGCACCTTCCCCCTAGAGATAGACGTTATTAGACCCACACCCTGCCCTCCAGGGGCTTGGTCTAAGGAGGGAAAGACAAGTAAACGGTAGCCCATTCATAATTTAAAGCAAACCCCATGTTAAATCGTGCAGTTGCCATGGCAGTCATACCTTAGAGGGTACTGAGGAGGACATTTAAAAAAAGGAGGGTCAGTCCTCAGGGCACAGAAGAGGCTGGGGAAGGCTTCCTGGAGGAGGAGGCCCCAGCCAGAGCTGAATCTTGGAAGATGAGCAGTGCTTGCCAGGGCCAGGGCAGAGGGCTTGGGCAGCCTGAGCACAGGGTTGGAAGCTTGACAGAGGTTAAAAGCCAGCGAGGGAGGTTCCACATTGCACAGGGCCTCCAGTACTCAGATTCAGCTTTGTCCTGCAGGCAGCGGAGAACCAAAAGGGTTTTATGGGGTGGGGTTGGGAGAAGATGTGAATATCATATCATATTTGGGCTTTTCAAAGATCACAGAGCTAAGGGATTTTCCATATAGACGGAGTGCGGTGAGACAGTAAGAGGAAGTGTCACAGATGAGGTAGGGAGGTGCAGTGGTTTGGGCTGGAGGACCTGACATTGAGGACCCTCGCTAAGCCAACAAAACTGGGAAAGAACGGGAGGGGGCTATACGTGGAAAATATCAAGGAGGTCAAATCCACAGGTCTTGGTATGAGAGTAATGGAGGGTCCCGTCACAGATTGCTGTGTGGTTCCTCGACGGTCTGTTTATTTGTGAAATACGGATGACACCTCATAAAATTGGCGTGAGGGCTGGTATGATATCGTGGTGTGGGTGTGAATGTTCTTTGAGGACAGCAGTGCAAAGGTAAAGTCATCTGGAAAGTCCAGTAGGAAGGAGTGGCAGGGAAGAGGCAGAGAACAGGTGTTTTCCAAAGGAATAGAGTGTCAGCACAGGCAGAGAAAATACATGTTTGCCATGGGAGAAACTGAGAACAAGAAGTGAGAATGTTAGACGTAACATTTATTAAAATCTATTGCGATTCACTGCTTATTTCCTTGAAAAGGGTAGTAATTGTCGTGTATAAGTTACATATTCTGGTTCTGTCCTGTGCAAGTTTATTGTCTTTAAAGTAGCAGGATAAACATTGTTCTTCAACAGCCGTGAAGAGTTGTTTGTTCTATAATTATTCCATATTTTGATACCTATAACAACAATTATATATAACATAATATAAAATATGATGATATATGGTATATTATTTATACCATATATGATATGTTGTGATATAAATATTTAATAATTCCATATTGTTGACAGTAATATGTACAAAACACAGGGACAGATTCCAGGGGAAAACAAATATAGATAAGAGACAGTTAATAGGTTTACTTTCTTTAAAAAAAGTTTTTTTTTAATGTTTTGATTTTTTAGGGAGAGAGGAAGAGAGAAACATCAGTTGGCTGCCTCATGCATGCGCCCTACTGGGGATCGAGCCCGAAACTTGGGCATGTGCCCTGACCAAGAATCGAACCGGGACCTCTCAGTCCATGGGACGATGCTCCATCCACTGAGCCACACCAGCTGGGCAATAGGTTTACCTTCATAAGTAGGTTACATTAACACTTTCAACCTTACAACTTGAAATAACTAAAAATGTACTCTTTTTTTATTTTTTGCCATAGGATAGCATGAACTGTTCTTTCAAGTAAGTGTATCTAGTTTGAAGTGTTTGGGTTAAACCAAAGCCTTTTGCAGAAACCTGTATTCTCTAACATGTAGATAACCTGTTTTTATAAACTGACAGTACCTTTCTTCTCTAGAAGTTGAGTCCCATTAATTTTTCATGAGAAAGAATCTAGGTTTTAATAATACATAGCATTTCAGCAAAGAGAATTTTCACGGGTGCTCGTGACAGCCCTGCGTCCCACGCCCACTGTGGTCACTGTGGGTGATGTGGCGGGAGGTGGGGAGCTGACTTCTGGGAAGTTCCTGTGGCAGCCCATGGACACCCTGAGCCGTCCTCACGCACATGCAGGTCTGAGCCATGGCGTCAGACCCCAGGAGATAGGGAGTCGTGCTGCCCAGTTTGAGTTGGGGGCAAGCAGAGCAAAGACAGGTTCCTGGAGCGCTCTCTGGTGCTAGTTTGAACTGTCGTGGCAACTTTAACTCTGCTGCAATGCCCACACCCCTTGGTCTTTTAGCTCTCTGGCCTTTGAGCCCCCTCCCCCACATGGGAGAGGAGAGTTCCAGGAATGAAGGGTGGAAAGGGGAGAGGGCGCTTTCGTCACCGCAGCCAGGGTGCAGGAGGCAGCTCCCACCTCCGGTGCTGGAAGTCCAGAAGGCTGCTCGACAGCTGAGGGCCAAAGTAGCACAGCTCGTCTCCATGGAGACAGGGGGTTCTCAAAACAAAAGCAAACACTTCTCTCTTCGCAAGTCAGCTTCTAAAAGGCCCTGGGGTTTTTTTATTGTTTTTTTTTTTTTTTAAGCCTTAAATGTTACTGTGCTATTAATAGGTCAAATCTTCCCTTCTAGCTAAGTACATGTATTTCTGGCATGATACATTCCTTCTCCAAATAAAAGTTGTCATAGGTGTGGTAACAAGAAAAGGGAAACTTAATTCAAGAGGAAATGTGTTAACACAAAGGAGTGTTCTGCCCATGGAGTTTACTAGGGGTGTCTGTCTCCCCCCCTTTTCCCTCTCTCACTTACCATCTAGTCTTCATTCCTGCTCTTTCGTGAACAAGTACCTCTGACTCGGGTCTCTCCGACGTGACTCCCTTCCAGTCCCCATCTATCAGAAGACATACAATGATTTTCTCAGGAGTATCATTTTCATAAAGCCTGGCTCGTCCCCGGCAACCATGGCGGGGCCCGATTTTCTCTCATAAATCCAGAACTCCTCTGCTCAGTGGCACCCGTGTCCCTCCACCCCTGTCATTTAGACCTCTCCCGGTCATTCCTGACATACGAGGTACTTGTTCTTTCCTTTGTCCTTCCTTACACACTGAATCTTTTTATGACTTCTGCCTCAAGCCCTCATCCTGCCAATGTTGTGCGATCCCTGGTCCTCTGTCCCTTTAAGGGGGGGCTCTACATGCTGTTCTCGGTGACGGACCCCCATGTAGTTGTGAAAAATCCAAATGGAGGCATTAACATTTTTTATTCTGGGTTTTAACGGGGTTGGTATAACCGTGCCTTTTGTTTCTTGTGTGTGCTTAATCTCTTCGTTTCAACGGCAAATCTATTGAGAGCAGGGATAGTCCTCAGTGTCCAACTGGCTGTTCATCAAGGGTATGGGATCCCTTTGGCGCAGAGGTGCTTAAAAATCGACCAGATTCCCCTTTGAAATTGTTACCTGTGGCCTTACCCAAGGCTACGGGAGAGAACTTCTGACTTATTCTTAAGTTCTAAGGTTCCTGCTCCGGGCAGTAGGCGTTGTTGTGAATTTGACCAGTTGCAAGTTTGGTTTATGCAAACATCTTCGCTTCCTTTTATCATTCAGAACTGTCCTTAATTCCAAATGGCTATTTCAGTGTGTCGCATGGCTTATTTTTTTCTATATTACCTCCCCCCAAATATTTGCAATGATCCAATTGCTTTCTATAATCTAGGTTTTCATGTATAGTTATTTCTAAAGCACCTGAGGTACTTTTCAATCTTATTTGATATTTATGATATTTTGACTATGTGCCATGATAGCTAAAGAAGTTAATATTATACTTTCTGTAAATTTTTCCTGGATTTCATGCCCTGTTCTTTTGCATTCCTCTCTTTCTGTTTTGGTAAGTTTTTCATTCTACTTTTAAAATCTAGTTCTTCCCCAAACACATCCTCCAGGCCAAACAGCTTAATTGAATAGGTGCCCTCTGATATATCTGACGTATATGAAAAGTGGCTTATTTTGACATTCAGCAATTGCTGGTTTTGAAGAACAGCTTCAAAAAAGGAGTGAAGATAGAAATACAAAAAACATTTAAAGTCCCCACCCCTGAGAAAATTATATTCTGGTTTGAAGGCGATGTATTAAATCTATATTTGTAGAAATGTTGTTAGCACTGAGCAGTACAACATACCGAATACTGTCTACATGCTGAGGCTGTAAATAGCAAGAAAGGAACTCGTACAAGAGCATCCGTCTACCTTTCCTGGGAATTGGAAAAGTCGGTTACTGCCTCCTTGATGCATATTCTTGTCACTTTCTTTTGTTGTTTTCTAATGATGCTTGGCCTCAAAATACCACTGCTGAGAAGTTTTTTAGTTGGATTATGATTTTTCTTCCAGCAGTGGGGACAGTGTGACCAAGTTTCCATATGGTTTCAAATCATTGCTCACCTGACGATCGGCTTGAAAATGAAGCTTGTACACATGGTGATTCCGTGAAAGGGACACTGAGAAATGGCCACCCTCTCCCCTCTCCCACCTTCAACACTGCCCTCTTCTGGAAGATCTCACAGATCTCGGGAAGGAGTTCACCCCATAGCCTTTGAGACAGAATTCAAGCCCAAGCCCTTTATTACATGCTGAGTGTTGTCCTGTCCTGCAAATGTACTCAAAGTTGTCTGGTCAACAAGTATTAATTGTCCTGCTTCTTACATCCAGACATGGGAAATGGAACAGTGGGGCCAATATAAGAAGGGTGTATAACTGGACACGTCCTGGCATTGAACAGTGGATGGTGTGGGTAGTGAGGAAAGAGCAGAGAGGATATTCCAGGGCAGAAGAACAAGAGCCAGTGCACAGAGGATGGAGCATGATGTAAGCGAGGCCGTGGAGAAGACCAACATGGCTGGCGTGGAGAATTCTTTTTGAAAAGTAGAGGGAGACTGCAGAGCTCTGGAGGGTGTTGCCTCATCTCCAGGCGCCGTAACGTGGCGCTCACTGGAAAGCCATTGTTGGTTCTGGGCCAGTGGCACGTCATGGAGGCAGAGTCTCGGGAGGATGAATTGGGCATTGATGTCCCAATAATTTTTCTTTATTGATTTAGAGAGAGAGGAAGGGAAAGGGAGAAAGAGATAGAAACATCAATGAGAGAGAACATCGATTAGCCACCTCCTGCATGCCTCCCCCTGGGGATTTGGCCCACAACCTGGGCATGTGCCCTGACCGGGAATTGAACGGGGACCTCTTGGTGCATGGGTCGATGCTCAACCACTGACCCACACTGGCCCAGCCAGGGAGTTTAAATATAAGCTCATTTGAGTTGGGTTTCTGTCCTCTCAGAATCAGAATTCCTGACATTTAAAAACTTTGGAGGGTTGAGAGTTGCCTTGGGCTTTGAAAGAAAAGCAATGATTTAGGAAAACAGAATTGGGAGAAGATATAAAGGTGGGAATGAACCCGAGGCTTGTTCATGGGTCAGTGACTGGTCCACTTTCGTGAGCACAGAGGGGTGCTCAGGGAGACCAGGTCAGGGGAGTGCTGGCGCCAATGGGTGCCTGTGCCAGGCATTCTTCCAGCCCAGGCATTGCAGCCGAGCTGAAGGCACTGCTCTTTGCCGCGGCCATGCGCTGGGCCTCAACACTGGCAGACCCCTTCCTCTGCAAAATCCGGTGATATTCTTTTTGTTGTACTTTGGGGCTGTTTTGGTTTTAGATACAGTTTACACCTGCTAACAATGTAAGTCTATTATACTGAAACTACATTTGCAAAGTCCCTCCCACCAGGCTACATTTCCTTTCGTGTTCCCTGTAGCTATTGGTTCACAGCAAGGCTATTTTCACCATCCCCCACACAACCTTGGGGTTATCGTGGATGTTCCTCTCCCTTGCTTGCTCTCTGTACTCCTTCTAGTGTTATCTCTGGATTATCTCTCCAATGCAGACTCTGCTTCTTGCCCTCAAACTTGTCCCCCTATCTGCCTCCAACCTCCTCCCCCCTCCCCCGCCATTCTTGTACACTGGTTGGAATACAATCTTCTAGAAGCAAATATCTCACAGGCCCCGGTGATGTATGTGTGGGAAAAGGTGGGCACCTCAGATCCCATTGTTTCCTTCCTTCCGTTTAAAAGTCTTCAGTTAACCCCTACTGTGAACCAAATGAAGTCTGAAAGGAGCCCTCTCTCCTCAGGAATCAAACTTCACAACAACCTAATTTCTGCTTCTTTCTGCTCCCCGCATTCCAGATAAAACCCCAGTGCTAGATTTCCTTGTGCATGTCGCTCTTCCTTGTCTGCCTGTTTTCACTGCTTCCTTTCCTTGTATTTCTCCTGCCCTTTGCTATCTCCACAAGTCCAGATTGTGTGTACCCAGCTCGAATGTCAAGCCTTCCGCGAGAAGCTTTGCACAAATACAGTGTTTCTTTGGGTAGAGAGGTCACACCGATGGCTGCACTGTGATAATGGAAGGTTTTGATTTTTTCCATCAAAGGAACTGTTTTATTTTTATTGTTGTATAGGACAAATAGAAATATAATTTACACTTCTGGTTTCCACCGAAATACATTTCAGTAGAAACACAGTTATAATATTTGTCTGCTAAATTAGAAAAGACATATTGACCCACCTTCACAGGAGCTCATGTTTATTTCCTCCACACAGCTTCCCTGGTTCTGCGCTTTACAAGCAGAAGAGATTTCTGAATTGCCAAGGCACTTTATGGGAAATATCCCTTGGCAAAACCTGTATTATGCTTTATTTATGTGATAAACTAAAATTCCCAATAAAGGCTCAGTCCCTGAGAGCACAGCATCTGGCATTATCTACACATAGTAGGAACTCAAACATTGAAGATGGTAAATCCATCTGTTTTTATGACCTACTCTCTATTTTACATCTTCTCGATGAGGGTATTAATAAATATATTTTATAAATATAAATATATTTATCAAAATAATATAGTGCATTCAAGTTTATAATGGACTCAGTCCCCTTTCCCATTCTCCATCTGCCTCCCAGTGGCTTCTTTTAACTACCTGATTTGAGGTGTGTGGTTTACTGTATTATCTATAAAAATGTATGCATCCTGTTCTTTCTTACTAATTTTAAACCTTATCTCTCAACTTCCTGTTTTGATGGAAAATAAGAGTCAGCTCACACTAACTCCCTGCCTCCCTCTTCCCACTCCCAATTTTCAATAGGCATCTCTCTTTCTAGTTCCTATTTTCATACATTTGTCTCTTTGAAGAAGACATCAACCTAAATCTCTTGTTAAATCAATTTGACTCCACACTTTTTAAGATAAGAAATTAGTAACCTCTGTCCTTCTTTCACTCTTTTAGGGCTCAGATTTTTTTCTTTAATAATACCGGCTCCTTTTTTTTTCTGTTTAAAACTTCCATTCATTTGACATGGAAATGCCTGGTTTAAACATGTCTATTGTTCCCCCTCACTTTTTCTCTTTTTGTATTTCTGTATCTTGATGCTATCTTTCCACCCTTAGGTTAAATATATAGGTCTGATTGAGAAGGTAGCATTTGATTTCCAAAGGGAGAGGAGGGAGAGAGCGTGGCTGTGTGGAGGGTACGCACTCCAGGCAGGGGGAAGAGCCCTGTACAAGTTCTCTCCTGGGGGCGTGGAGTGAGAAGGGGGTCAGAGATCAGGGTGGGCAGGGCAAGTCACAAGGTGCCTTGTAGGCTGTTAAGATTTGCACTCAGAGAATTGAGGAGTTAAGGAAGGTTTCCTTTTCCACAACACTGTGATCTGATGTATGGTCCCTACCTTCTTTTGCTGAAGATATTAATTAGAAGGTTTGGGGTTTTTGCTTTTCTTGTATTGAGTTGTCTTCTGCTCTCTGACATCAGTTTCCTAAGAAATTTACTTTCTTGTTGGTTTTATCTTGGTCTTTTCTGTAAGACTTCAGATTTTCTTCAAATATCTGGCAATGCTTTGTTGTGATTTCATAGGGAAGAATGAGGAACTAGGGGAAATGAGTGAGGAAAAGAATGAGCTAGAGTCGCTTTGGAGGGACACGGGTAGGGAGTTGGCACCTCACCTGGAGATGACTTCATTCAAAACGGAAGGATGAGAAGAGCTTTGCTCTGGGCTCCACCCTCTATACTAGGTAATCTGGTTTTCTGCACCTGAGTTGTTCAGTTTTTAGTGGACAACCTTTCTGATATCGTCCCTGCAGGACCTAAGTACCTCACCTGGCAAGAGTGGGTGGGGGAGTCCGAGCCAGAACACCTTTAATTTAATCAGATGTTTTCACCCATTCCCCCCCGCCCCCATGTATCTTTATTGTTGAAAGTATCACAGATGTCCCTCCTTTTTCTACTGTGGCCCCTCGTGGAACTCCAGCAGGTCACTTTTCCCGGCTATGGGTGCCTCTGCTCCCAGCTGCTCGTCCTCTGCTTCCCTGCAAGAGTTGAGTTGTACTTTGCGTTCTACTTTCCGTTTCCACAAATCTGGGGAAATCACTCTTCTGTTGCAGGTCAATGTCCAGTGTTGCAGCAGGATTGTTACTTTTATAAGTGCTCTTTTTAGCAGGCCCGGGGAGGCGGGCAAACCCCGCCTCCGGTTCTGCACCTGAACCTGGAAGCCGGCCTGCTGCACCATAGGTTTTGCTGAAACAGAAGACGATGTTTTTGGCATTCCTCTTTTTCTATCTGCCAGTAAGCCTATCAAGGAAAACAAAATAAACTGGAAACAAAAGTTAACTTGTCACTAACATTGTATTTTAACATTATACTGACCCCTAAGATCTGCCTTAACTTTTTTAAATGTTTAAGATTATTCATTTAAAAAGTCAATTATAGAATATTGCCAAGATAAGAATTGTTTTCCCTAAATGTTTTAATCCACCATCCGCTAGAAAAATTGGCAAAATGTATAGACAACCAGCGGATTTACAAAACAGCAAATTAGAAAAAAATCTTAAACATATGAAAATGCTACACTCAACCTTACTCATAGGAAGAGAAATGTAAATGTCAAAACTATAATGGGATTTAAGTGTAACACCTTGTTAGTGAGAATGTGTGATCACTGTTTTGGGCATGGGTCACAAACCCTCTATTAAGGGCAATTTAGCGATATCTAAAAATTTAAAATTATATACTTATTTATTCAAATTTATTTTTATTGTTGACATTATTACAGGTGTCCCCCATTTCCCCCCTTTGCCCACCTGCACCCAGTCCCCACCACAGCTTCCCTCTGGCCATCACCACACTGTCGTCTGTGTCTGTGGGTTATGCATGTATGTCCTTTGGCTAATCCCTTCACCTCCTTTATCCAATCCCCCTACACACCCTCCCCTCTGACCTGTCAGTCTGTCCCACGTATCCAGGCCTCTGGTTCTGTTTGTTGGTCAGTTTATTTTGTTCATTAGATTCCACATATAAGTGAGATCATAGGGTGTTTGTCTTTCTCTGACTGGCTTATAAAATTATGTACATTTTGATACAGTTTCATTTCCAGGAAATTATGCTATGGAAATATTCACACACATAATAAACATACAAGGAAATGTTTTGCAGTGTTGTTTATATTTGTAACAAGATTGAAATCCACCTAAATGCCTATCAATAAGGAACTGGTTAGATTGTAATTCACCCATTACAGTGCACTACGTGCAGTCATTAAGAAAAATGAGGAAATCCTGGCTGGTGTGGCTCAGTGGTGTGGCTCAGTCGTCCCATGGACTGAGAGGTGCTGGTTCAATTCCCAGTCAGGGCACATGCCCGGGTTGTGGGCTTGATCCCCAGTGGGGGGGCGTGCAGGAGGCAGCCGATCGATGTTTCTCTCTCACATTGATGTTTCTCTCTCTCTCTCTAAAAACTCTATAAAACCTTTTTTTTAAAAAAAAAAAGAAGAATGAGGAAACTGTGGTGATAGGGAAAGCACCAAGATACAGTAAGTTAAAAAAATAAAAACCCAGGTGGAGAATAGCAGGCTATCATTGTGCTTAAAAATAATACACAGAGTCATGCGCACAGACTGTGCCCAGAAGGACACACAGGAGCTGGAACAACAGTAAATACCTCTGGAGAGAAACAGGGCCCCCACGGAACAGAAGTAGAAGGTAGATTCGTTTTTCCATTTGTAACATTTGAATTGTGGACTTGTGCTTCTCGTACCTATTCAGAAATAAATGTGTAGACAGATAAAGAAGTAAAATGTATATTATGTCAGAACTGTAAATGAAAGGCTGTTCTTTGGGAGATTCTGAGTTGACTTTGCAGTTAGAGAGGCTGAGGGGTTGGGGAGGTCCTGTCTCCATCACAACCACAACCCCTGCACGTCCCACACCCCGTTCTGCTTCCTTTTTGGCTAATGTGATTGATGTCTCTGTACTGGGGCTGCTGCTGCCCAGCAGTCCCCAGCACCCTCCTCTGTCCCTGTAGCCCATCTCTGTGCCTCCCAAGTGTCGCCTGCCAGCCATGGAGCCACTAAGCAGCAGCACACCAACACAAGGGTCTGCACGGCCCCAGGTCTTGGCGAGGCCACGTGCAGCCCAGATTTCAGTACAGGGTTTCGGCAACATGGGACTGTCACAGACCTGGCCTAAGTCGTGACATTGCGAGGATTTGGTGCTTGGAGATCATTCTGGTGAAACTTATCCGATCTTTAAGTCATTTCTAAACCTTTGTTGGTCAAGACTCTGGTTTTAGGAAATGGTTATCAGGAGTTGTTATGTTTTTGGGGGGGTTTTTTTTGTTTGTTTTTTTCTTTTTTAAAATAAATATGTTTTATTGATTTTAGAGAGAGAGGAAGGGAGAGAGAGAGAAAGAAATATCAAGGCGAGAAACATCCATCAGCTACATCCTGCACGCCCCCTACTGGGGATAAAGCCAGCAACCTGGGCATGTGCCCTGACCGGAATTGAACCCGTGACCTTCTGGTGCATGGGGCGTCGCTCAATCCACTGAGCCACAGTGGCGAAGGCCTAATGATCAGTGATTTTTAAAACAATGACAATGGCCCTGGCTGGTGCGGCTCAGCAGTTAGAGCGTCGGCTTGTGGACAGAAAGGATCGAGGGTTCGATTCCCAGTCAAGGGCACGTACCTCCGTGGTGGGTTCGCTCCCCTGGCCCCAGTCAGGGTCATGCGGGAGGCAACAGTCAATGTGTCTCTCTCACCTCGGTTTCTCTTTCTCCCTCCCTCCCTCCCTTCCTCTCCAAAAATCAATGAAAAAATATCCTCAGGTGATGATTAACAAAAAATAATAATAATAAAATAAAATGACTTTAAAAATAAATAAAATTTTTAAATGACAATGGGTATAAAACTACCCTCCCCCATATCATAAGGGAGTTTCGTGACATTTTTTGTGCCTTAGCCTAGACCAGTGGTTCTCAACCTTCCTACTGCCGCGACCCTTTAATACAGCTCCTCATGTTGTGGTGACCCCCCACCATAAAATCATTTTCATTGCTACTTCATAACTGTAATTTTGCTACTGTTATGTCTTAGGTGACCCCTGTGAAAGGGTCGTTCGACCCCCAAAGGGGTCGCGACCCACAGGTTGAGAACTGCCGGCCTAGACTCATTTAACTGAAGGTAGACTCATACAAGGGGTTTGCCACCGTCATTGGAAAGGAGCACAGCTTCCTGGACTGAACCACGGTGAGGCATCTGTTTTCCTGAACCTGAGACGCAGCTGAATCATCACTGTGGCCAGTAGCTACTTATTAGACTTGCGTGTGAGGGTGCCTGAATACAACACATTCTCAGCAGGAGGGCCGGGCGGGAGCCGCTGTGTCAGGAGACGCTGTGTCAGGAGACGCAACAGAGTGCTGAGTTTACCTTAAACACACACAGGAGGAATGGTAGTGGCCCCCATGTAAGAATTCTAATTCTGAATAGTGGTGAAATCCCAATCAAGTTGTCATCAGATTGATGAGGTCTGGCAGTTGACAGATGTTGGACTGTTGACGGGGATTGTCTGCTGTTTGGTATTTATAGATTATGTAACAGTGTCGACAGTGTCTTAGTGGAACGAGACTTCGTAGTTGGTAATAAAAATGCTGTCCCCTAATAGGAGACATCAGGCTTGGTTGGTACAAGCACAACTATCTGTCTCATTGCTCCGAAATTCCTGCTGGAAAGCTTTGGGGGTCCATGATGGGTGCTTACATTGGGTTGGAGGTGAGGAAGGGGAAGGGGGAGCCTGTGTTCCCAGCCTCTTCTGCTGCTTCTGGGGCTACTGATGCTTATCACTCAGGGAGCTCTCCCCCGTGCCCAGCTCTGAGCTCTGCCGACAGCAGGGACTCCTCCATAAACGTGTGTTGAAAGAGGAGGACTGTTTTGGGGTTTTGTGTTTTTTTATAAGTTTTAGTTTTGTTGACTCTTTAGTGTTCCTGAAAGGGCCTTGTTTAAAAAAACAAAAACTGATTTCTTTATTTTCATGATTTAAACGAGACCTGTTATTTCAATTCCATTGTCAGTTTCTTGAGGAGACATTCCATTTCCCGCTGCTCGCAAACCGGAGTCTGCTGTTCGCTGCTACATGGTTTCAGTCTGCTGCTGACGAGACCTCCAGGTGTAGGGCGCTCCCGGAATAATCTCTCCTGTGGTGGGAATTCACTTGCTTGAGCTTTCGTAGCATCTTTAAGTCAACAAAAACCTAAAATTGAGTTGGTCCGTAGATGAACTTCTCTTAACTCTGAGACACTACAGAACTAATCCCACATCAGTCAACACACATAAATGACCGCTGTGAGCAAAATGCTGAGCCAAATGCAGGGCGGGGGAGGGAGAAAAACAGAATCTCCCTGCTTTTAAGGAATGTAGTCTAGCAGTTGGCTTCAGTAAGCCATTTGGGAGAAGAAAGTGAACAGAACAAGGCATTGATTAATTAGTGGCCTGGTGCGGGATAAAGCCAGCAGCAGCAGAGCCAGGACTACTGGGGTGGAAGGCTCTGCAGGGCTAGCCCCCCTCCCTCCCACCCATGGCCTTCAAGGACAGAACCAGTGCTGGAGGCCAAGCGCAAGTGTAAGGAAAAGTGGGTGGAGACTAGAAAGAAGCTGTTTCACTGGAGCAGACCAGTGTGTTCCGTCCTTAAGAGGCATTCCTTCAGCCTAGCCGGTGTGGCTCAGTGGGTTGAGCGTGGACCCGTGCACCAAGAGGTCGCCTGTTTGATTCCCAGTCAGGACACATGCCTGGGTTGCAGGCTTGATCCCCAGTGGGGGGGCATGCAGGAGGCAGCTGATTCTCATCGATGTTTCTCTCTCTCCCTTTCCTTTCCTCTCTCTCTCTAAAAAAATCAATAAAAACATTTTTTTTTTTTAAAAAGAGGCATTGCTTTGGTGGGTTGATACAGAGGTGAGCACTGTATCTTTTCAGTGCTGGGGGTGGGGGCTGAACCAGGACCACCACATGGTGAAGCTCTCCCACCCTGCCCTAACCAGCAAGCGCAGGGAGAGGCGGAAATCCAGCCGAGCTTTGCTCTCTTCAGCTTGGTGCTGGGCTGTTTGTGCCTGGAGCAAGGGGCACCTTGTCGCTGCCAGGCTGTGTATCAGGGGAACTGCGTCCAAACAGAGAGGCACTTCTCTGTGCGTGGGGGTGGCTCTTTCTACGCACACAAAGGTGCTGTATGGGACAGCGATGGCTCTGCCTCCAAGTCTTAATCTGACCCTGCCTGAAATGCAGTGAGTGTTTGAATGAAGGCTGAGGTGGATTATTGAAATTCCACACACACTCAGTCCCCTGCTTCAGGAGGGACTCTGGATTTCTGTGTGTGCCTTGGGAGGTGGAAGGGAAAGGCGCAGATACGATGGAAGTGCCCTTAACAGTTCTACAATTACTGCAGTCCATAAATTAAACTTGATGCTAAAGTTAAACAAAATCCTCTTTTTTAAACCAAAGCATTGTTTTCCTATTAGAATTTCAAGGCTTTCCATGTACCTTTTGTCACAAAATGCGCTTCAGTTACGGACAGACCCCTTTTATTGTACATAAGTGATCTAAGTACTTTTGAAAAGAACTGAAGAGTCGAGGGTTGGACCTTTGTCCTCAAACACTTAATCTACTTAGGAAAAGAGAAAGATAGGAAGAGAGAAACGCTGACTCCAACACGAGAGCATCAGCTGTTCGTGGGGATTATTAATGGATACGTTGTCAGAGATACTTGGTCTTGATTTGACACCACAATGGAATGTTCATATGCTGTAAAAAGTGGTAAGTCAGCAACCACCAAGCTGAAACTAACCATTAACATTTCCTACCTGTGCGTTCGATTGCAGGTGAAGTTAGCAAAAGGGATGCTGAATTAGGATTCAAATGAGCTAAACTGTCATGGCAATGCTAAATTAACGTGTCTTCCCTTACGCTTAGCCACCGTGGGGTTCTCACGTTCTTAGACATCTGTTGAGTTCTTTGCAGTGCAGGCTGACACCTAGGAAGGTCTGATCCATGTATGGAACACCTGTCTTCCTTCCCTCGTGCCTTCCTCTCCTTCCCACGCTGGAAATGGCTTCTTCTGTTCCTGAGGTTGAGGGGGCACTCCCGTGTCTGCCACACTGGTTGACCTCCAACCACAGTGATTCAGTGTGCAGACCCTCTTGACTGACTTTCCTGCCCCTCTTTACCAAGGTCAGCACGGGTCTTCCAGAAGCCTATCGATCATGATTCTGTACCACCTCTATCCTAGATCCTGTGTTCAGTATAAAAATCAGTAGGCTTCCCACCCCACCCTGGAGCTTTTGCACTGAAGAGCTAATAAGGGGGCTAGATGGATAGATTGGTGGTTGAGGGGGGATGGGTGCATGGGGAGAGACAGAGAACACACATGTACACAAAGGCCTATCAGATGGACAGACCTGAGTTTGAATCGACTCAGACGGATGCTAGTTCAGGTAACGTGGGTAAAATCTTACTGAGAGTCTCGGATTCCACATCCATAACACGGGGGTAAGAATCCCACGGGGCCTGGGCGTTGTGCAGACAGATGAGAGGCTGGAACTTGCCTAAAGAGGTGCCTGCTTTACATAACAACCCAGAGTGGGGACCTACACAACCACAACAAAAGGTGATTGAGTGACCGGAGAAGTACAAACAAAAGCAGTGGGGCTTCCCGGCAGGAAGGCTCACACCTGGCTGAAGGCGGCGAGTGAGTGTGCGCGGGGCCCTCCCAGCCCCCAGGGGATCTGCCACTCCAGCGGCCAGGCCGGGCAGAGCAGGGCCCACAGGAACAGACCTGGGAGGCAGCAAGTCCCCACAAAGTCAGATGTGTACCTGCTGAAGCCAGCTGAGAGAGGTTAGAATGGAGATTCGGAAAGGGCGCAGCCGCCCAAGTTGACCTCAGCCAGTGGTGGGGGTTGAAGATCATTCCACTCTGCAGAAAGCCAGGTGACTTCACCGTTCTTTTTCCATCCACCCCCCCTCTGGATGTTTAAGGTGAAGCGTTTTTCTCTCCTCTCCAGCTCAGAGGCTGAGAATGGTGTGGAGGAGAAAAAGAAGGTCTGCAGGTCGCCAACAGCCCAGTCTCCCACCCCGTCCAGCGAGGCCGAGTCCCCAGACCAGAAGAGAGTCATCTGCCTGCGGTGAGTCCTCGCGCTGACTCTGTTCTTCTTGCCCTTTTGGGGAAGGGTTGCTGGGAGGAGCTGGTGTTTCTAGCTTCATGGTGGTGGTTAAAAGAGTGAGTGAGGATTGTCTATAGACAAATAACACCCCTGAGAAAGCAGTGGGGTGTTTTTCTTGAATTCTCGGCACGGGCGCTTGCCTTCCTTGCTCATCTCTTCCTGGAAGCACCTTTTTCTCCTTCCTGCCCCAGCCTTCTGGGAACGTCTGCCCTTTTTTTGATGTACTGACTCTGCTAACTGATAAAGCCAGGGTGGCCCTCTTTCCAGATTAGATTTATAGAGCACCTGGGAAAGCTGGCCAGGGTGCTTGTGTGGCCCGCCCAGGCTGGAGTGTCTGCTTAGCCTCTGGGTGTGCACACCTGCTGTCTCACTTTCCTGGCAGCCATGAAAAAGAGCAGAGGGGAACCCCACATGGGATCCCCAGGCAGGGTACGCATGGGCGGGGGCGTTTCCTGGGGCTGGGGCTGGGAACACAGTTTGGTTGTGGGGCTGTGGGGGGACAGACAGTTTTGAGATGTGGAGCTATACTCCCCATCACTCTCAGAGGCATCATTATGTGCTTTCCTTCACACAGAAGGAAGAATTAGGAACTTAAGAGTGGCTTTTGAGCCCTTAAAGAGAATGTTTAAACCAATGGTCACGTAGGAGCAATGTGGCCGTTGATCTGTAGGAGGTGAGGTGTGCTCGCTCTCCTCCCTGTCGTTAGAACTGTCAGAACTGCTGCCTCTGCTTCTTTTGGCCTCTGCTAAAGGATGATTAAATAACTCCTGCTTTCCCTTCCCTCCTGGCTACCCAGCCCATACCTTCTCTCCACATCTATACCTCCTGCAGGACCAAGTGTAAGTCTGCACTCTCCCCTCAGATGTTTCTGTCACTCCCCGTATCCTCTCCATCTGTGCTGCATGCCTGAGCTGATATCTCACTTTGACCATGTTCTCTGTAGCTGCTTCCTGTCAGGGCATCCTGTGTCATCACCAGACGGTCCCTCCGCAGAGGCACCGAGCATGTGGGTTCCTGTGTCTTTCACCACTGTGGACTGGCTACAGCATGCACTTTTAAAACACTGTTGGTTTTACTCCAGCTGCCCCAGGCTCTGAATGAGATCAATACCCTCATCATCAGGGCATGCTTGTTAAACTTCACAGGGCGTGTGATCTATGTACTTGCAGAGATCTCAGCACTTGGTTTAAGGCTCAGCTCTTGCTGCCTGGACATTCTTAGGTGTTGAACAAGAGGCCCTGCTTTTTCATTTTGCACCAGTCCTGCTCATAGGCACTTGTGAGAAGTGAGAATAACAAGGTGGAGAAGACCAGAAGGAATCAATACTATGTAAATGTGCACCCCTCCCCCACCACCACAGAGACCATAGGTCCTTTGTGTTGTTTCTCTTGAAGTTGTCAAGGGTACAGAGGCCCTACTTGTCACATTTGCTTCCTGTCCATAGGTCGTCTTTTTTTTTTTTTTTTTTTTTTTGGTACGTGCCCCTAGTGGGAACCGAACCCAGGACTCTCTGGTCTGCAGGCCGATGCTCCAACCGCTGAGCCAAACCGGCCAGGGCCTGTCCATAGGTCTTCAAAAGGTCTGATCGTTGCCTTGACAAGTCCATTGATATTTGTTCATTTGAATCAGTAGAGTTGATAAATTCAAATTAGTAGATAGTATAAATAAGGTAATTTGACATTTGAAAAAATCATTTTAAAGTAATCCCTAGAATTCTAAAGAAATTTCTATCTGTGAGTAGGTTCAGTGGCCAGTTCTTGAATCTAGTCAATGTCCCTTGAATTGCTGAGCGGTAGTTCATCTATGGTTTGAACATCACAGATTCAAATGGAGTCGGGCAGGGGCCTGGGACATTATGTAGCGTGTCTTTTCACAGCTGAGAAAACCAGAGCCTACTGTCCCTCTGTCACACCCATAAATAGTTTAAGATTCTTCTTAAGGTCAGCTTTGAACCAAAATTTTTTAACAGTGCCTCATTCTAAGGAATCGTATTGTGAAATCATGGCTGGCATGTGTCATTTTCCCCAATAAACAAAAGAAATCTGCATAATCATATCATAAAACTTTTTTCTTTCTTAGTCAAAGACATCTGACATTTAAAACTTATTCTTGTATGTAAGCACACACACCCCTAAAAATCACACATGTGTCCCACTTGGAAATGACAGTGCTGAGCTGTTGGGCTGAGGCTATGTGCTGAGTCACAAGTCTACTCAGTGGGGGGCCTTGGCTAGAACCACTTCAAAGGGAATCCTGGGGTTGACTTCCAAGCATGTTCTTTTTCTATCCTAATTTCACTTGACTATTTTCCCACTGTGAAATGTTTTGTCTCTCTCTTTTCCAAATCCTGCTCTTTTCCCAAATCCTGCTCATCCGATCAGGCCCCATGTATGAAACCCACATTGCTCTGTTTGGTCTCCTCCTCTCTTTCCTCCTGGTAGACTGATTGTCTCTATACCTCCTCCTAACGCCTATGACATGTATTGTTTTGGTGCTAAATCATATACTACCTTTCAAAGAAGTTTTATTTTAGTTTTAATTTATTTTTTTGAGGTATAATTGACATATAACATTATATTAGGTTCAGGTGTACCACATGACCCAATATTTGTATTCCTTGTGAAATGCTCACTGCAGTAAGTCTAGCTGACTTACATCTGTCCCCGTATATTGTTACAAAATTTTTTTCTTGTGATGAGGACTTAAAAAGATGTTTGATTTCTACACAGGCTCTTTAAGGATAAAGACCGTCTTGTGTGTCCCAAGGCCTTGAACACAATGCCCCACTTAACTGACACTTGTTAAATATGAATAGATTTCTGAAATAAAAATATTGTTGATTGCACCATAGCTGCAATTTTGTTGAATAATTTGCCTCCTATACCCTTTATACTGATTAAAATACTTTTGAGATGATATAATTATTTTCACAACTAGATTGTTATTTTTCTCTTCTACAAATGACCTTTTCTTCAGTTTGAGATCCCAGCCTGCTGAATCATCCTAGTCCTACAGCTCGCTGTGTAAAGCCCTCAGGGGTCACGAGTGATTATTGACATCTAGAGGGGAAAAACAAACAGCAGGTTTTCTTGTGAGATGGTGTAATAATCAAGATATATTACAATAAAATTAATGAGTAGCATAAAGAACTCATTCTAGCCCAGCAGGTGTGGCTCAGTGGATTGAGCGTTGTCCCATGGACTGAGAGTTCACGGTTCGATTCCCGGCCAGGGCACATGCCTGGGTGGCCGGCTCGATCCCCAGTAGGGGGTGTGCAGGAGGCAGCTGAGATGTTTCTCACATCGATGTTTTTATTTCTTACTCCCTTCCTCTCTCTCTAAAAAAATTAATAAAAACATATTAAAATGTTTTCTTCTAAAAAGCTCATTCTGTTGACTCCCTGGATTTTCTTTCCTCAGGTCAAAATCCAGTTGTGATGGTGCCTCTGTAGCAAGCGATAAGAACGACTGTAAACCAGAAAGCAAAAATGACTCTAAGACTGAAAGGAAAAAGTCTTCGTCTTCCAGCCAGGTAATCAGGGAACGAGGTGTGTGGTCTCAGAGGGTGACAGAAGCATAAAGCCAGTGGGAAGAAAGAACCCAAGTAGGCAGCTGTCTGCTGGTCAGGACTAACAGGTGTAGATTTTAGAGAACCTAGGAAAAACGACGGCTGCAGATCCTCCCGTCTATTTTCCATCAATATCATATTTCACAGCTGACCCTTCAACACATACTGAGTGGGTAGTGAGTTCCACGCTGTGCCTCTAACTCTGACAGGTGCCCACAGGCATCGCTCCAGCAGGGACCAGCACTGGGTCATGTGCTTGTCTGATAACTGGCCACGACCAGGAGAGGTGTGACATCCTTGCACTAAAACGAAAGAGTCTGATAAGGCACCTGTGTGAACAGAAGGCCACCCAGCTGCACACAGGAGGAAAACCTGTGACCAGTGTCATGATTCTCCTCCACACGTAATTTTGCTTCTGCTCTTCAATACCCAGATAGGAATTGAAGCCCAGTTCTGTGCCGTAGAGTGTGACGCACTTACTGGGCCAACAGGGGGGGTTCTGATACATCATCGCTAAGCAGTGGAATATGTATCCCCTAAGAACTATTACAGAACGTTGTTGGCACACCCAAAAAATTTAAATAGTAAATATAAAAAAAATATTATTAATATGAAATCCATTTTCAGCTGTCCACAATGACCCCAGCAGTGAACGACCTTTATAAAGGTTGTTTGTCTCCCCCTCTCTAACATCCGGTCAAGAGCCAAGTACTGCACGTATTTGTCATATTGTTTTTCATTTCAGTCAGTCCCACTACCTTTTTTTTTTTTAACCCCTTATCACAATGACATGTTTGAAGAATCCATGGCCCAGGATATTTGTAAGTCAAGTGTGCAGCCAGTGCGCACTGTAGCCACTGAAAATGCAGTGTCAGTAAAACCCTTTGACACCTCGCTTTAATCAAGGTACTGTCCTGCATGCAGATGGACTCCTAGGAGGCATCGGGCGGTAGCCTACTTTACCTGAGGTGTTGATCTGTCAAGTAGCTAACTCTTGGGGGACCGTCTGTCATCCACAAGGCCTGTCAGAAGCTCTTCTTTACAGTAACACTAGGGCCATTTTTGCCGTTGAGACCACATCTACTTTGGATAATAAAACATCACAGACCTAAGTGTAGTATCTCTATTTTGCTCCTAAGACTTTTTTATCAAAAGCATCTGTCAGGCGGAGTGGTCCTGTGGAAGGAGGACCCCCCCGCTCCACCTTGAGTAGCTGGGGTTCCCGTTAACCCAGTACCTTTGAGGCACAGCGCCCTGACCCATGTGATGGGGATGGCAGTTCCTGGTTATCGTGGGGGTGGTTTGTGAACGCCTTTTGCGAAGTGTAAGGTGCAGTCTGTACATTGTGGTCACAGTTGTGGAAATAGATGCCTTGAAAATGACATGATTTTCAGCATTCCAGACTCTGGAGCCTTCTACCTCCCTTGAGAGAAATCCTACTTGTCTTGACAGTCCTCTCCCCCTGACACTGGCTAAGGAAATGCCTTCACAACAGTAACAGTGTTGGTGACAATACCAGGCAGTAGGTCCTCTAGCTGTCTTGTCCCATTTGAGCCTTACAGCACCCCACTGAGGAAAGTACTATTTTTGTTTTTATTTTTTTAATAAATTTTTTTCTTTATTCATTTTTAGAGAGAGAGGAAGGGAGATGGAGAGAGAGATAGAAACATTGATGAGAGAGAACATCATTGGCCGCCTCCTGCATGCCCCCCACTGGGGATCGGGCTCACAACCTGGGCATGTGCCCTGACCGGGAATCGAACTGGTGACCCCTTGGTGCATGGGTCAGTGCTCAACCACTTAGCCACACTGGCCGGGCGCAAGTACTGTTTTTGTCCTCTAGCGCAGAAGAGGAGACAAGCCCAGAGAGGCTAAGCGACTAGGGCACAGTCACATGCCACAGAAGACGTGTAGCCAAGACTTAAACTCAGGTTGATGCAACTACAAAGTTTTTAACCGCCATCCTCTTCTGAGAGCACTCACTTGTATCTTTAGTGCCCTGGGATCGACTCCCTTCCCTAGTGAGGTTCCTTAGGATGTCTCTTCCTTTCTTGGACGGGACATCCCTATCTAGCACCTGGGCAGAAGGCTGACCCCCAGCTGCATCGGACAATAGCCGTCTGTGCAGCCAGCAGGTCACTAGTCTTGTTGCAACCGGGAACTTGGTGCCCTGTCTTCCACTGTTTTCCACGGCGGGGCTGTGTTGGAGACTAAGATCAGAGAGATGGAATGCATGACGATGCCATGATAAGGGAGGGGAAGTGTATTCTGCAGTCTAACTGAGAGCGGTGCCGTCTCTGCTTTGTCCGCTCTGCAGTGCAAGGCGAACATGCACTTTCACAAGCTGTTTTGTGAGGTCCCGACTGAAGAACCGTTGCGGCAAAGTAAGTTCTGACCTGTTTGACTTTTTAAGCTACATATTTGCAAAGATGCTAATTGGTTTTGAGGGGAGAATGAGGGCTGGGGACTGAATCACCGAGGGCGATCAGTTTCTGAAAGTCATGATGCCCCAGCAATGTCAGCTTCGTCCAGTCGGCTCTCCCCGAGTACCTTCAGAGACAAGAAAGTCAGATGGGAAACGGAACCTCTCTACATGATGTGGAACCGACCCGGGATGATTCCAGAATGATATCCTCCCCTTCCATATTGACTGCTGACATGCATTGTGTTTGGATTGTCCTGAGATTTAGGATAACAAGATTGGAACAAGAGAGGCCACTAAAAGAAGGCTAAAAAGAAACACAGATCTGGGTGGACAGACATGCATTGATACCTGCATTGTGCAGGGTGCATTGATCACATCTGAGCACCTGCTGTCTGTTGTGGCCCATCAGGGCCCAGAGTTCCATTCTAGCCTCTCTCCGAATACAGTGTTAAGGCAAGATGCTGAATTCCAGCCATGAGCTCCAAACAGGAAGGTGTGAGTCACGTGCTCTTTCCACAATTAGACCATCTATTTCAAAAGAAGTCATTGGTGACAATCCCAGGGAAGGAGGGGCCAGAGTGCTTACATTAGCACAAAGGTGACACACCTTCCTACCTAGAGGAGATGTTTGAAACACCCTTCTTGAACCCCATTTGTAGTGATAGACTTGCCCCTCCATTTTGATTTTCATACTAAAATTTGTAAGACTTTGAATGAAAAAATAACGCCCGTCTCCATACTTTTATTCCACTAAAGATGATTGAAAGGAGCTGATAGATCCTTTGAGTATGTGAGTGTATTCTCGGCCCATCCCTGAGTCACCAGCATCTATACAGAGTTCTCATTGTAAGTGTAAATTCTAAAGGATATAATACCTGTGTGTATTTTCTCAGGTTTTACCTGTGCTCTACAGAAAGAACTTTTGTACCAAGGGAAGCTGTTTGTATCAGAAAACTGGATTTGTTTTCATTCCAAGGTCTTTGGAAAAGACACCAAGGTTTGTATAATTTTTTTTTGGAAAGAAAGCTAACCCTGTACCTTATTATATTTGTGAATATGAATTGTTTTAAATGTAGCAATACTTGTAAATGTTTGTGTCATCTTTATACCCTTACGTAAAGCCTCCTTTATGGCGCTTCCAAACAGTACGGGTCTGAGTGTCTCCGGATGACACACCTCTCCCTGCCCTGAACCCTCCCAGCCAGGCGTTCCCCGAGAACTCCCAATGTCCATATAAAAAGGGTTCCATAACCCATTTCAGAGATGTGCAGCAAACCTAAAACCATTTTAAGAGATACTGATTTTGTTCTGTGTTCGTGTCAGTTAACTATCAAAGATGTCTAGAAGAACAGCCCTCTAAATAAACTACTTACTAGAGTTCGCTTTGCACCGTCACCAGCACAAAAGGAGCAGGAACTGCAGCATTGGAGACTGAGTCTGAGAGATTCATAGGGCCACAACCCCCAGTGGATGCTGACCGACACCTTGTCATTCCCATTAAATCCAGATCTGGGGGAGCAGAGGCCATGACACACTGAGCCATTAAGGAGAATCGCCTGAAGGAACTGGCGGTTTCCCAAGGCACTGCCTTCTAAAACAAGGACCTTGGGATGGGGCGGCATAAGAAGGGAAAAGATAATTGCATCCCATTGACATTCCTTCCCCGTGAGCTGGGCTGTCACATTCAGGCCACCAGAGTAAGGAGTCAGAAACACCGTCTTGGGTGTGCGTGACCTCAGTGAGTTTTCAAGCGTTCTGATTTGTGATTATGAGTAAGCAGCTTTTTTTTTTAATCCTCACCGGAGGATATTTTTCCATTTATCTTCAGATAGAGTGGGAGGGGGGTGGAGAGAGAGACAGTGAGAGACACACACCAGTTGGTTGCCTCCCGCACGACTCCAAGGATCGGGCCGGGGATCGAACCTCAACCGAGGCGCGAACCTCAACCGAGGCGCATACCCTTGACCAGAATCAAACCTGCCACTCTGGTCCATGGGCTGACACTCTAACCGCTGAGCCGAACCGGCCAGGGTTAAGACGGACATTTCTCCATGGATCCCAGAGAGCCTGCTGGTTTTGATTTCTTTGCTATCGGTTTGTTTACTTTTTTCCTTTAGCAGGAAGATTTGAAGTGTTGTTCCGTGAAGTCAACCAGTATGTTAACTCAGTGATTCTGTTTCAGATCTGTATTCCGGCCTTCTCCGTAACCCTAATAAAGAAAACCAAAACTGCCCTTCTGGTGCCAAATGCCCTGATTATAGCGACAGTCACAGACAGGGTGAGTACCAATAGAGCAAGGGCACCTGGTCCGCCCTGCTCTGATGTCCACTGCTCGGGGCCTCCTGCCAGGACCAAGACCCGGACCACAATATCATTCATTATCCCCCACAGGGAATCAGGAAGTATACGTATGACTAAGCTGTAAATTCCTAGCCTTCGGACATTCAGGTAGTTTTGTTTCCCCTCACAAGACAACGTCTTCTAAGACAATTGTTGACAATTTTTAATTTCCTGCTGACTTAATTATATGTGCTTGACCAAGGTCAGAAAAAATAGAATTCTTTCCCAACTTCCCTTTCCCTAATATCTGTTAGGTCAGGCTAACCTGATGTTCCGTTTCTTTCCTATGATTTAAAACAACAACCATCACCTTGACAGGCTGAGGCAGGGTGACACCAAGGAGTCCCTGAGGGAGGGGTGGCCAGCCACCCCATAGCCTCAGTTGGGACCTCTCCAAAGGCATCCCAAATGCATAAAACGTGTGCTTGCTATGCACCTGCAGCTTCGGACCAGTTCCCGGCCCCGCTTTGCCTCCAGGTTGCCTTAACTCTCCCACCTCCTTGCGGGAATTCCCCAGCTGTTGTTGACTACTGGGATACCACACACATGTGCAGCCAGACAGATCTGTACTGAGAGGTGTTCTTCCAGCTGGGGAAGAGAGAGGGAGTGGAATATTTTGGTTACCCATATTTCACTTGAAATTATTTTTTAATATTTTGCCTATTTCTATGGAAGCATAAAAGGCACATGCCACTTCTTACCATACTGGATAGTTGAAGATAAAAGAGGCTATGCGAATGAGCTAGGAAATATGTTAATATCTGTTTTTGAAAAAGTTTTTAGATACACTAATGGCTAATAAACATCAGGTATTTCTCGCCAGGCATACGCTAAATACTTTCCTTATGTTTTCACATTTATTCCACACTTCCACCCTCTAAGGCAGGGGTGGGGAAGCTTTTTTCTGCCAAGGGCCATTTGGATATTTATAACTATTTACAACATCATTTGCGGGCCATACAGAATTACCAACTTAAAAATTAGTCTGCTATATTTGGTCAGACATTGAATTAACTCACTCCTAACGTGATGGCTAGAACTGCTTCTCTTTGGTGAGGCGGGTGATGTTAGATGGTATTGGGCCCATCGGTCGTTCCCCATCCCTGCAAGGGGCAGGTATTTTTAAGAGAACTGAGGCTAAGAGCCATTAAGTAAGCAGTTTCCCAGTGTTGCCTACTTAGTGTCAGAGCCAAAATTTGCAAAATTTGTCCTGTCTAATGCCAGATCCCATAATGTTAACCACTTTGGGATACAGTACTTTATTGTATTGGAAACTGTATCAAATTCTTCCATGAGTGAATGAGAGAGGTAATCACAAACTTGGGAAAGTGAGCCTGGAAAGATTCTATGGCTCAAATAGATGGAGATGAGTAAGTTTTAATGTTTTCTCAACGAACTATTAAGTGTAAAATTATTTTTCCTTATGTCATTGGTCTCCAAATTACTTGTCTAGTTCTGATTTTATTTCTTTCCCATAACTCACTTATAAGCATCGACTACAGAAATCTCCATATTTGTACAAGGAAGGATCTGGAAGTGGTTTAAAAAGGAACGAGCCTATCTGAGCCCCTGGGAAATTTTCAATGGAAAGCTAGGTCAGAGCAGAGAAAGCAGACCCTCAGGAATTGCTAAATACCTTAAAAAAAAAAAGGAGGTAGAGAGACTTGAGACTTTATAGAGGATCCAGTGAATATCACTAGCCTTTTTTATTTATTTATTTATTTTTTAATGTCCAGGTCTTTTCCTACTTGTGTTTATTTGTGGTGCCTTTATCAGGGTATAGGAGCCTTCATTTTTTTCTATGTTTGTTTATTACTTAAATTGGGTTTGGGAGTTTTGTTACTGTTGTTGGAGAATATACTTTCTTTAGTCCAGGAATGGAATAAAAACTGTGTGAGCCTGGCCGGTGTGGCTCAGTGGATTGAGCATCGTCCCATGCGCTGAGAGGTCACCAGTTTGATTCCTGGTCAGGGCACATGCCCAGGTTGCAGGCTCCATCCCCAGTAGGGGGCGTGCAGGAGGCCACCAAGCAATGTTTCTCTCTCATCAATATTTCTGTCTCTCTCCCCCTGACCCTTCTCTATCTAAAAAGTCAATAAAAATATACTTTTAAAAAACTGAATGTGTGAGTGAGCAGAATGAGAATATAGACCAGAGAATGGTCTGTATCGTTTAAAATGAAAAAATATATACAAATCAATTTTTGAACTCTGAAGACTCATTTCTCGTCTGGCCATATCTGTTATTAATTACTCTGTTTTGTTTTTCAGTACATATTTGTCTCCTTCCTCTCCAGAGACTCAACTTATAAACTACTAAAATCTGTTTGCGGACACTTAGAAGTGAGTATGACTTTGCTGAGCCTCAGTTGCTGTCTGTCTTCTCTGTTCCTTACGGTTTCGTAGTTAATCTGGGGTTTCATTTTGTTTCAATAATTTTAGAATACAAGCGTCGGTAACAGTCCCAATCCGTCTTCTCTTGAAAACAGTTTCCGGGCAGACCGCCCTTCATCTCTGCCTCTGGTGAGTTGCCCCCATAACTATCTAAATGCAAAAGAAAGGGACTATATCCCGCAGCTACACTTCTCCTTACACCACGACAAGGGTGCAGGAGGAACTTGGGACCATAACATTTGAGGCAAGTTGAAGAAACAGGGCATTTCTGTCCTGAAGAAGAGGAGGACCATAGGATGTCATAAACTTTTTTCAAGTAATTGAGGGGTGGCCCTCCAAGGGAAGAGAAACAGGATAGAGGGCTGCCTTGGGGGTTACTGCTCACCGGAGGTGTTCATAACGTCCTGCTGTGTTTGCTTGTCAGTGCTGTTGTAGAGGGATTCACCAGTCCATTTGGGGCGGGGCATGATTCATCCCACAAGTGGCTGAATGTGTTCTGTGTTCAAGGCTCTGTGTTCGAGTATGCTGTAAGGACACCAGGAAAAATCTAGACTAGTTCTTGCCTTCAAAGATTTGACAGCTTAGTGGAGAAGATGAGGAATACCTAGAAATAACTAAAAAAAGAAATCTATAATGCCTAAGTGAAAGGCAGAGATTCTTTGATTCCTTTAGACTTGGTAGACAGTAGAGTAAACCTCCAGTGGGGAGTAACCCCCCATTTGTAAAGGATGTATACCTATGATGGTATAAGTTGGCCCAGAAAGAGTCCTAGCCATATGATTCAAATGAGTATTCTCAAATTGATTTTTTAAAGTTGTTTTTATTGATTTTTAGAGAGAGAGGAAGGGAGAGGGAGAAAGAGAGAAACGTTCATGTGAGGGAGAAACAAACATTGATCGGCTGCCTCCTGCATGCCCCCGCACTGGGGATGGAGCCTGCAACCTGGCATGTGCCCTGACCGGGAATCAAACCGGCGACCCTTCAGTGCACGGACGACACCCAACCAGCTGAGCCACACGGGCCAGGGCCCCAAATTGATTATTGTTATAAATGTTGAAATACCTTTGGTGAAGTGGTATGAGCCCATGGTTTCAGCATCTACAAATCTTTTTTTTTTTTTAAGAGCTGTTAAAAAAGTAGTGGGATTTAAAATATATTCACACAAAAACTTGAACAAGAATGATCATAGCTATTATTCATAATAGCCAAAAAGTGGAAACAACCCTAATGTCCATCAGTTGATGAGTGGATAAATAAAATGCAGTCTGTCCACACAATGGAATATTATTTTCCTAAAAAGGAATGAAGAATTACTGTTACACACTACAACGTGGGTGAACCTTGAAAACATTATGCTAAGTGAAAAAAGCCAGACACAAAAGGCCACAGTATTGTATGATGATTCCATTTATACAAAATGTTGCAAATAGTCAAATCCATACGGACGGAAATTCGATTAGTGGTTGCCAAAGGATGTAGGAGAGAGAAAATTTGGGAGTGACTGCTAGTGGGTAAAGGTTTCTTTTTGGGGGGTGATGGAAATGTTCTGAAATAAGATCGTGGTGATGGTTACACAACATTGTACATATTCTAAAAATGACCGAATTATACACTTGAAATGGTGGGTTATTGTGTTGTGAATTTTATCCCAATTAAAAAAAAAAGAAAAACTTTTAAGAACCTTTTATAAAACTTTTAAAAAATAGTGGGAAGTACAAAACAGAATTAAACACAGACGATTTGGAATCTGACAAGCCTGATTTCGGAGCTGGGTTCCGCCCAGCTGAGCTATGCCATCGGACAGGCTCTGACTGCTCTGTTTCTTCATCCAGTAAAATGCCAGCCTCACGGTGTGGCGTGAAGGTGAAGGGCGGTCGTGTGTGTAAGGAGCTCTGCCTGCCGCCTGATACATGACAGGCGTCGATAAATAATTATTACTTGAATTTTTTCCTTTTTCTTTCCCTCTAAAAATCTTGCATGAAATTAAAATGAATGTTGAAATGACCAAAACACAGCTAGTTGAAGGTAAAAGGTTGGTCAGTTGCTTACAAGGCGAGTCTCTTCTCCATTTGACAGCTGACTGAATGGAGGGCTCAGCCTAACTGCACCTTCACCGGGATGTCTCGACCACAGCTTGTCTCTGGTTCTGAAGCACTTTGGGGGGCTGAGTGGGTTCAAAGGAACACGTTCCTGCTCTTTTCCCTGCTCCTCACTCCTCTGCCCTCCTGTAATTTACAGGTGACAGCACTGATCCTGTTTTGATTTAGAGGAGGGAAGAAAAAAAAGCTGAAGTTTTCCTTTTGGGGTCTCAATTGTTAAAGCCTCAACTGTTGTCTGTTTCCAACACCTTTTTTAAACTAATGGAAGAATACCTTTCTCTGTGTCTGCACATTCAAGCATGCATGTAGATCCTTCTGTCCGCTTTTTCCTCTCATAGATGTCTATGTCAGTCACTTTCTCATTACACAGTGCTAATGGAAGCTTCTGATCAGAAGCTTTTCCAGCGTCAGCTTTCCAGTGTGTTTGTTGTTTGTGTTCTGGACACTGGCTGTTTCCAACAAGCTGGCCACTGTTTGTTGACAGACTTCTCACTGCCCGGAAGAGCCTTAGTTTCAGTGACCAGGTACTCAGTGATCTGTTGGGAAGATCCCAGTAGCAGTGAGTAATCCTTTCTTCTTGTCCATATTTTACAGGTCAGGCCTAAGTAAAAAGGCGGGGGCTCACAAAGACCTGCCTTTTTAATGCGGGGAAAGTGGCCTCTCCTCATTTCATTATTTCCCTTCAGGATTTCAACGATGAATTCTCAGATCTGGATGGAGTGGTTCAGCAAAGAAGGGAAGACATGGAAGGATACAGCAGTTCTGGTTCTCAGACGCCCGAATCCGAGAACTCTCGAGGTCTGGGGAATTTCTGTATCTTGACTAAAATTTAATTCTCCACAAAACATCTTCATTCCACCGCTTAAAAACAAAACCAACCACACACACGCATACAACCCTTGTCTTCCTAGTTAAGAACAGAAAAGGGAATCTGGGGAAAGGGTAGTTTGCAAGTTCCAGAAAATGGAATTGCCTTTGTGGTAAAATTCCATTTCCATTTATACATAGTTAATAAATGTCTCATAAATCAACATAATATTACGTTGCTTGAAAGAGAGAAACATATAATGTTCCCCTCCCTCTTTAATAATATTACTGTTACAGCTGAATCGTCCCCATGAGCCAGTGAGGCAAAGACAGACTGCCCTTGTATCATTTTATTACCTGTTTGCTTGATCATTAGATTTCAGTCCCCAACCACTCAACCAACTTATGAGAAGGTCCATTTACGTACTTGGCCATTATGCATGTTGAGAGCTTGGTTTGCTTTTGTGGTTGATACTACGTTTTACATGTTTTGAGGGGAGAACTCACCCAGCCCCATTTTGGCCTGATAGATTTCCATGTGAC
Source organism: Tadarida brasiliensis (assembly GCA_030848825.1). Lineage (NCBI taxonomy): Eukaryota > Metazoa > Chordata > Mammalia > Chiroptera > Molossidae > Tadarida > Tadarida brasiliensis. Next base: position 73,164,444 of record CM061258.1, read on the forward strand.
AGAATCCCAGACAGTTCTAAAAGTCTCCAAGGGAGAAGCAAAACCAGCGAGGGCAGATGCCCATGTGAACAGAGTACCTGAAGGAAAAGCCAAGAGTCTCCCTGCACATGGTGAGGAACAGATTATGGGGGAGTGGGGGAGGGGTCTGCTGGTAACTTTTAAAGGGCCCTCATGTTTCATTTTGGACTGCCTTTCATACTCCCTCCCTTCTTTCTTTTTGTAACTCTTTGCATATTAATGCATTTATTCGTTAAACATTACTCAGTCCTCTGGTTTACTATGGGGGATACAAAGGTGAATAGCCTTGCCCAGCCATTTAGAGGAGGGAAGAAAAAAAAGCTGAAGTTTTCCTTTTGGGGTCTAAATTGTTAAAGCCATTTTCCCTTGTCTGTTTCCAATACCTTTTTTAAACTAATGGAAGAATACCTTTCTCTATGTCTGCACATTCAAACATGCATGTAAATCCTTCCGTGGCTCAGTGGTTGAGCGTCGACCCATGCACCAAGAGGTCGCTGGTTCGATTCCCGGTCGGGGCACAAGCCCAGATTGTGGGCCAAATCCCCAGTGGGGGGCATGCAGGAGACAGCCAATCGATGTTCTCATCGATGTTTCTATCTCTCTCCCTCTTCCTTCCTCTCTCTCTAAAATCAATAAAGAAAAAATAAATTTTTTTTAAACAAAAAGGTGAATAGCCTTCATGGAGGCCCCTCCATTATTCTGAATACTTTGAGATTGTAATTCAAAAAGTGCTATTAAAATGCAAATTATTGAGTTATTACTTATTTCTAATTATTCTAATAACCAGTGACCAGTTGTACTGGTATGAGAACAAGGATGATATCTATAGGGTTCACCGTTCACTCCAACACAATGCTTGACACAGAGAAGGCTCTCAGGAAATATGGACTGAATGAAACGTGTGGAAGGAATTGTTACTGCTTAAAATGACACCTGGAAGGCTTCAGTTAGTATTTCTATGATTTCTATTACTTGGGAATAGTTATCTCTTTCAGGTACCTCTCTCCTTCGCAATATTGCTGGATGACGTCTTTTAAAACTGTCCCTTTTGGTTTTCCACCCAGCTGTTGGTCAATCAGAATCCATTGGAATCTTACACAAAGTCAAGTCCCAGAAATGTCCAGCTCTCCGCCATATTCTTATCTTCTACGCAATTATGTAAGTAAATGAACTTACAAAAAGTGACTTAAGAAAATGATGCAGTTCTTTAAAGGAATAACCTTTTTATGTTGTCAGGAGCCATTATAAATCTCATTTGTGGCTAATGTGACCCAAATCTTTTCTTCAACAATTTTTGTCTCCTACTTCAACATTGTTGTTTTTTCCCTTAGGCTTTGGTCACATTTTCCTGTCCATCCCCTTCTCATTTACTTTTTTTTTTTTTATCCTCACTCGAGGACATTTTTCCATTTTTTGTTCAGATAGAGTGGGAGGGAGAGAGAGGAAGAGAGAGAGAGAGAGAAACATTGATGTGAAAGGGACACATCGAGTGGCTGCCTCCCGCACGACCAACCAGGGCTGGGGACAAATCGCAACCGAGGTACGTGCCCCTAGCGGGAACCGAACCCAGGTCTCTGGACTGCAGGCTGATGCTCTAACCGCTGAGCCAAACCGGTTAGGGCCCCTTCTCATTTAAATAATGAGAAGGGAGGGAGGAAAAGCAAAATGATCATGCCGAATCTATCCGAGGACTAAATTCTGAGTGGATACCATTAGTTGGGAAATTATAATGGAGCATCTTTGCCCTTATTGTTTATTTTCCACTCAACCCCTGTTCTCTGGATAGAGGCCAAACCTACTTTAAAATGTCATCCCCTTTATTGAAAACTTAGGCGTGGATTTTTTTTAACTTCCCCTCACTTCCAGTCTTTAATCAGTTGTTCTTCTGAAAATAGCCTGACCCAGTTCTGGGCTGTTCCTCATGACCAAGGAGGATGTGCGCAGGTTAGTTTCCAGATAAAGTGGGGAATTGGTGAGTCACCAGAGAACACGACTGGGCACTCATAGCTGGGCCTTCTAGTGAGGGAGACAGCGCAACGTGTGTGGCCCCAGGACACGCTACTGGAATTTCTTGTAAATTGAGGAACTTGGGCTAACAAATTTTAAATCCCCTGTTAGCTCTAGAGTTTTGTGACAAGCATCGGCCTGTTGAATAAAGATCTTTTTTAAAAATCTCTATGGCCAAGTCGTTTTAGAAAATACCTCGCCTCGAATGTACGTTGGCTCTGAGTTTATGATTTTACAAACATCAGGGCCTGGCCATTGACCACTGAGATTTCTCTTCTATCCCTTTCTAGTGTCTGCGCATTAATCATCTCGACCTTCTACATGAGATACAGAATTAATACTCTGGAGGAGCAGCTGGGGTCACTGACCTCCGTTATGGACACCCTTCATACTGAGTAAGACATTTCCCTCCTGTGCTATCATCTGCTTGCTATGCAGATTAATATAATGTTTGACCTGAGCTTAGCAACCTTCTTAGCAAATATTAATTAAGGATACATTTTGTATGAGACATTTAAAGTGTACATATGGGAAGGGGTGGGAAGGTCCTAGAAATGAATGACCTGATTGTGCGTGTTCTTGAGTTGCTATAATGTTGCCAGTGATGAGGTGAGAAACAAGCCTAATGTTACATTATCTTGTTCTGTTATCCTAAGACTCAGTTGTGTGACTTTGGCCCATTTATTGAAATACAGAAGTTTATCTTAGTAAAATGGCAGGGAGTCAAGACATTTATAGAAGAGAGGCAATTCAAGTGACTCGGCATATTTCATCACCTGTAACTCTTTATTGGCCCATTTGTTTACAGAACTCTTGATCGCTGCTAAGTTACGCTAGTAGTGGGTCGATTGTGCCCGGGAAATGTTTCCTTCACAGTCATTTTGACATGCCTGACCTAATGAAGCCTCTTCAGACATAGAGCCCTTTCCTTTAAACCCATTTTCATGAGGATTTTGACATACTGCCTAAAAAGTAAAATAAGTTATTCCATGTTAGAAAACATACTTTCAGCACAAGTTTTAAAAGTAGGGATATTCCTTTACACTCAGTGTAAAGTTTACAGAGTACACACAACATGCTGTTGATTCTTTTTGAATGGATACATACACACACAAATACAATTTTCTCTCACTATACCTTATAAGGTAACCGTTATTCCCATTTTGCAGATGCGGTAACTGAGGCTCAGAGAAATAATTAGCTTCATGTCTTACAGTTTGAAATAGAATCGGAATTCAAATGCGAGTCTGTATGACTACAAAGACCATAGGCGGCCCAGTCTACCAGGGGCTCCTTGGTTGTGAGAAACGGCCTAGAACTGGGTCAGACTATGTTCAGTGTGCTTCAGAATCTTCCAGAGGGCTTGTTAGAACAGCTTGCAGGGCCTATCCCCAAAGTTTCTGATGCAGTGCGACTGAGATCAGGCCTGAGAATTGGCATTTCTCTCGAGTTCCCAGGTGACATTGATGTGGAGGTCTACACTTTGAGAACCATTATGCTATATCTTTCGAGGGCCTTTCTTTATGCTCTAACAGTTAACTAAAAGTCTTATTCTGTGGCTTAATAGCATGCTGGCATACAGGTTATTTTTGAACCATAAATACATGTTTGAACCGGTAACAGAAGCCTGAAGGATGGTTTGGAATAAATTCATACCCTGCCCATACTCTCTCCCTTCTTGTTCAAAATACTATACACTTAGAATTAGGAGGTGACTCTACATTATGGCAGACTGTTCTGTTCACTATCACATAAGGGTTTGATTATTCTAGGAAAATGTACACCATGGCCTGTTAGCATTCAGTTAACTTGGTGATGATGAGAGGGAAATGCCACCTACAAAGGCAAATGAAGTATTTCTTCTACTATTTAAATAATCAACTTGGGGAGTACCATCTGAAAAATAATCATTTAAAGGAAAAAAATCACAAAGATCACATATGACATGAGATCAGGGATACACTCATGATGGAAGAAAGGTCTGTGAATAAAGTACTTTTACAGGACCTGAGCTTCCCCTGATCTTCCTACCTCCAGGGTAATTAATCCAGCCACCCTGCCCAGGTCGCTATGTCCACACGCCTCATCGGATTGTTTAGTTGCTACAGAGCCATCCTTTTGAATCCATACTTTGTACCAGCTTTGTTACTACACTGATAGCCTCGAGACTGTCAGAACTTCATGTTGATAAATCAGCACTGTGGGTCTCAGATCTCCCATCTAGAAACTGAAAGATTTAGATTCAGTTTCCTTTTGGGGGGGTCTAAGATTTTGATAGTATGGGTCAAGATTAAAAAAAAACTGTTTCAGTACTAGTAAATGAAAAACATCTGATTGCTTTCTTAACATATAGATAATCATCAATAATTTACCAAGTGCCTATATCTCAAAAATGTAAAATAAATTAGAGCAGTCATCACCACCAAAAAACTTAACAGCTACAAATAAATTACAACAAGAAATGCAGGGAACGTACAGACCGTGGTTCTTCACGTTAACATAAAAATCTGATCAAGAGCTTTAGACCATCTCTCCAGGAAAATTGTACATTCATCTCTAAATGTCCTACAGTTTTAGCTGGTATAGGACCCCAGTGAGTCCCAGAGTAAGAACAAGCCCACGCCAGACATAGTATCATGGTAAACAATGAATACAGCTGATAGATTATAAGACAAGGACAAATTACATTTGTATGGCAAGTCTCAAAGAACTACAGAAGTCTCACACTTCAACAGAAATTAATGAAAGGCAGTCCTGAACATTCTGCACGTTCTGTGTAAAAGGTTCCTGCTCCCACAAAGAATGCATCTGTGACTGAGAACAGCCATCGTTCTTGCGAATGTATGCTGTTGTGGGGAGAGAGAGGATATTGGAGGCTAATAAAAGGGGTTTAAGAAACCACGTGCTTGAGAGCAATTGTCTGATTTTTGTTTGGAAGCCAAGGCACACACAGCACAGCCACTTAAACAAAAATAGCTGAAGAGATTTCCAGCTGGGCTATGAAGAATTAGTCCCCAAACGTCGAGTCTGGAGTCCTGGATTACTGCCGGGCCTTTCTGAGGTTAACAAGTTAAATGCTCGCTGTCTTTTATTACAACCTAGTATTCTGTTCAAATACATTTCAGATGTGTTTATTCGACTTCCTTCTTTGCCATTCCTGCCCACAGTAATTTTTCTCTTTGTTCCTGCAGACAGGCAGCACCATCCGGCCTGGGGTCACAAGTACAATTAAACGTGGAGGTCCTCTGCCGAGAGCTTACAGCAAACATAATGAAATTAGAAAAGGTGACCAATTTCTTTCTTGTGTTGGGGGCAGTCGTGGTAGTGCCTGTCGATCGCCATAGATCAGTGGTTACACATTAAAACACTTACAGAGTGCAGCAGGCAGCCTAAATAACCAAACCCAGCCAAGGGGTTCCAAGGTAAATGTGAAAGACTTATTTTTTATTTCCACCAAGAAATAGGGTTTCAATCTCATTTTGCTCGTTGGTCTGTCTTCTGGTTTTCCTCCTTGGTTAGCAATATTCCCTGTGTCTTTGAGCCCAGTGACAAGAGACCTGTGACACCAGGCTCAGGGGAGGGACACAGTAAGGCGTGTCCCAACCTGGGCGTGCAGCCCCACCTCCACCCAAGCCGATTGTCCACCCACAAAACAATGCATTCATTCCCGCTTGTAACCCTGGGGGCGGCTGTCGCTCCTATCTGACCTAGGAACAATCCGGGCTTCTATTAACTTGCTCAAGGAGACACATCTAGAAAGTTGGCAGACCTAGAATTTGAAACAGGTCTGTGTGACTTCAAAGTTGTGCTCGGAAGCCCCCTGCTTCACTGCCCCCCAGAATCCAACCTTAGTCCTTGCTGATAAAGCCACTGATGTACCTGTACCTCTACAGGTATCTTCCTGTAAGGCAACTTTAGGGCAGACCTGTCCTCAGCGCTTGTGGCATTCTTAGAACTCGGTAGGAGAGTGAGCAGGAGAAAAAGGTAGGCACCCCAGAAATACCCCGAAGTGAAACCTAATTAACATTTCTTACTCCTTTCAACATGTTTATCCCTTCCCATCTAAAACTTTGTGCTTACCCTAGTCCTTAAGGAAAGGGCTAGAGTTAAGTGTTCAGTTCAAACCCACAGGTGCCCAGTAGCTTTCCATAATCGTGTAGTTACGCTTAGTGGGGAAGAAACATGAAATACAGATGAGTCACACGCTGTTTGTTTTGCTGTACTAAATGCTATCTAGCATTTCACCTCTGAAGTATTGAGAGCAAAGGTGTTTTCAAACTTCTGTTCTTAAACCAAGGCATGCCAGATAATCCCTGTCAAATCATTGCATCTACGGGTGGACTTGAAACTTTTTTCTCTTTTAAATCAAAATCAACCTAGAGAAGGTATAGGGTAGCAACCAGAATTGTTTGCCTTTCTAGAGCGTAGTTGCTGAGAAGTGAAGATAATTTTGTTTCATAATGAAATGTTTGCCAGTGTTTGGCTTCCGGGCTGACCAAGTGAATGGGCTGATTTTAATTTCCTATTTTGCTCACTCTGACATACACCGGTATTCTTTGGACTGGGAGCACACAGAATCCTGCTGCCCGCTCCTACATTTCTTCCCATTTTCCTGCCAGCCCTGGCTGGGGCCCCACATTCGGTAATGAGGGACAGAAAAACAAGAGCTCAGATAGAGCCCAGCTACTCAGCTACGAGGCCTGCAGTACCAACAGAAACCTTTGTCCCAAAGCAGAAGCAGTCAAAGTGGGTATAGCGTCAGAATGCATAGGTTGACGTTCTAAAAAGTTCTAAATTGCACACCAGTCTCAAAGGAATCCAAGCAGAAGTTACCAGGCCACACCCACGTTTTTGTTTTTGTTTTGTTTTTTAATTTTTTTTTTCTTTATTGATTTTAGAGAGAGAGGAAGGGAGGGGGGAGAGAGATAGAAACACTGATCAGAGAGAGCATCAATTGGCCGCCTCCTGCATGCCCCCTACTGGGGATTTAGCCCACAACCTGGGCATGTGCCCTGACCGGGAATCGAACTGGCGACCTCTTGGTGCATGGGTCGATGCTCAACCACTGAGCCACACCGGCTGGGCACACACCCACGTTCTTTTTATCTGTCTGCCCCTCCAGCCAGAGGCAGTCTGGCCTCAGTGCAGCGCAGCCTGGCGGTGAACCTGAAGCTACGGTGCTCAGTGGGTGGGAACGGAGGAGCCCAGTGTCTGCTCATTTCACTCCACAGCAGCCATCCCTTTCTACTCTCCTCCAGGGACTGCTCATGGTCTGCCCTGCTGGAACTTCTTGATTTCTGTTCATGACATCCTGGCCCTTTCAGTCATCCTTGTTGGAAATCTAAGAATAACGTTTGACTCCCTCCTTTGCCACTGGTTGACTAATTAGTTGAGAAGTCCTGTGCAGTCTGCCTTCCAGTGTCTCCTCAGATTCTCTTCCCGGGGGCACTGTCTTTGTCCATTCTGGCCCCTGCTACCAGTCTAACAGTGGGAGTTCAGATCTCTTTATAGTTTTTATTTGCATTTTCCTGATGACTACTGCAGGTGAACATCTTTTTATTTTTTTATTTATTTATTTTTTTTCTTTATTGATTTTGAGAGAGAGAGGAAGGGAGAGGGAGACAGAAACATCGATGAGAGAGAACATTGATTGGCCGCCTCCTGCATGCCCCCCACTGGGGATTGGGCCCACAACCTGGGCATGTGCCCTGACTGGGAATCAAACCGGCAACCTCTTGGTGCATGGGTTGACGCTCAACCACTGAGCCACACCGGCCGGACTGAACATCTTTTTATATATTTATCGGCCATTTGCATTTTCTTCTATAAATTCCCTGTTTATCTCCTTTGTTTTGCTTTTGTTATTTTTTCACTTTGTAGGTATATTTTATCTATTTCAGACATCAGTCCTTGGTTTCATTTCTTTTTCTGTCTTCCCACTCCTGCTTTTACCTCTGGTCCTGTGGGAGAGGCAGGGAAGATAGGAAGTAGGATGAAGTGGAGGATGAAGGCAATGCCTTTTATGGGTAAAGAAGTAAGTACTTATTTTCTTAGTGCTGGCATTTATGGTGGAGCCGTACAGAAGACAGCACATACATTTTGGAGTCAGACCTCTGTTCTTATTCCTACTCTGCCATTTACTGTCTGTGTAAGTGGTTTTGTTCCAGAGCTTCTCTGGCCCTTAGTTCATGGGTAAGGCCTGGCTCTGTGTGGTGGTGGTGGTGGTGTATGGTTAAGGTGAGCATGCGTGGAGTGCCTGGCGCAGACGTGTTAGATCCTTTCCTCTTCACTTACCCTGTGTGTGCCTGTAGGACATCACAGGCTCTTCTTCCAAAATAATATATTCTCTTTCCTCTGTTCCTCAGGGTTCCTTACTCCCATCAGAATACTGGTTGTTAAAATTCCTTGCTCTGAATTCTTTAAAGCTCATTTACTCAACAAACATTTACTAAGGTCTTATTTTTTAATCCTCACCCGAGGACATTTTTCCACTTATCTTCAGATAGAGTGGGGGTGGGGGGGAGAAAGAGAGAGAGAGAGAGAGATTGATATGAGAGACACATCAGCTGGTTGCCTCCCGCAAGACCCCAACCAGGGCTGGGGACCAAACCTCAACCAAGGTATGTGCCCTTGACTGCAATTGAACCTGTGACTCTTTGGTCTGCTGAGCCGACGCTGTAACCACTGAGCCAAACCGGCCAAGGCTTACTAAGATCATTTTTAATGCCCAGCACTGTACTATAGTCTTGAGATCCAGTGCTATGTCATGGTCCCCGTCCCTGTGAAATTCACAGTCTTCTGGGAAATGTTGTATGATAGCTAATAGGAGTGTTAAACATCGTCATGCAGTGTTTGTCTGATTCAGACTTGTCAAATGGGTTCTGTAAACACCAGCTCCCCATTGTGTCCGAACGCTTTGGGTCACACCTGGTATCGCCAGTGCTACTGTTCTTTTCCTTCCATCTGATCTCTCTTGGTCTCCGCTGACGTTTCCATCTTTGTGACACTCTTTCTTTCCCAGCCCTCTCTTCTTTCCTTTTGAAGTGGATGGTCAAACAGAGTTCTGGTCCATTCCAAAGCATTTGTTTGCCGGATCCAAATGGAATGCACGTGTAGCTTTTTTGAATCATCTCAAGCATTATATAGGCCATAGCAAATACGCCCTTAATGTGCTCCATTCTATGTAATAACAGGAGCTTCTCTGTTATTATTTCAAGATACAGAACAACTTACAAAAGTTGCTTGAGAATGGTGACTGACCGACCGGATCGCTCGGGCCAACGTGATACCTCGCGCTTCCCTTTGAAGAAGGTGCTCCCGGAGGCGCCCCGTGGAGCGCTCCCTGCTGGTCAGAGGAGCGAGCAGAGACACCCAGCCCTGTTTGCACTTGGAGGTCTCCAGCTCAGGACAGGGGGGAGGGGGAATAATTTTGGTTCCTGTGCAATACAAGTTGACCTTGACTCTCTGAGGAAGTTTTCAGTGCTGCTGCCTGAAGGAAACAGACCCACCTTGGGAGGTCTCGGAAGGACCTGGTGGGCATTCTTAAATGACTGTGGTTCAGTGGCCATCGTGACCGTGTCAGCAAACACACTCCACAACGCGCCTTTTCAGTCCTTCCCGCCCTGCCTACACCCCAGCCTTCACACCAAGGGATATATCATGTGCCAACAAACCTGATGTGGTCCTTGGAAGAATTCGCCGTCACTCTCCAAAAGGCAATGAAGAGCTCTAACGGACAGACTTGCTTCAAAGAAATAACACCAGCATTGTGTCCTTTTCGTTTCCTCCTTCTACTGTTATGTTCTGGTTTGAATCATCTGTGTATCTCAACTTCCCGATGGAATGTTGGCACGAATATTGGGCAAGGCAGATAAACCATGTATGTTTTGTTCCTCTAACTAATACTTAATTGGACTGATTCTCACCCACCCCAAGTCAAGAATCCGTGAGGCATGGGACTGAAGTACTAAATAAACTTACTCTGAAACCAAAACTAATTCTTAAACCAAAAAGGGTAATGTGATTTGATACAGGATGAAAAGCACCAAATTTTTAAGATTCTAGGTGGACTATGTTACTTTTGAAAAAGGACGTCATATTGAATGTCGGAACCCATTTCCGCATGACGATAGCGTGCTTTTTTCCTTTTGCTGACTAAAATAAAGAAATAACTGGTGGTGTGCTAACTTCTTTTTACCATATGGCTGCCTGGTTTTAATAATTATTTAGGTACCGTAAGATCTGTAATATAAAGGATACTCTGTTTCTGTCTGTAATGCATATTATAATCATTTCTATGAAATGTATTTTATTTAATCAGGTAAGCTAATAAGTGAATTGGTTACATCATTTGTTTCTGTTAGCCTACTGGACAAGAATTGTGCCTGGTGCACCCTGGCTTTTAATAAATACTCATTGGTTAAAATACCTTGCTAACACTGTGCATTGTCAATTTCTAAATTCTTTTAACTACGACAGTATGCTTTTTAACTGCTTCTTCCTCTGCTACTTCCAACTCACCCATACTTCTTTTCCCCTAAGGATTCATTTCAGAACTAAAAAATTATTTAAATTCTTAGGTTGCAATAATGTGAGGGAAAGAGAATGACCTTTGAAGTCAGAACACCAATGCTTGATTCCTGGGTTCACATTTTATGAGTTGTGTGACCCGAAGCACGATACTTGGCCAGTTCCCCGTTTTACTGATGAGGCTGAAAGGACCGAGGAAAAGTGTCACTGAGGAGTAAACGTGATAATGTCTCTAAAGTACATTGCTGTGTCAGGCAAGTAGTGTACTCATTACAGGTACCATATTCATTATGTTCAAAATGTTTTCATGTCTGGCAGTCCAGTTTTATGTCAACGCTTTATAGTCAAAACCCGTTAGAGATTCAAAAGTGGGTCAGCCACTTCTGGAGAGGAATTTTACAACTGTATGAAGAGCCTTTAAAAGGGTCAAATTTTACTGATTTAGTAAAGCTGCTATGTAGTAATTTATCCTAAAGCAAGAAGCAGAGATCTAGTCAAAGATTTGTACACAAGAAAATTCTTTGATACTTTATGACAGCAAAATATTAGAGACTAAATATTCAACAGCAGAACAGTTCAGTGATGTGGTAGTTATTTAGAAAAGTATTGTCAAAGAATGGCATGGAAAACAGCATTAAACTAGGCACAAAACTACATGGTTTGATCCCAATTGTATAAAAAACTGCTACATATGTGTGTGTACCCATACGTGTATATATAGAGGGAAGCACACACACTGACCTTTTCTATATTCTCTAAATTTTACATAATAAAACAGTTACTACCTTTTTTTAAAATCAGATACGTTGATTTAAAATATTAAGTGGTTCTCAGGGACTCACATCCCACAGCTGTGCACCTCCCCCCATGCCCCCAACGCTGTGGCTAGTTCTGCACTGGGAGCCACATTTCTAGTGTTTTTTTCCCACAATCACTATAGTTGACTCTTCCAAAGAGAAAGAAAGTGCCTCATCGTTTCTAGATTTAGTTGTTTTATTTATTTATTTTCTTTGGAGATGTTGCTGCTTGTCTTATTTTACCTTATTTTTGTATGAATTTATTTGGGTGACATTGGTTAATACGATTATATAGGCTTCAGGTATACAATTCTACAATACATCATCTGTATATTGTATTGTGTGTTTACTGCTTGTTTTATTTTTTATAACTAGCTCCTGAGTCAAAATCGGGCACAAGAGGCCCTGGCCAGGTGGCTCGGTTGGAGTGTTGTCCGGTACACCAAAGGGTTTCCAGTTCAGTTCCCAGTCAGGGCACGTACTTAGGGTTCAGGTTCAATCCCCGGTTGGGTTGCACGCAGGAGGCAACCAATCGATGTTTCTCTCTCTCTCTTCCTTTCTCCCTCTCTAAAAATAAACGAAAACATATCCTCCATTGAGGATTAAAACAAAAAATCTGGTGCAAATTCAGGGGTGGGGAACCATGTTTCTGCCAAGGCCATTTGGATATTTATAACATCATTTGTGGGCCATACAAAATTATCAACTTAAAAATTAGCCTGCTATGTTTGGTCAGGCTAATTTGGTGAGGCGTGTGGTGTTAACTGGTATTGACTTTGCGGGCCTTGTGCAGCCCGCAGGCCAGAAGTTCCCCACCCCTGAAGGTGGTGACACCCAGGTCATATGCCTGCATATTAACTACAAAGAAGCATGGGAAAGCAAGCCTCTACCACCTAGCTACCAAAGTAGGGAATTCTAACATAGGAAGGGGTTTCTGATGCTGCGTGGCCAAAATAATAGCAAATGTCCACCATATACCTTTCCCTTTAAAACTTGAGTGTTACCTTTATAAAACCAGAAAAGAATAAACCTTAAAAAGAGATTATTGGTTGTAATGCTATTCCAGTACATTCTGATATTTAATCTATGACTATATACTATTTGGTGAATGGAAATTATCAGCCTCACATAAATGGGAAAAGCTATTATTACTGACTTCTCAAGCTAGGTCAATATTTAAGGTACCTTCCTACATATACTCCACAACATTCCAAGGAGTTTCCCAGGTAATCATTTATGCAATTCTTTGAAACCATTCCAGACACTTTTTAAGATGCATTTCCTTGCCTTCCACAACTCATTCTAATTCATAAATTCATGAAGTCAGACCAAAAAACTTCCAGCTTAAATATGAATTGTCTCATATGCTGTTTTGATATATGTTTCCTAATAGTGAAATTCAGGAGATGCTTTTCTTGTTGATCTGTTTGTTTCTGGTGATCAAAACATCATGTTACAGATAGCCCAGGTGATTTTGCTCTCCGGCATTTTTTGAAAAGTCAAAATTCTATACATCAGTAATAGGTATGCTGTCACTTGGGATCCACAACCTGATCTGCTCACAAAGGAGCCCAGGAATATAATATTCTTTTCATGTGCTCCTTTTAAGCCTATCCCTGCTGCTAATGATGATATTACCAGTTCTTGACTAAAATAAAAAATCAGATATTAAATGAAGCATCTTTGATCATTAAATTACCAGCACTTTTGTATTTTTTTCCAAATGTGAAGCCTTACCCAAAGCAATTTATAGATTCAATAAAACCACAATCAAAATGTCAATGCCATTTTTCACAGAAATAGAGAACAAACAATCCTAAAATTTCAGTGGCAAGACAAAAGACCCCAAATAGCCAAACAAAGCAATCTTGAGATAGGACAAAGATGGAGGCACCATCTCCCTGATTTCAAACTATATTACAAAGCTATAGTAATCAAAACAGTATGGTACTGGCATAAAAACAAACACATAGCTCATGGGAAGAGAGAGCCAAGAAATAGACTAGTGTATACATGGTAAATTAATTTATGACAAAGGAGCCATGAATATATAATGGAGAAAGGACAGTCTCTTCAATTAATGGTGTTGGGAAAATTAACAGCCACAAGCAAAAGAATGGAAGTGTACACCACCATCTTACACCATACACAAAAACCAACTCAAAAATGGGTTAAAGACTTACATGTAAGACCTGAAACCATAAAACTCCTAGAGGAAACATGGGTGGTAAGTTCCTTAATATCAGTCTCACAGATTTTTAGGATCTGATACCAAAAGCAAAAGCAATCAAGCAAAAATAAACAAGTGGGACTACATGAAACTAAAAAGTTTCTGCACAGCAAAGGAAATTATCAACGCAATGAAAAGGCAATCTACTAAGTGGGAGAAAAGGAGAAAATATTTGTAAATAAATATATCTGCCCTGGCCAGTGTGGCTTAGTTGGTTGAGCATCGTCCCATGCACTGAGAGGTCACTGGTTTGAATCCTGGTCAGGGCACATGCCCGGGTTGCAGGCTTGATCCCCAGTAGGTTGCAGGAGGTGGCCTATGGATGTTACCCTCTCACAATGATGTTTCTCTCTCTCTCTCTCTCTCTCTCTCTCTCTCTCTTCCCCCCTCCTTTCCTCTCTCTCTAAAATCAATAATAAAAACATATTTAATAATAATAATATATCTGATAAGCAGTTAATATCCAAAATATATAAAGAACTCATACGACTCAATAGCAAAAAATAACCTGATTTTTAAAATGGACAGAAGATCTGAATAGACATTTTTTTCTAACGAAAACATATGGATGGCCAACAGGTACATAAAAAGATGCTCAACATCAGTAATAATCAGGGAAATGCAAATCAAAACCACATGAGCTATCACCTCACATCAGTTACAATGACTGTTATCGAAAATACAAGACGTAACGAGTCTTGGCGAGGATGTGGAGAAAAGGAAACCTGTGTGCGCTGTTGGTGGGAAAGGAAGTTGGTGCAGTCGCTATGGAAAACAGTTTGGAGGGTCCTCAAATTCCACTTCTGGGTATATATCTGAAGAAAATGAAAACACTAACTTGAAAAGATATAAGGACCCCATGTTAATGGGGCATTGCCGCACGATTTATAACAGCCAAGAGATGGAACCAACTTAAGTGTCTATTAGCAGATGACTGGATAAAAAAAAGAAATGTAACTGATACACACACACAAGTGAATATTATTCAGCCAAAAAAGAAATGAAGTTTTACCATTTGCAGCAACATGGATGGACCTTGAGGGCATTATGCTAAGTGAAATAAGTCAGCCAGAGACAGCCAAATACCATATGATCTCACTTATATGCAGCTTCATAAAGAAAAAAAAAGCTCATGGATGCAGAGAACATACTGGTGATTATCACAGGCAAGGGGTAGGGGAGTGGGTGAAATGGGTAAAATAAATGTCATGGGAATGTAATATACAGCATGGTGACTATAGTTAATAATACTGTGTTGCATATTTGAAAGTTGCTAAGAGAGTAGATCTTAAATGTTCCCATTATAAGAAAAAAAAAAAAGAACTTGTAACTGTGTGATGACCAGTGTTAACTAGACTTGTTGTGATGATCATTCTGCAATATATACAAATATTGAATCATTATGCTGCACCCCTGAAACTATATATAATAGTATATGTCAATTATATCTAAATTTCAAAAAGAAAGAATTTCTGATTTTAGCTAAAGTTGCTAAGTGAAATTCTTTTGTTTGCTTTTCATCTCCTGAGTGGCTGTTATAGGCCTAATTCTGTCTTGTAGAGATCCTTATTTCCTTAAAGACTATTTTTAAAAGCAGCAAAGAGATATGTTCAATGGCATGATGACCAGTGGAAAAAAAATCTGACTGCAAAATTATCTGACAACTTCTAGGTAAAAATATTCACCCACATGGACAAATCCCTGGAAGGGAATACAAAGTAATAAAAATACTTGTTTTGTTAAAGTGACGAAATTGTGAACCATAGAATGGTTTTCCTTTAATATTGCTTTTATTTGACAAATGAAGATACTTTTTTTTAATGTAAGCCTTTTTCTAATTTGGAAAAAAAAAACAACCCAGGGGCCTGATTGGTGTCACTCTACTTCTTATAGTTTCTCTTCTCTTTATGTTTCTAACCACTTTATATGGTCTTTCTCTTCCCTTCTCTTCTCTTCTCTTCTCTTTTCTCTTCTTTTTTCTCTTCTCTTCTTTCTCTCTCTCTGACTCTCTCTTTCTCTCTCTCTCTCTCTCTCTCTCTCTCTCACACACACACACACTCACACACACACACACACACACACACACATCATCCACCATAACAATGATCCCAGTACGTGGCATAAAAAGTGGGAAGGGAAGACGGCCCTTGCTTCCCGTAGACTACTATCTCAATAGGTCTTGGTGAAAACCATGCAGCCCATTTTCCTTAAGTCTTTAAATTTTCTGCCAGAAAGTCTTACTTTCACTGTTGTTTCTGAAATAGACCTTGATTCTAAACAGCCTTCTGATGCACACAGGGAGGGAGCCTCACAGGGAAGCATGCCTCCCTCTGTCTTGCCACCATCGCACCAACAGGGGGCATGTTAGCGTGCCTCCTTCTGTCTCCAGAAAGCCACAATTGTGCATTTTCACAACGTTGCCTGTTTTGTTTCTGATTGTCCCTAAGCTATACGTGCATGAATAATTTTCAGCCATATATTCATTCTTCTCTCCCCATATGAGAATAGGGTGACAGAACAGGCAATAATCTCTGGACCCAAGCAGCGTAGGCTCTCACCCTCCCTCATTCTTGGGCCCTGTCCAGGAAGTGATCCCATCTCCCCTTTACTCTTTCTCCATAAAGATTATGACTTTATGAACCATTTCTTCTTCTCTGCACACATATGGGCCACAGTAGAAAGTAACAAAAACCTTCCCCACTACCAGACTGGGGATTGCTGCCCCAGGGTAAACACTACTCTAGTGAGAGTCCAGTCCAAGGCAGTAGGTTAGGAGAGAAATGGGTTTGTTAGCTGCCAAAAGGAATGTTTGTGCAGTTTTGTCTAACCAGCATCATCCTAACAGCATTCCAATTTGTCTTATTTCTAACTTTTAACACCTTTATTGATGTATAATTTATATACAGTAAACTACACGTTTAAAGTGTACAATTTAAGGGGAGGGAAGAGATAAACCACAGAACTTATACACATGTATGCATAACTGATGGACATGGACAACAAAGCTGGGGATGGGGTGGGGGAATGGGGAGGAGGGTGTCAATGGGGAAAAAAGGAGAAACATCTGTAACAAAAATAAATTAATTTTTTTTAAAAAAGGGGGAAATCTATAAACCTATAGCAAAAAAATTAAGATAACCGAAATAGGCAGAAAACAGATCTTTAAAGATAATAAAATTTATAAATGAAAAAAAAAAGTGTACAATTTAAGTTTGGCATAAGTATGTACTTGTGAAAAACATCACAATCAAGATATAAAATATCCATCACTCCCGAAAGTAATCCCTTTGCAATTCCTCTCGTGTCTCTCACTGCACCCACCCCCAGCCCCAACCAAGCACAGATCTGCTTTCTGTCTCTCTATGTTGGTTTTAATTTTCTAGAATTTTATATAAATGGAACCATACAACATGTACTCTCTCTCTCCCACTCTCTCTTTTTTGGGTCTAGATTCTCTCATTCAGAATAATTATTTTAACATGTATCTACTTTTTGCATGTTTCAATACTCCATTCCTTTTTATTGCCAAATAGTATTCGTGTGTGTGTGTGTGTGTGTGTGTGTGTGTGTGTGTGTATCACAAATTGTTTATTCCTCAGCCTGTGAACAGACATTTGGGGTGTTTCTAGTTTTTATTTATTATAAATAAAGCTGCCATAAACATTCCTATACAAACCTCTGTATGGACATACACTGTCATTTCTCTTGGGTAAACACCTCAGAGTGGAATGGCTAGGTCTTATGGAAGGTACATATATGTTTAACTTGTTAAGAAACCGCCAAACTGTTTTTCCAAAATGTACTGTTTAACATTCCCACTAATGGTGTATGAGAGTACCAGTTCCTCTACATCCTCACCAACCCTTGATATGATCAGTCTTTCAAATTTTCCAGGGAGTTTCTAAAGCAGCTGTGTTGTGGTATCTTAACTGTAGCTCTAATGTGCATTTCCCTAATGACCATTAATGTTGACCATATTTTCATACGCTATTTGACATCATCTGTATATCTTCTTTGGTGAAGGGTCTGTTTAAAGCTTTTGCCCATTTTTATTGGACTGCTTTTCTTATTGAGCTTTAGAGTTCATTATATATTATACATAAAAGTCCTTTATCAGGTATGTAATTTGTAAATATTTTCTCCCAGACTGTGGCTTGTCTTTCCATTCTCTTTACGTCTTTCAAAGAGAGGTTCTCTCCTCTCCGGTGCTCTGCTCTGCAAACTTTAGCTACCTAGGCTCACTCCCAGTTCCACTTCTGTAGCTCATGTCTGCCTGGGTCCCCTCCTTGCACCACAACCCGAACACTCCGGGCAGCATGGAGGATGGGGGCGATCACAGGGCTCACCCCCATTGTTTCCCTTCTCTCAGGTGTCACCTGTTTTTCATTACCTGATTTCCAGTGCCTTGAAAACCATTGTTCATATATATTTTGTCTGGATATTTTCATTGTTTCAGGTGTTTAAAAAATAAAAATAAAAAGCAACTGGAGACCAGCCGTGAACATTCCCTGAGCAGACAAAAACCTGTTTGGTCATACAAGCAAAGCTTAATTGAGCTTATTTTGCAAGACAAACTTGACCTGGGTCATTTCTTGTTTATGCCTCTGGAAATTATAAGCAAAACCTGAACTGCTTCCAAGGTTGATACGAGGTAACCACAGACCAATTCCCCATCATTTAAAAAAAAACTCTAATATTATAGCCAATCACAGTGAAGAGTAAACAGTCACTGCCTTCTCACTGTATGCTCCACAACAATAAGCCCCGAGGCTCATTCCAAGTTTGGTTTCAGTGCTTCCAGTTTGGGAACTTTTTGGTGTGCGCATGATAAACTTTTACTAATTACGACTTCAGTGATTCATTGGTGTTTTTTTCTTCAGCTATGGCTGAACTTTTGACACAGGTCAAATCAAATCCAGTCCCTGTTTGTCCATCTTGGGTGAAAATGGAAGTCCCACACCAGAGAACATTTGACATCAAGGACCGTGAACCAATAGAAAAAACTAACTTGGTGACCGGAGAGGGAAACACAGCACTAAGACAGTGTGGACGTAGCAAACCTAGGTTTGGGGACACAAGAGAAGTGGTTGAAACTATTAAGGCTTGGAAGCTCAGGAGAGGCTCCATGGAGCTGAAACAGCTCTGAGGAAGGGGCACACCAGGTGGGCTCATGCCTCAGAGGGGCACAAGGAGGCTGGTTCTGCACATGGGAGAGCTGCACATGGTGTTCAGCTGCTGCCAAGGAATAAACGGCCACTGCCAAGGTGCAGAGGTGAGAATAAGGTGATACTGGAACAGGAGAAATCCAAGTTCTCCGGGAGCAAGCAGGAAGGAGCAATCCCTTCTTCCCTTCCAGCCTCACGGGCTCTCGCTGGTACCCTGGATGAGCAGAATCTAACAGGGAGATGCTGGCGACACAGAAATGTGGCTGGGAGAATCTCAACATTAGCACCACAAAGCGGAGTCCAGAAGGCAGGGCTTGGAGCTAAGACTAACAGCTCAGTAAGTGGCTAGTGTCCACCCACTGTCCGCTCAGCGGCCACACACCCCTCTCCGTGCATACTCGAACCCTCAGACAAGAAGCACCACTGTTTCTGTCTAACGAGACGCAACTACACTTCATACAAAGGAAGATGTTCTCATCCTTACCTGAAAAGCATGAGCCGCAAAGTCCCAACAGTCACCGAGTCCATCTCTGCGTACAGCGACCTCCGCAAGCGGCTGGAGACCTGGCCCGCAGCCGCCGCGACCTCTTCCGCCTGCTCCGGGAGCTCCCAGCATTCCGCGCGCAGGTGTGCGGCAGGTGTTCGGCAGGTGTTTGGCCTCAGTGATCAAGGAGCCCGATAGGAGGCTGAGGACTTGCTTTTCTTTACTGTGAACGTCCTCGCGCTCAACAGCAGCCCCCAACTCAAGGAGCTCTTTCAGGGTGAGGAGGTGACAGGGACCCCGAGGGGTCTAGAGACTTGCACATCCTGCCACCCTCGGATCCCCACACTGCCCACCGAGGTCTGGTTGCCCCAGCCTCTTCCCGCGGAGAGCAGCGGCCTGGAGGAGTTGGAGGAGGCCCCGCCGTCCAGCCGTGCCCAGGAGGCCCTGGATCTCCTCTGTAAATGTGGGAGCACCAAGGAGGCGCCCGGTTTCCCTGCTGGAGACCCCTCCCCGAGGCTCAGCTTGCCCTCTTCACCCCTTCTCCAAGGAAGAAGGTACTGGCCTGGGTCTCACCAACATAGCTGAGCTGGCAGCGATTCAGGCAGAGTCCAAAAGGCTGGACCAGGAACCGTGGAACCAGAGGGACAGAGGAGGAAGAGGAGGAGAAGAGGAAGGAGGACCTGCCCCTGCCTATCTAAGCCAAGCCACAGAGCTCATCGCGGAGGCCCTGCGGGAGAAGGCAGGCGCCCACCCTGGGCTCTGCGGGACTACCCAGATGCATGAGCAGCTGCTTCGGGGAGTTCCCAGTGACCTAGCTCCTGCCTGCGGGGAGGGTATGAAGAAGGCAGCGGAGTACCTGAAGGGGGCAGGCAAAATCCTGCACCTGTCCCCGTCCAAACTCTTGCCCTGAGAGAGAGGGAACCCTTCCCCAGGACCCTGGCTTCAGAGCTACCAGCCACCTACTTCTCCTCTCCCGGCCTGGCCTTATCGCCTGGTTTTGTAATCCAGGGACTATTTTTGGATGTAATTGGACCAAGAATGGGGAAAATAATGAATTCAAAGCTCCCTTTAAAAAATTAATTAATTAAAAATAAAATAAAATTTGGTCACAGTACCATCTAACCATTTTTCTCTAATGACTAAATTGTAAAGTTAGCCTCCAACAAAACTTGTATAAAATATTAAAGGGAAAGAAGGGAGAAAAGAAAATTGTTGCCAACACACATTTATATACCATATATACCATACTATGTGTGCATACACAAAGCAAGGAAGAAAATATGGATAGCTGCCCTAGTCTTCATTTCTATAACTAATCACAAAGTTATGTTTATAACCTTCTTCCACTGCCCATTTTATCTTTTCTTTGCCCTCAGAAAAAACCTCAGCTGGCCATGGTTCTGAGGTGAGGTGACCCAAATTTCTATCCCTGAAGGGTCTGAATTCTCAGACCTTTTCTTTCTCTCTCTCTCTCTCTTGTTCTTTCTTTCTTTCTTCCTTTCTTTTTTAAAATCCTCACCAGAGGATATTTTTCCATTTATCCTCAGACAGAGTGGGGGGAGAGGGAGAGAGAAAGAGAGAGAGAGAGAGAGAGAGAAACATTGATGTGAGAGAGACACATCAACTGGTTGCCTCCCACACGACCCTGACCAGGGCCGGGGACCCAACCAGAACTGAGAGGTACGTGCCCTTGGACCGAAATCCAACCCAGGACTCTGGTCCCAAGGCCGGTGCCTGAACCGCTGAGCCAAACCAGCCAGAGCTCTCTTGTTCTTTCTTGCTTGCTCTTTCTTTCCTTTCCTTTGCTTTTTTTCCTTTTCTTTCTTGTTGTGATTGCTGCTGCTGTAGTTTTGGTTCAATGGCATTAGTAGACCAAAATGGATATTTGATGGTCTTAGCTTCCAATTCAATGGAAGCATGTCTTGTTAGGAAGTGAACTCTCCAACCCAGCAGAGCTCAAAACTGCAGGGATGGGAAGCAACAATTGTGCAAGTGGGTTATTAGTTGTAATAATGAAAGGAGTTACTCCTACCTCCAACCTTGACTCTTGGACCCATGATTGTGGACAAGGCACACATACATGTGCTGGCTTCTCCTTCATCGCATCTACCGTAGCCTGTAAGATAGAACCCCATGCTTTCAGAAGATCTCTCCTAATAAGCAGACTTACGGTGTTTTCAATAAGCCATGCCACTGTCCTATTAAGCCAGCAGCTCCTGAGTGATGAAGTATGTGATAGAAACCAGTGAATTCCGTGAGCACTAGCCCTCTGCTGAAATTTGTTTGCTGTGATCAGAAGCAATATGTTGTGAAGCGTGAAGTCACCATAGTGGTAAATAAGGCAGAAACATTATGAACAAGGAAGGAAGATCAATATCAAGAACACATATCTATCCCAAAGAAAATACATCTCTTTCCCCTCCACCCCGGAAGAAATCCGCAGCAGAATGATACTCTATGGAAGGCTCAGTGACTACCTCTGCTGTTCCAGGTTAGGCACTAGCCAGGTCATTCTTGGTGAGGGGAAGTCCGTGTGGATGAACCCAGAATAAGACGTCATGATAATCGACATTCATTCTCTGTTTAAAGATTACATTTCAATGGGTTGTTTTAGATTGAATGCAGAACCCTTACAGCTGTACTTCCAAAAGAGAGAGAGAGAGAAAGCTATTCACAAGTTCCCAGTCTCCCTCTCCATCAGATTGGACTTGTTAAAATGTTATTTATTTAGTGAATGCTCAGTGAGGAATCAGTCAGAGCCAGTCAACCGGGGGGGGGGGGGGGGGGGGGGGGCTGTCCAGATTGCTCGGCATTAAGTCGTTCTGCTGACTATTTCAGGAGAGAACAGTGGTACGTGTGCAATCTGCATTTCCTCCACTGCCCTTTCCCTCGTTTTTTTTAAGGCTGTGGCAAATTTCCATTCAAGAGGTAAAGTCACCCATGGAAAATGAAGCCATTTCTTGCTAAACTCAGAAAGAAAAACAACCGCCGCATGATGACGCGGGGCCGGACACGGCTGATCTGTGTAACGTGGCGTGGAGGATGTGCTGTGCTGTCGGCATTACAGACGAGCATATTGTGACTCAATTTGTTTGCAGGCAGTTGTTCCAGAAAGGCAGTTTACTGACAGAAGAAAATTGAAGGCGCAGTACTGATGGCACAATCCAAGCCAAGTGGCTGCTGAACTGAATAAAATGCTGCGTAGAATCCTCAAGTACCCCAGAGCAAAGAAAATTAAATAACAAGGAGAAAGAGGGATTCACTTGCAATAAAACACAAGGTGACTGCTACCTGCATCTCCCTGTCCAGCAGTCACCTAGTGGGCTAAAGCCAGGTAAATAAGTCTCCATCTGGGCTCGAATGCCTTCCCCTGAGCAGAATGCCTTCCCTACTGGCAGCTTGGTAAGGAAGTGAATATGCTTTGGGGCAGCACACACATCCTTTAGCTGTCAGTCATTGCTTTTTAACTCTTGGGAACCTTAAGGGAGATTTTCCATTGTATTTTACATCCTTCTGAATGATCAGTGAGGAGTGGATGATATTGATGGTCTCCTTGAACACTCGTTTCTCTAACGCTGCAACATGAAGTTAGCTTAAGGCAGGCCTATCTTTCAGGCTCATGATGATATTGATCCTACTGCCCAAATGGGTTTTTGAATGAAGTTTTATAAGAAAATAACACTATACATGGACTCTCTGGGGGGCTTGAGCCCACTCAAGCCTCCTGATCTTTTCCCTTGTACTTTCAATGTCAGGAATAATGATTCATTTCAAAGACCAAATGATACAAAAAGAAGTCTCCGAAGGTCTGATGAATTTGGTGGTCATTTGGAGCAACTATAAACCTTCCTGAGCAACTAAGTCCTTTCCCCTTTGGAGGGGCAGAGTATTAAATTGGGTGAGAGTCCACACTTGACATCAAGTTATAGTCTCCAGAAGAAGGATCTGGAAATGTACCCTCCCCTGATTTATCCAGGGCAAAAAAGGACATGACAGGGTCCAATCAGGACTAGATTCTTCTATTTTTACAGGGTGCCTAAATGAAGGTTAAAAGTTTGCTAAATGTAGTCTGGGGGAGTGGTAGTGAATGTGGAATGAGGACACCCGTGAAACCTGTGAAGCTATAAAATGACATAAAACTATAAAAGGATCCCAGCACCAGGAGCTGCATTTTCTCTGAAATGAAAACGCCTGGTGGGTTGAATAGGGTTGTGTGAAAAGCGGCCAAGTAAATATTCCCTCGTGGCCACGCCTGCTGCTGAGGTGGGTGCATAGAACCAGGGACGTGATCTTCCTGGAAAAACAGGGGGTGTGTCTATTTCTAAATCAATATTTTTACAGTCTTTTGTTTGGGTACAATCAGGCTTTTTACATAGGAAGAATTCCTGACATCTGGGTAAATATTAACGAATCAACCCATGACGTTTATAAACGACAAAATATGTCACTCCCTTCCTTGGCTTCCAACTTCACTGACGGTGCCCGAGACAGCGAGGTGAAGTCAATTTCTGGAGGCCAGGCAACCAGGGTAGACCAAAGGGGACTTGCTTTGGACAATTCTGCTTCCTTTCAAATGTGGGAGCTCCCCACAGGGCTATGTGTATTCATCCGCAGCTCGACTACCCTGGCCCAGGGGTGAGGAGATGAGCCAACACGCAACTTGGTTTTTCCTCCCAGGAATTAGGTTTCCGTGAAGGATTTAGGATCCATAGACACTTTCATTTTACGTTTCATAATATCATTTCTTTATTTTTCGGTACTTGGCACCAATAATGAATACAGTACCCAGCAGCATAACCAGACACGGCATTTCCCCGGATGGGACCCTCACCAACCCCTGGGCAGGAACACTGCTCGGGGCTGGAACACGGGAAGCGGTAGCTGCTCTTTTCCCAGGTATTTAAGTGCCACCTGCCTTCCGATATGTCACAGGCACACTGTTCTCCTCGTGGCGGCCCTGTAGAAAAGTTGGGCCTGCCACAAACACAGGGCCCATCTGCCCCTCCTCCTGAACTTGACGATTTAGAGACCACGGCCCAGCCTGAGCAGGAATTGGGCCCTTCCAGCCAGCAGCTCCGGCTTCCCCGGGGATTAAAGGCATTGGCCCTTCCACCAAAACTGTGGCCCAAGGAATGCCTACCAGTAAATCGTAGGAAGGTAGATGTTTGTCGAAACAGATTCGGAACCCGCCATCAAATGTCCTGAATTACCCTTTCTGGTGGTGGGTTTGGGAACCTAGCATCACTCGCTCACAACAGAGTAAAATGGTTAAATCCAAATTGGCCCTGGCTGTCAATCATGAGATCCTTAGAAATGAAGCAAAATCCGCCCTGGCCAGTTTGGCTCAGTGGTTAGAGCGAACCAGAGTCCCTGGTTCTGTTCCCGCTAAGGGCACGTTCCTTGGTTGCAGTTTGTCCCAGGCCCCGGTTGGGGTCGAGTGGGTGGCAACCAGTCAATGTGTCTCTCACACATCGATGTTTCTCTCTCTCTCTCTCTTCCCCCCCTCTCTCCCTCCTGCTCTGTCTGAGGATAAATGCAAAAATGTCCTGGGGTGAGTATAGAAAGAAAGAAAGAGAAAGAAGGAAGGAAGGAAGGAAGGAAGGAAGGAAGGAAGGAAGGAAGGAAGGAAGGAAGGAAGGAAGGAAGGAGGAAGGAAGGAAGGAAGGAGGAAGGAAGGAGGAAGGAAGGAAGGAAGGAAGGAAGGAAGGAAGGAAGGAAGGAAGGAAAGAAAAGAAAAATCCGAGGCCACGTGTATGAGAAGCAGGAAGAAGCAGCCAACGTTGCAGTCAGCTCAGGTCAGGCCCCGTATCCTTTAGGCCATCCCAGATGTCTTCTTAGCCCTGAGGACATGACTAGGACCGGTCTTCCTGGTTTGCACAATACGCTGGTTATGCCTATTCCAGATGGATTAATGGCAAGAGGAGGTCTGCACCGTCATTAGTACAGAGCGTGAATGACAATGTCCATTGAGGGATGCCAGCGCACTCTCACAGACATGTCCACTGCTGCAAACTCAGTAGTAAATGTCCAGAGCAGAGCATAACCTGAGAGCATCTCCGGAGATAAGGCAATGTTTGTGGTCCCAAACCAGAGGCAGAGGTCCTTGAAATCACCCTGCTGTGGGCTCCTAGGACAGGGAGGCTCTCTCGTGCCTAGATGATGATTCAGGTCAATTTGTTCTATTTTGTATTCCTGGCTGTTCTCCTGCCTGGGTGAAATTTAAATAGACTGCATCCCCATCAAAGAAAGTAAGTTTCTTGGTGGAGCGTCAGTGTTGTGAATCTGAGGATGTGCTCTCTCCAGGCTCAGAAAGGAAAGGCCACTGCCGCAGGAGGTCAGCCTCTCAGCAGCGGGGGCCTCAGAAGTACGGCTCTAACTTCTTTTGAACTTACTCCATTTGGGGGGACAGAGTCCCTCACAGCTTGCCCACCATTCCAACTTCCCCATGGGGTGGGGGAAGTTGGGTAACAAAGAATTAAAGGAGAGGAACAAATCAATCAAAATGGTAATAATGGAGCAATTACACAAGAATGAAACAATGACCAAAGCAAAACCATAATAATAATTTTACAAATATATTATTTAATACAAAAATATCAACACCTCCAGGTCATGGCCAACTTAAGTGGCGACTGACCATTAGGGTAATGGCATAATTAATCACCCATACTTCTGAGAGTGAAAGGTGATGTCGTTAATAATTCCGCCGGGACTGCAGGCATACACGGGAGCTAGCCCAGGAGAGCCACCTGCGGCCACCCAAGTGGTAACTCACAACGTGTCCTTCAAGAAAGTGTAGGCATTCCAAGCATCGCGATGTGCACATGCCCATGAAGGACTTTTCAACGTTATTGGTGGTCAGATACCGAAAGCAAGGCCTCAGAATGCTCTAGCAACAGGCGGATTCTAGCGTCCGGATGCTCACGACGGTTCCGCCCTTCTTGCACCTCGGAGATTTAGGTTGGCCTAACCTCAGTCCATGAGGGTCCGTGTCTGCAACGCCTCACCTCTCCTGTCATTCAGTTCCAAAGACTTCTTAGTTTGGGGTTCTTTTTAAATTGATGAGCTCTTTTCTAAATCTAAGGTTTCTTTAGTAATGTGATTTGGTTTCCAACATATGAGCTGTTTAAACTTTTCTTCTGTTACTGATTTCTAGCGTTATTGACAATTGTGATCAGATAACATAATCTGGATGATAGTGTTCCTTTGGGGATTTATTAAGGCGTCCTATATGGCCTAGTGCATTGTGTTGGAGTTTTCCAGAGAAACGGAACCAATAGGATATATAGATATGGAAGGGGAGATTTATTATGGGAATTGACTTACACATTATGAAGGTTAAATCCTGTAACATGCCATCTACAAAGTTGGAGGGCCAGAAAGCAAATGGTGTGAGATAGTCAAGCCCAAAGGCCTGAGACCAGAAGCTCCGACATCCGAGGGCAGGAGAAGATGGATGTCACAGCTCAGAAAGAGCAAATTCGCCCCTTTTGTTCGTCTGGCCCCAACAGATTGGATGCTCACTCACAACCACACCAGGGAGGGTGATCTTTATTCAGTCTATTGATTCAAAAGCTAATTTCTTTCCAAGGCACCCTCAGAGACACACCCACAAATGTTTACCAGGTACCTTGGCATCCCTGAGCCCAGTCAAGCTGACACAAAATTCACCATCACATGCATGGTCTTGAATATTTAGTTTTTGCTCAAAAAGAATGTATTCTGTTTGACAGGTTTACTGCCCCCATTTTTTCTTCCTCGTGGTGCCTGTGTTGCCCCTTCTGTGCCTGTGGGTGCTAGTTCCTGGACACCATTGTCACCATCAGTTTCTTCCAAAGACCTGGTACAAGTTTGTGAATGTGTCAACCTACTGGCAGGTTGAAGTGTCCCGAGAAGAACACTCACCAGGCGCTCGCCAGACTTGTGCTATGGCACTGCTCTCCTCCTCACCCCGACCTCTGAGTCTGCCCTTTGCTAAGGTCCATGCTCACACCATGTGGCCTCCCCTGAGCTTGCGCCAGAGGCAGCAGCTACTCTGGGCAGCCAGCCTCCCCAGACTGGGAGCCTACTTTCTGTCCCCAAGGGAACTTCTCCATGCTTTGCCTCCACAAAGATGAAACCCTCCCTACAACGGATTTGCTTACCAGCTTCAACAGGAGTAAGATTGTTTTTATAGATTATACTGGGTAGTGGTAACTATAAATATCACATTTATTAGGTCCCTTCAGAACTTACTACTCAGTCAAACATACTAAAAGGATCACAATAGGACATCCCAAAATATGCCATTTTGACACAAGAATTATTTTGAGTTGAAGGCATTTGAGTCCCTGAAATCCTCTATCTACCTAGAAGCAGAGCCTCCCCAAGAAGCTCAATTGTCACAAATCTTCTCCCTGAGAACTCTGATCTAATCAGCCCCAAACAGACCTTGTCACAAGACTGGTGTACCTCCCTCTGTCCCCAAGGGGCCATTTATCTTTCTTACAGGTCATTTGTTTTCCCAAAAGTGTTTTCTCCCATGAAGTTAGGTATATAATGCTTCTTTGGGGTTTTCACCCCTTTTCTGTGAAGTCCCTCATATATGTAACATTATTAACATCAACATAATCTGTATACCTTTTCTCCTGTTAATCTGCCTTTTGTCAATTTACTTCACCGCCCCCAGTTACAGAGCCTGAGAAGGTAGAGGAAAAGTTTCTCCACCCCTACAATAGCAAGTAGAGTCCATGGAAGTTTGTGCCATTGATCCACTGAAACAACAGGAAGAATTTTGCATTTTTAGATCAGACTCAGCCCAGGCAAAGGACACTGATATTCTCGGGAGTCCTGGGAGAAGATGCTCTGTTGAAGACGGCAAGTTTGTGAGCTCAGAGGCAAAGGTATCAAGTGTTGAGAGCATGGATTCTGGAACCCAAATCTCTAGATTCATATTTTTTTCTGTGACTTACTAATGGCGAGGCGGGGCAAAGCTCCCTGTCTCTGTGAGCACCAGTCCCATGACGTGCGATGGGGCTCAGGCCTCACCATTGCAGGTGGCGCAGAAGCAGCGACCCAGCGCTCGTGGGAAGGGAGCCTGGGCCTCACCTCCCAGGAATGTTGCACGCATACTTCCCCTTTGTTTGTTTTTTTGTTGTTGTTGTTTTTTAAAACTTGGTTAAAGATCACTGTGCTAAAGATGAGCGCCTCATGACTGAATGGAATTAACAAATCCACTGGAATGAACTCACGGTGCTTTTTGTGTAGGAGTGACAAATGATAGAAACAGTGTCTTCCTCATACAGATAATAACAGGAATTTGACTTGTTACAAGCCCTTTTTTATATAATCTGCCTTCAAGCCGTAGAACAATCTGGTAAAAAAAAAAAGCCCTGGCCAGTTTGGCTCAACAGTTAGAGCATCGGCCCACGGACCAGAGAGTCCGGGTTTGGTTCCCGCTAAGGGCATGTACCTTGATTACAGTTTGTCCCCGGCCCCAGTTGGGGTTGTGCGGGTGGCAACCAGTCAATGTGTGTTTCTCACATCGATGTTTCTCTCTCTCTCTTCTTCCCCCTCTCCCTCCCGCTCTATCTGAAGATAAATGCAAAAATGTCCTCGGGTGAGAATAAAAAAAAACATCAGAAAAACAGGCACCTGTTAGCACGAGCATTTTACAGATAAGGAAGCTACACGCAAAGCTCAGTGGCACCGAAGGGACTAAATTGCAGGAAAAAGCACTTGAACCCAGGTGTCCTGATTCCAAATCCCATCCTCTTCCCATCACACTCTGTATCTCATGAGTTTGTCCTAAATCCAGAGTGTCGTGTCTTGAAAAACTTCATAACTACTAGGGGAAAAAAATCATTCCAAAAGACTCCCAAAATTAAGATTATTGTAGACTACACGTTAAATTGCGTCTCATAAACCAGCAAACGTATCACAAACAAGCTATTATGTGGACAAGATGAACACAACCATTCTTGAAATAACTAACCCAATTTGCAGTTTTTGTTAAGTATGACAGTAGCAGCTCAAGAATTTACATTTTGCCTCAGATTGTGTAAACTCTCTTCTGAAACTTTGCAATAGTTCGACTCTAATCTTTTAGAACAACTCACCTTTGCTTAAAGGCAAAGTGTTGGGTTCTGTTGCCTTTCAAAGTCCTAGTGTTATGATCCTATGACCTTAATGAGACCTGAAGTTTAAGTTCAGTTGTAAACCAGTATTTGTGATTACGGTTTTGCGCCCAGTCATTTGCATCAGTGTGGGGAACTGTAATGCACATAGAAGGCTGCTATTAAGGGGGGAACAAATTCATTACAAAGTTATCTTTGATAAGAATTAATGTGTGTTCACATCGTATTTTGAAATTACTGTTTTCTGGATTTTAGGGAAAGGTAAATCAACTCTTGTGTTACTGCTATTGAATATCTCCTATGACTCTGATCTTAACACGTGAGATTTAAAACATCCAGATTCTATTCCAAGAATACAAGTCATTTTGTTTCGAGCTTAAATATTCTCTTCTTGTCCCAGATAACAGTGAAATTCCTCATTTGTTCCGTTAGTGTCTACTCCGACATGTTCATTGACTTCACCTCAGCTACCCAGATCTCAAGCCTTCCAAATTCGCAAGCAATGAGACTACTTCAGATCCCGAGAGCTCAAAGGAAAAGGAAAACAAAGTAAACCAAAGAATGAAAAAGAGAAACAGCCCAGCTGGTGTGGCTCAGTGGATTGAGCATCGTCCCATGGACTGAGAGGTCCCGGTTAGATTCCCCATCAGGGCACATGCCCAGGTTTCGGGCTCCATCCCCAGTAGGGGGCGTGCAGGAGGCAGCCAATCAATGTTTCTCTCTCACACCGATGTTACTATCTCTCTCTCCCTTCCTCTGTCTGAAAAATTAATAAAAACATTTAAAAAGAAAGAAAAACAGACTGAAGAAGGACGAGAACCACACTTTGGAGGTTTTCCAGAAGAGAAAGAGCATCCTAGTTTTGGGGTGCCCAGGCCAGCTCTCTGTAGGAATGCCATGCAGCGCTGGGGAAACAGAAAATGCTGAGCAAGGAAGAGCAGGGAGGTGAGAAGCAGGTGCTGATGGAGAGGACGATGATGGCTGCGGGCCCCTCTCTGAGTGGGTCACTCACCCTCTACCAGCCCTGCTAGTGCCACCACCAGACCACTGTGTGTGGGGAGGTGCCCTGCACCTGGTGCACAGCCCGGATGCCATCCTCTCCCCGTCACCTGGGGAGAAAGGCTGGGAGACCCGAGGAGCCCGTTCAGTACTGGCACACACTCGGACTTCGACAGTCACTACCACTGGTGGAGCACTTACTGAGCTCCAGTCCAGCTCTCAGGACATCTTTTAGTCATTCAATTCTATCTATGAGGTAGGTACGATTATGGCACCCTGTGTTAGTAAAGGGCCTCCAAGAATCAGGTACCAAGATGGTATTAAAGTTGCCCACATTTTTTGCCAGATAAATTGAGTCTATTGAAAGTTAAAATATGCTTATGATAGAAAATTATTGATCTGAAATTCAAATTTAAATGTTCATCCTGTTATTTGTTGCTTAATCCGACAACCTTGTGGGAGGGGAAACGCCTGTTTGAGGGGAAAGAGGGTGAGAGCTGGAGGAGGCTGGGAGAACCCTCGGATTGTGAGGGTGTCTGGAAACATCACAGAGGGTCAGTTAGGCAAAGCCATCAAGGGATCCTCAAGCGAAGTGGCAAACAAAGCAGGTCCGCTTGGCCGTGTGGGGTTGCCTTAACATCCCACCACACTCAGCAGGCTAGGAGCTGGCCATGGAGCCTGCGACAGACGTCCGAGCAGTGGCCAGGGGCCCTCAGTCGGTTATGCTCCCTGCAGTCGGAGGTTTGCAAAGCACATCCTACTGGCCACATCCCCCCACGGCATTTGTCGGGAGTGAAACTGAGTCACAGAGAAGTTAACTTATCCAAAGTCAGGGCTGGTGAGTGGCGGAGCCAGAATCTGATGCCCTGGTTCCAGAAGCCTCCCTGGTGGCAACGATGCAGGCTGTCTCCTGGCCTCGCCCACACTTTCTGCACCTTTAGGAACTGTCCGAGGTTCAGCGTCTTTAACCAACTTTTGCGTGCGCTTCCCTCGGTACAGAGTGTTCAAGAACAGGAAGCCACTAATAGCTTAAATAGATGTCCATCAAAGCAGAGGTAACATGTTTCCAACCCACCGAAATTAGGAGATGAATTCCAAAGCCTAGGTAACTACAGAGCAATCTGGAACAATGCCATTTCCGTGGTGACTCCTGGGCCCCTACTGTGGGATCACTGAGATTATCACTGTTTCTTTTAAATAGCACAACATTAGTAAACTCTACTATTTCATTAGGTCCCTCAAATCTTAGAATACCTGCCACATGTTTCTGTTCTCTAGGCCCAGGTGAGGCCGAGCTCTGCATGAGAAACCAGGTAAATAATCCTATAACCCTGGATGAGGCTTTTCTTAACATGTCTCAGTGACATAAGTTTATTTCCTGTCCCAACTAAATAGAGTGTCCGGGCTTTTGGAAAGCACTGAGTGGAGAAAATCCACACACTGACTTCCACCCATCCATTCCCACGCTGCGCCCGGTCACCCATTTTGGAATCTCACAGCTTCCCTAACCCTGAACCACAAGTGGCAGTTTTCTTGTCTTCTTTCTGGGCTTCCGATTTGCTTAATAAAATGCATTTCATGTATCTTCCTCCCTCCACATGTGACAGATGACTAGGACATTTAAGTTTTATTGGGAGAAAATTCATTAAAAGCAATAACCAAAGAGTATTAACTTGATTCTTTTTTCCTCATAATTTAGAAGATTTCCCCAAATCTTCTAAATCTCAAACTGGTCTGAATTTGCAGTGTCTGTGGCCCGCCCACCCAGCCACACCCGTCGTGGAATGTTCCGGACTCAAGAGGCTACGGGTGGAGCCAGCTGTCACTCTCAGCTCTTAGGTTTCCCAGGAGTGAATCGCGTGGGGAATTCCGGCTGGGTGTGGACTGAGTGGTTTTCCCCTCAAACTGGGTGAGTGAGAATGAGGAGGTGACTTTTCTCACTCTCAACCAAGCAAAACTTTCCAATGCACAAGCCTGCAAAGGACTTCTCTTCTCTGAGACCTGTGTAAACCCTGGGAAGGCACCCACCATGTATGAAATGGCCCCCGGCCACTTTGTCTGCTTTGTCCTGGGTAGCCCGTTACCAAGTACCACCCAAGATACGCCGAGTCATTTCTGCCGCACTTGTCTTTCAAAACGCTGTCTTTCCCACTTACACCTGTGCAGTTTGATTTGTCAGGACTGTAGAGTGTGGGTTTGGGGTTTGTTTTTTTTGTTTGTTTCGTTTTTCTTTATTGATTTGAGAGAGAGAGGAAAGGAGAGGGAGAGAGAGATAGAAACATTGATGAGAGAGAACATCGATTGACTGCCTCCTGCATGCCCCCCAATGGGGATCGGGCCCACAACCTGGGCATGTGCCCTGATAGGGAATCGAACCAGCAACCTCTTGGGACATGGGTCGACGTTCAACCATTGAGCCACAACGGCCGGGCTGTACATTGTGGTTCTTAATGTTGAAATGTCTGAAAGCAACTCCTGTGCCCGCACTGGCATGCATATTCCCCGTGGCCACACAGTGATTTTCAGCTGAAAACAGGGCAGGTGACCAAAGAGCACAGTGAGGCAACACAGAAACTGTCTTCCCAAATGCCCCGCTGGCCTGCCTGCCGGAGGGCAGAGGCGTATTACTTTCTTAGCGAAATCAGATTGTCGCTCTGGCTAAATGCCACGTGATGTTAAGTGAGATTCTGAAGAAACGAGAGTCAATAGGTTATGTAATTGCAGGGCGTTACCATTTAATTAGTGATGTTAACTCTGTGCAAATTCATTTTTATCCTCTGCCCGGGCTTCAGAGAGGGCAGGAGGCAAGCCAGTGACAAAAAAGAATCTTTCCGTCCAGCCGGTGTGGCTCAGTGGTTGAGCATCGACCCATGCACCAAGATGTCGCCGGTTCGATTCCCGGTCAGGGCACATGCCCAGGTTGTGGGCCTGAGGGGATGGAGGGACGCCGGGGGTTTATGTTAGGAGAGGAAGCAGATTCTTGGAGGAGACAAAGTAAAGAATGAGAGTGGTTGGTGGGGAGGGTAGGAGTAAAGGTTAAAGTAGCATGGAGTTTAGATAGAATGTCCCACCCTAACAAGGGAGTGGGGCAGGCTGGTAATGTAAGAAAAGAGTGGAGAAAGATATAAGGGCCTAAAGAACAAGTGAATGTCTGGGTTCCCTGGGTTGCAATATTTAGCCGTCAATTCCCACAACTGAAACCCCAGAGTGTTGAAGAGGTCCCCTGAACTCGGGGAGGGCACAGTAGGTCACCCTGGTATCAATTAAAAATGAAATTGGCCTACCTGCTACCATCAGAGTTACCTGAGGTTTGGAGTTCGAGATGACAGTCGGGGCGTCCATTCCTGGGCACCTTCA
The DNA here is from genome assembly GCA_030848825.1 of Tadarida brasiliensis. Lineage (NCBI taxonomy): Eukaryota > Metazoa > Chordata > Mammalia > Chiroptera > Molossidae > Tadarida > Tadarida brasiliensis. The sequence goes on from CM061258.1 coordinate 73,198,145, forward strand.
GTCTTCAGCTGCAAGGCCAATCAGATCAAGGCCTGGACTGCCCAATCCGCCAGCCTGAGGAAGGGATGAGGACCGACTGCACAGTCTGTCTGCAGTCCGACTTCCAGCGGGGCCCTCCACACTGAGGACATGGCTTAGGAAGTGGTCAGGGATTGGGGCACTGCCTCACCCAATGGCCAGTCTGATTACACTTCAAGCAGGGACCTGGGGGTCCACTCTGCTGATCCTGGTGGGTGCCCTTCTTCTGTCCCCTGAAGGGGGTTTGCTGACTCCTTTGATTAGTGGGGGCTCTGATGGCAGAGGCAAGCATTTGGAATTCTGCTATTCTTTGCTGTTTAGCCTCTTCATCACGATTATTAAAAACCTTAAAGGCTAGATTTAGAAGTTCCCGTTGAGGGGTTTGAGGGCCATCTTCCAGTTTTTGTAACTTTCTCCTACTGTCTGGGGCTGACTGAGAGATAAATCTCAGGTTTAAAATGACAGTCCCTTCTGGGCTAGTGGGGTCTAAGTTAGTGTACCTTCTCATAGCCTGTGTAAGGCGGGATAGAAAGGCTGCAGGGTTTTCCTTCCTTTCCTGGATTATTTCAGACAGTCTTTCATAGTTAACCGCCTTGTGTGAGGCTTTTTTAAGCCCCTCAATGAGACATTACCATATGGTCCCCAGCTTTCCTACCTGCCCCATTGTCCTGATAATTCCACCTGGGGTCCTGGCTAGGGACTGCTTCGGCCCTACGGGGTAGTGGGGGCCTGTTGCCTCAGATTATCAGCATGGCCCTGGGCATTGACCCAGACTCGATTTTTATCTCCAGATTAAGGGTGGAAGAGAGAATAACATGAATATCATTCCGAGTTAGATCACAGGACTGGGTAAGGTACTCGAATTCCTGAGTATAGTTGGTGGGATCCTCAGTAAAGGGTCCCAGTCTTTTATTTATTTGGGACAAATCTGAGAGAGAGAAGGGGACATGAACTTTGACAGTCCTTTCAACTCCTGCTGCTTCCCTCAGGGGGCATTCTAAAATGGGGGCCAAGGTAGGGGACGGATAAGGACCAGAGATGGTTCCCAGTCACGTGTGTGAGGGAGTCCTTTGTGGCTGTAGAAGAGTGGGAGCCAGAGTAGGAGGCTCAGGGTAGGGTGGGGGCCCGCAGAGGGGCTGGAGGAGGCCCTGCCGGAGGGGCTGAGGGAGGAGGTGGTGGAGCGAGATCGCTGGGTCAAAGGAGGAAACAGAAGTTAGCGCGCTGTCTTCAGAGGGAGGCTTGGGAGGATTAGAGGGGAGTAGGAAGATTTGGCAGGGAGAGCAAGAATCACATAAAGAGGGGTGTGATCTGAGTGCAAAGGGGCCTGGATGTAAGGAACCTCAGACCATTTTCCTTGCCTTTGACAGAAATTGTCTAGGTCGGTGAGAATGTCGAAAGTACCGTTCTCAGGCTATTGTGACCCATTGTCTAATTTGTACTGAGACCACACAGTGTTGCAGAAAAAAATGAGTTGCTTGGACGTAAATCCTGAGCGAGCCCTAGGGTCTGTAGGTTTTTTAGCAGACATCCTAGGGCTGTTGTACGAGGGATGGCAGATTGAGCGTTTCCCATGTTGCGGTGTGAGATGTCGCGGCCTAGCGGTTCGTTGGATACACTAGTGGAAGAAGAAGGCGTCCCCTCTTCTCCCCTAGAGCAGAGAGACATGCAACTCATGCATATCAGGTGTTCCTAGATCTATGGTGAGCTGAGGGAACCTGGTTCCCGAGGAGCGTGTCCCGACCAGTGCTGGATTTCGGAGGGACGATCACACAGACGTGACAGAGAGACCTGGCTCTTATGTCCCAGACGGGGGTAACAGGACAGCCCGGAGAATCAGACCGGTAGGCAAATAAACACTCACCAGCGAATTAGTGTCCGGTGTTGTTGCTGGATCGGCAGGAAAGGTTGGAGGTCCGGTATCCGGCTGAGGATGTGATCGATCCCGGTCCGACAGGAGGCCCGGAGGACTCTGGGGGCCCGCGGTTGCCCCCTATGCGGGATCTTCACAGACTTCCCGGGTTTCGGCACCAAATAAAAGGTCTGAGCCGGCAGGAGATCACATCCACAACACAAGGCCAATGTAGAGCAAAATGGCTTTATTGCATGCGCCTGGGTGCAGACGGGCTGAGCTGAGAAGGCTTCAGCCTCAAATCAGGGTTGGGGTGTAGGTTATATACCCTACTTTTAGCTTCCGGCAGTTCCTGCTGATGTACTCTGCCTGGCCCATTGTCCACTTTGCAGTAGGACTGGTCTGGTATCTCGTTCTGCATCTGCTGGGTTATCCATTGCCTTGCGGATAATCCAGATAGTCCTCATCTGTACTCAACAGAAGGCTGAGCAAAGGTCATGCAAGAAGCACAATTTCCACAGTTCCCGCCTTTTGCAAACTTTTATCTTTGCCTATTAAAACGTTACTAACCCTTTCAATCTCTCTGTCTTAGAAGAACCTAGGGGAGGTAGTTCAGGGCAGGTGGGTCTACCTAGAAGTCCTCAGGAAGCCAGCCTGTTTTCTCACATGGCCACACCTCCCAGCAGAGACGGAGAGCTGATGTCTTTATTCGGGGCAGCCTTGCGCCCACCTAAGAGGGAGAGGATGCATGCTGGAGCAGTCAATGAGCCGTCTCTACCACAATCAAATTCTACCGAACATGTGAAGGTGATTAGAATATGCCGCCCCGCCCTAGCCGGTTTGGCTCAGCGGTTAGAGCGTCGGCCTGCGGTCCAGAGAGACCCGGGTTCAGTTCCCGCTAAGGGCATGTACTTCGGTTGCAGTTTGTCCCCGGCCCTGGTTGGTCGTGCGGGTGGCAGCCACTCAATGTGTCCCTTTCACGTCGATGTTTCTCTCTCTCTTCCTCTCTCTCTCTCCCACTCTATCTGAACAAAAAATGAAAAAATGTCCTTGGGTGAGGATAAAAAAAAAAGAATATGCTGCCCCAAAATATGCCTCTTTGGCATCAGGATTATTTTGAGCCACACGCAACTGAGAAAAAGCAGACACAGATAAAGCTTTCTGCTCTCCCCCCCATCTGCCTAAAACAGGGCATAAACTTCCCTTGCAAAGGAGTCCCCTGTCATATCTAAGAGAAACCTTTGTCCCCAGAGATGGAGAGGATACTGAGATGAGTCTCCATAAACTAACGCTTAGTAGATAACACTTACCTTCCGTTAGTTACCCCCACGGAGTCACCTTCCCACAACTGACCACTCCTGGAAGCCCAACCCCCTTTTCCTTTGTCTTGTCATTTCTCCACAATTTGTCACCCTCTGTTTAAATGGTGTGTAAGCCCCCAAGCTTGATCACTTCTTCTGATCTTCATGTTGATGAAGGACTCCGTGTGCACACAAAATAGTAACATCCAATAAATGTGTATTCCTTTTCTCCTATTAATGTCTCTCTCTCTCTTTTTTTTCCAGCTTAATCCACAGGTCCCAATCAAAGAATTTAAGAAGGCAGAGGAAATTTTTTTGCTCCCCTAGATATATGAAAAGAAGCCAAAACCTTCACAAAGCATTCATTTATTTGCTTATTCAACAAACACCCACTGATCCCATACAACGTGCAAGGCACATCGCTAGATGCAGAAAGTCCTGGCCACACGGAGCCTTCATTTAGGAAGAGGAACAGACCTTTAAAAACTCAGGGTGCATTGTAACCGTCGGGGGCAGAAAGAAGGAAGAGTCCACTTTCCTTTGTGGTGAGGACGGTCATGAAAAGCTTCTGTGCCCTTCCTTATTGTTGTTAAGGGAGACACGCGAGAAAGAGAAATAACAAAGCAGACGTCAACCTTGGCAATCCAATCATCGCCCCGAAGCGCATTTCCTGGAGTGATTATTTGACTGGAAGCCACCGGCCACTGGCTCTGTGCTGCTTAACGATAAAGGTCAGCCAAAGGAACTCTGCTGGAGGCAATAGTTTGTCCAGTTAAAAAGCCCCTTTTGTTTCGGAAAGCTACTAAAAATTCAAGCCCTTCAAGTGGTTGAGGTAGCTCTGAGGGAACAATTAAGCTTTCGCTGACTTCAGAGAACGCCTTTACAGGGAAGCGTCCCGTTAGGGGAGAGAGTGGTGCCCCCTGCACACACACACCACCTAGGTTATGTATAAAGATGCAGGGCCGAGGGCATGCGGGACTCCAGCAGGTAGGCTGTGAGATCTCTGGGCCTGGAAGTGCTGGGAGGCCCCAGGGGAGAGCTCCTGGGAAGGCTGAACCGCTGCAGCCCGCCGGGCTCTGTGCTGTCTGTGAGCAAGAATGAAACGAACCCCCAAGGAGGAAAGGAGGTAGTGTGATCACCAGAAAGTCAATGTTAAATGTGTAGAGGTCAAAAAATACAAATGGAGAATGAGGCCGGAGGCCCTCGGCTTGCCTTTGTTGGAAGGAAATGCTAGAAGGACTTGCCATTTACTTGGCTGTGGAGGCGGAGGGAGGTGGAGGGAGGCAGAGGTGAGGAAATATCTTTTTCTGACGAAGAGAATAAAAATTCACTGAATCATTGCTGCAGGGCCATAGAAAAGTTCTTCTTTAGAGGATTTTCACCCCTTTAAAGAGGTTTAAAGTCACTGGATCACTGCTTTGGGTATCTGGATTTAAAACCCCAGGGAAGCATTGCCAAGATTATGCCCACATTTTTAAGTTGGAACAGATCATTACCTTATGGCAAGTAAGAAAAATCTTCAATGAATCATCTTGATCGTTCTGATGTTTGCTATATTTTAAAAATGGAAGCTGTTATACAGAGAGAGTTAGTCTAAAACTAACACCTGATTCTCTCAACTGTATAAAATAGAGCGAGATGTGTCCCTGAGACACTCTCCCCTCATGCTACCCCCAGAAAAGATAAGGTGCTACATCATCTAGACCCCAGAAGAGGACACAGGCAAAGCTTCTCTCATGGGCACCGTTGAGACTGAGCAAAGCCCCCCTTCCTGGCTCACGGTCCTCACATCAGTAGCACACTTGAAGGACACATTACATAGGGGAAATGTCTCCTCCTTCCACCAAGGGGATTTTTCACAGCTGAAAGGCAAGTGATTTGAACCTGAGTTGACCAGCTCAAACCAGGTCCAAAACAGAGAGATTCAGACCCACGCCACCTGGTACATCCAGCTGAAGCCCCCACCCTTTCCCGCCCCAGGCATCTCTGCTCCATAGCAGGTAGGCAGGGTGGGGGCTGTCGAGTGCCGTTGTGCTGCTGATCAAAAGTTCTGCATTTAGGAAAGGCCAGTAGTTCCTCTTTCTCTGCCTCCTTTCTTCCTGGACAGTTCAGTCCTAAAGCCACTAGCTGGATGAGAAGATGTCCCACACAGGGGCGGCTCTACATGGGTGTCAGAGCCTGAGTTAAATCAGAGGTGAGGAGGGCATCCTTAGAAGGATGGGAGATTGGTTACACCAATGAGAAAATGCATTAAGGGGAATGAGAGACAAGAATTGAAAATACTGGAAGGGCCCTGGCGGGTTTGGCTTAGCGGTTAGAGCGTCGGCCCGCGGATCAGAGAGTCCCGAACCGCACGTACCTCGGTTGCAGTTTGTCCCGGCCCTGGTTGGGGTCGTGTGGGTGGCAACCACTTGATGTGTCTCTCTCACGTCGATGTTTCTCTCTCTCTCTTCCTGCCTCTCTCCCTCCCGCTCTATCTGAAGATAAATGCAGAAATGTCTTCGGGTGAGGATGAAAAAAAAAGAAAATACTGGAAGGGAAGAAACTGAAATGAACACTGTGGTGTTGGACTGAACATGAAAGTTTTCATGTGAACTTGTCAATATAAGCAGACGGACTTACAGGTAAACATAGATGTACTTGTGTGTACATGTATTTCCCAGCCCCGTCCCCAGCACGGACTGGGAGCAGTGACGTCCTCGTGTCGACAGGATGTCGACACCAGACCTGAGCTCCTACATATGATTTTTCACTGACAGGAACTGGCACTCCTTGGAGAAATGGCTGATTCCAGGGCCAGGGCAGGGGAAGGACAGGAAGAAGCTAGGACATCTTGTTCCAGAAAGTAAGGAAGTGCTCAAAGAACGGGACACATCAAAAGGACACAGGGACATCAAAAGGTATTTTACGCATCAAAATAAGTAGTGTAATAAATGAATTTACCTTATTGGATAACAGAGGGAAATGTAAGAACTTACAAATAGGTGAATAAATGGAAAGGTTGGAGAACAAGACATGGAGGTGATTTTAAAGCACTTCCTAATTAAAAGACATTAATTTCCTAGGGGGGAAATATTTGACAGCTGGCAGACCCTAATCGAGGTCAATGTTAACATCATCAGTAATGGGCAAACCACAATCAAGGGCCACCTGACAGGATGCAATGAGGGGCCCACAGCATCTTCTGACTGTGCTACTTAAGACGCACAGCCTGAATCTAATCATGGGGAAACACCAATTTGGAGGGCATTCTACCAAAGAGTGGCCTTTAATTTCAAAAGTGTCAAGGTCACCCTGACCAGTTTGGCTCAGCAGTTAGAGCGCTGGCCGTGGACCAAAGGGTCGTGAGTTTGATTCCCAGTCAAGGGAATGTGCTCGATCCCCAGTGGGGGTCATGCAAGAGGCAGCGATTGATGTGTCTCTCACATTAATGTTTCTCTCTCTCTCCCTCCCTCCCTTCCACTCTAACTAAAAATCAATGGAAAAGCCCAGATGGTGTTGCTCAGTGGATTGAGCATCATCCCATGGACTGAGAAGTCCCAGTTCGATTCCTGGTCAGGACACATGCCCGGGTTGCGCACTCGATCCCCAGTGAGGGGCATGCAGGAGGCAGCTGATGTTTCTCTCTCACTGATGTTTCTATCTCTCTCTCCATTCCTCTCTCTCTAAAAAAAAAAAAAAAAAAAAATCAATAAAAACATATTTTTTAAAAAGTGTCAAGGTCATAAAAGTCAGGATGATTAAAGGCGACTAAGGAGGCACAACACAGCTCCTTTTGCTATAAAGGACATTACTGGGACAAGTGGCAAAAGTTGAGTGGGGTCTGAGAATTATATGTTAGTAACATATCAATTATTTCCTGATTTTGACGGCTGTATTATAACCATGTAGGAAAATGTCCTTGTCTGTGGGAAGTATACACTCAAGCATTTGGGGTGAGAGGGCATCAGGTCAACAACATAGTCTCATATAGTTAAAGGGAAAAATTCTTTGTACTGTACTTGCAGTTTTTCTTTAAGGTTGTGATTATGTCAAAATGAAAAATAAAGAACATTACAAAAGAAAAAAAATGAAGGGTCAGTAATTACAAGAGAGAGGCAGACAGAGGAGGAGGGCATTCATTATAAGAATCCCACAGCTGCAGGCAATTCCTATCACCAGAGCACTGATTCTGCAGCCAGATGGCTTGGGTTCCGATTTCAGCCCCATTGTTTATCAGCTGTGTGACTTGGGGAAAGTTTCTTAACTTCTCTGTACCTGTTTCCTCATTAATAAAATGAGGATCATAATATTTCTTACCTTGGAGAGTTCTTATAAGTATTAAATGGGTTTTTATTTGTTAAGGGTTTTGAAAAATACCTGGAACATAGTATCATATAAGTGTAAGTAAAACAAGTAATATGTCCTTTGGGGGAGTAAATGGAAAATAAAACAATACGTTTCTTAATTTAAAAGAACACTAATCTGCACTTATCACCAAACATTATTTTTTCTCTTTAACATTTTGGGGCTTATGTTTTACCCAAGAAGAGTAATCAGCTGACGCTCCAGTGGATTGTGTAGTTATCACATGGCAGAGAGGGAATGCGAGTTACCAGCGCGCTGGGATGTAAAGCAGCTCATACAAATGCGGACAGAGTTTAGCATGTGTCTGAACAGACTTTCCACGGCGACCTCCTGGATACCAGTCAACACAAGGCTCTTCCCTGCAAATGCAGTCGTATACTCTTACCAACAGCGCCACCTATGGGTCACCGCAGTAAAGACATCTTGATGATATCTGATTCCTGGACAGATTTCTAGAACTATGGAATTACCAGGCTGAAAAGAGATTCAACCAGCAAATGGCTGAGTAGTTGTAGGATCCGTGTTTTTATTTTCACACCTAATATGCCTTGGGAAAGTAAATGGCCTCTTCAATAACTTACACAGAAAGAGAGGGCTATCCCATGTAGTTACTAAAATCATAAAATATGTAGAAATAAACTTGAAAGTTGTTAAGACACTACAGGAAATAAACTGCGAGAAATTATAAATATGTGAACAAATCAACAAACATACCATATAACTAGATAAAAAATATCTAAGTAATATAAATTAGTTCTTTCCTAACTTATTTATAAATTCAAGGTGATTCCAATAAAAATTCCAAAGAACTTTCCTTTTTGGGTTTTTTTTTTTTATTCCTCACCCGAGGATATTTTTCTATTTATCATCAGATAGAGTGGCAGGGAGGGAAGGAGAGAGGGAGGAAGAGAGAGAGAGAAACATCGATGTGATGGGGACAAACTGCAACCGAGGTACGTGCCCTTAGTGGGAACCAAACCCAGGACTCTCTGGTCCGTGGGCTGACGCTCTAACCGCTGAGCCAAACCGGCCAGGGCCCAAATATTACTGAAAAATGCTTCTAAATTTCATTTAAGAAAATATGAAAAACACCCTAATAACAAGTCAATACTAACTGAGCCCTTACTATGTGTTAAGCACTGTTACTTTTATAATTTGTCTCTGTAATCTTTATATTAATAATTGTGTGGGAGAAGTATTATTACCATCCCATAGAGTGGCCATGCATGGTTTTAGATAACCAGCAACTATATTTCTTTCCTCTCTCTCTCGGATTTCCCAATCAAGGAAGTTCTCCTCCCTTGATGTCAGCATTAGGACTATTAATTCAGCTGTCCTGCTCCCCCCAGCCAAGGGACAGGAAAATAACCTCACAAGTAAATGACCCATGCTAGGCCAAATTGCCTGCTGTTTTAAAATTTTGAGTAAAGAAACAAAAAGCCTAAAAATGGTTGAAGTTCACTCATTCTAGCAGTGGTTACTGACAAGGTAATTGATCACTACCTTGTATCTAGTTAGACTCCTGGAGGTAAGGACTCAGGGAGGGAAGGTGATGAGCCCAGGAGGACCAACAGAATGCCATTTGCACTTGCTGGCTGAAGGGGAAGAAAAGGGAATGGTGTTGGCAGAATCCTGTGTCACCACAGCAGAGGAGACACCTGGCAAGGTCTGTCATGGTAGAAAAAGAGCCCTGGCCGGTTTGGCTCAGCAGTTAGAGCGTCGGCCCGCGAGAGAGTTTCGGGTTTGGTTCCCACTAGGGGCACATACCTCGGTTGCAGTTTGTTCCCGGACCCGGTTGGGGTTGTGTGGGTGGCAATGTGTCTCTCACACATCGATGTTTCTCTCTCTCTTCCTCCCTCCGGCTCTATCTGAAGATAAATGCAAAAATGTCCTCTGGTGAGGATAAAAAAAAAGAAAGAAAACCGTTAATAACTACCTAGGGCTGGCAGGGAGGGGGTGGGGAAATGAATATCCTGACCTTTGTCTACTCTGATTTTCTACCACTGGTCAAACAATCAAAAGCCAGAACACAAAGAAAGCCCAGGTGAAGTGGTCCACAGAGGTCAGCCCCAAAGTACACAGCAGGAGAGAATGTTGGAGAACGGATGTGGAGGGGCAAAATGAGTCTGACCAGCATGCTTTCCAATGCTTGCTAAAGGCAGCTTACAGCAAGGTAGTCAAACTGATATACCCCACATTACAGATAAGAAAATGAAGTTCAAAGAAGTTAGGTTACCTCCTGAAGGTCACATAGGTAATATATGTAGTACTCTAATACAATTTAACTTTAATAAAGGAAATTTAAAAGGTCACAAGAATGGGAGCAGGGAGGAGGGGGGTCAACGGGGGGAAAGAGGGGGACATCTGTAAAACTTTCAACAATGAAGATTAAAAAAAATTTTTTTAAATAGGCCACAAGAATTAAATCAACCCAATATATGTGTCTGTATGTATACATACACACACACAGAATACACAACCCAAAAACAGATCCTGGTATTCATAAGTATGCAGTGTGTTGTAAGAGGCATCAGTAGGGAAAGGAAAAGTCCCTTGTCAAATTTGGAATGAGGGGACTTATTAAATATTTGAAGGGAAAATTAATTTAGATCAAATCATAACATATACCCAAATTCCAATGGATTAAAGACCAAATGTCCCTACCACAAAAACATTTATGGGCCCTTCCAATGCATGTAAAACAACAAAACACGATATATTTTAAATCCAGATCCTATATGCAATCTTCCATTCAATGTGGGGATAAAGTACTTTCCTTCAGAAGACTTTTCAAAGATTAGCTACAAAATAACCATTCTCAGAAAGCTTCTGCAGGATATGCTCCAGCCAAATAAGAGTGTAAGGAATAAAGAGGAAAGCACAGGATCCAGGAAACATGAGACTCTAACACAGAAAGCCAGCAAAGAGAAGACCCTGATAATACTTGTGCAATAGCCCTCGTTAACAGTCAGTCTAATTGAAGCAAATAAGACAAAGGGTACTTGATTCCAGGAAAAGGAAGATAAAAACCAAAACTGATAAGAGTAATTGGAAAATATCAATAGGCATGTTACAGAGATAATTCAGGCACTTGGAAATAATTAGTAATAGAGATTCAATTTATATGAAATATCCAGAATGGGTAAATCCATAGTGACAGAAAGCAGACTGGTGGTTGCCAGGGACAGAGGGGTTAAGAAGAATGGGGAATGACTGCTTAATTGGTATGGGGTTTCCTTTTGAGATGTTAAAAATCGAGAACTAAATAGTGGTGATGGGTGCAAAACTTGTGAATGTATTAAATGCCACTAAACTTCACACTTTATTTTTTAAATATGTTTTTATTGAATTTTTTAGAGAGATCGGCCTCCTCCTGCATGCCCCCCACTGGGGATTGAGCCAGAAACTTGGGTATGTGCCTAAAAGGTCTGAGCCGGCAGGAGATCACTTCCACAACGCAAGGCCAATGTACAGCAAAAGGGCTTTATTGCATGTGCCTGGGTGCAGGTGGGCTCAGCCGATAAGGGTTCAGCATAGAAAAACTGTTGGGGTGTAGGTTATATACTCCACTTTTAGCTTCTGGCAGTTACTGCTGATGTACTCTGCCTGGCCCATTGTCCACTTTGCAGTTGGACTGGTCTGGTATCTCCTCGGCATCTGCTGGGTTATCCATTGCCTTGTGGATAATCCAGATAATCCTTATCCGTACTCAACAGAAGGCTGAGCAAAGGTCATGCAAGCAACACAATTTCCACAGTTTCCGCCTTTTGCAAACTTTTACCTTTACCCTTTAAAACATTACTAATCTTTTCAGTACACTGACCGGCAATCAAACCAGGACCTCTCAGTCCATGGGACTGACGCTCAGTCCACTGAGCCACACCGGCCAGGCTAAACTTCACACTTTAAAATGATAAACCTTGCTTGGCCGATGTGGCTCAGTGGTTGAATGTTGACCCATGCCCCAAGAGGTCACTGGTTTGATTCCCGGTCAGGGCACATGCCCAGGTTGAGGGTCCAATCCCCAGTGGGGGGCATACAGGAGGCAGCCAATCAATGTTCTCTCTCATCGATGTTTCTATCTCTCCCTCTCCCTTCCTCTCTCTCTAAAACCAATAAAGAAAAAAATATTTTAAAAAGTTAAAAATAAAATAAAATGATAAACCTTATGTTGTATTTTGTTACAATAAAAAGATACAGAGCAAATGAAGCAATAAGGGCAATTATTAACTTTGGGAAAAATAAAAGATTAGACATGAAAGTAGGTGTGATTTTAAGACATGATTAGGCGTGGTTGTCTTTGCATATTTACAAAAACTAAATTACAGATTTAACCAAAACCTGTGATATTAACAGAGTAGAGGTCGGAGAAGGTTTCTTTGGGGAGTTGTAATAAGAACATTCTTCCTCACCTACCACAAGCCAACAGACAATATCTAAACTGACAAACAGAAAAATAGAAATATAAGTTTATATTTAGAAATACGGAGATGCGTAACAGCAGAAAAGGTGAGGGTGGTTTCTCTGGTGAGGGGAACTGTAGGAGGGATAGAACAGGGAGGGACAGGAACTGCGAGTGTTTGTTACACGCATTCCGGCCTCATTTGAATTTTTAACTGCATATGTACAAGTATTTCTTCAAAAATACACTTAGACAAAAAAGGAAGCAGAGGGAAATATTTGTAACCTAGCCTTTTAACTGAAATTGGGGAAACAATCAAAGATCAATGGATTTCATTATATGAAAAGTCCAAAAACTGGGTACATCAAAATGTATCAACAGTTTCTAGAACTGAAAATAATGGCCTGTCACCTACTAATGTCCACACATCCTCTTAAAAAACTTTAAGACCAACAAACGGGGATGTGGAAAGGGTGCTAGGTATGGAAAGGATAGAAACTGCAGAAACGGTTTCCGGTGCAAGTGTCTACAGCAATCGGGAGATAAAATAAATCAGGGAAACAGGATAAACAGGTGTCCAAGCCAGGTGTAAGACCATGGGGTATTGGCGACCACAGGAAGTGAAATGTACATATCCCTGTCTGGCAATATTGAAATAGGAAACAATTGAAAACATCCCAAACCAGCTTCCCCATTGGCAACCTTGAGTGAAGGCAAGAGAAAAGGTTTGAAAGTGGCCAGGTTAGAGAAGAGCAAGGACACTGACCCCTCACGTCCCTTCAGCATTCCCAGGGACAGAGAACGCCACCAAGGATGTTCTGTGGTTGCAGGAGTGCAAGATGTCACAGCATCCCGCCCTGGCCCGTTTGGCTCAGTGGTTAGAGCATCAGCCCGTGGATCAGTGAGTCACAGGTTCAATTCCGGTCAAAGGCACGTACCTGGATTGCAGTTTGTCCCTGGCCCTGGTCTGGGTCGTGCGGGAGGCAGCCATTTGATGTGTCCCTCTCACATCGATGTTTTGTTCTCTCTCCCTCCCACTCTATCTGAAGAGAAATGGAAAAATATCCTCGGGTGAGGATTAAAAAAAAAAAAGATGTCACAGCATCCCAATTTGCTTTCAGAAAACTGCCTTATTCTCACTGTGTGATGTCTTCATCAGGAGTATCTCCCTCCCAAAACAGAAGCCAAAATGACCAAGTTTTCTACCCCCCCCCCTTCCTGTGGAACCACGAGTCAAGATCCTAGGATCCGCTGATTGGATGCTCTCTCCAGGGGCTGGAGCCACACAGCAAGATCCTAAGAAACACAGGATTCACCACAGTGGCAGACGCCAGGATGCTAACCACGAGGTCATGTCCAGAGTGCTGGGAACTGGCAGTAGGGCTGGGGCACGACGCAGGGGGGGCAGGGCGGGGCACGGGGTGGGCAGCACAGCCAGCAGGGCCTCCATATAACTAGTAACCAGCACAGGACTCCGCACCTCAAAACACATGGCCTGGAATCACACATCCGACTGCACTTGATACTAATGAACAACTTTTATTTGTTAGGTCAAAGAACAAAGAGAACCAATTTAGAAGTAAAAATTTTTAATAAACATTATGACAAAAAATGTCCTTGTTGCTAGAAATATGTAGAAAAATTATGAATTAGGTTCAAAGAAAGCTTTCAGAATCAGTTTAACTCAACTTCCACACCTAAGGTTAGAGCTACCAGTCACTCTCTAACCAGCGTCCTGGAGGCCCATTATTCCACATCGGACACGGTGGCCTGGCTTTCGTTGGTACACGGGAGGATGGAGAGCCTCAAATACCTAATTGCAGAGAAATTATAAATGTAAAAAATTTTAATTAGCCCTGGCCAGTTTGGCTCAGCGGTTAGAGCATCGGCCTGTGGACCAGAGAGTCCCGGGTTCGATTCCCGCTAAGGGCACGTACCTTGGTTGCAGTTTGTCCCCGCCCCGGCTGGGGTCCTGTGGGTGGCAACCAGTTGATGTGTCTCTCTCACATCGATGTTTCTCTCTCTCTCTTCCTCTCTCTCTACCTCCCACTCTATCTGAAGATAAATGCAAAAATGTCCTCAGGTGAGGATAAAAAAAAAAAAAATTTTTAATTAAAACAAACACTGATACAGCTTGTAGTTTGGAATGCTTGTTTAAGAATAATATGCTGGTGGAAAACAGAATATAAAAAGTATTTTAATTAAAAATTAAAAATAATTTCTCAAGTTCACAAAACAAAAATGGTCTATTATTATGTGGTTCCTAAAAATGTTTGAAATAGTTCTTTACTTTCTCAGACAGTAAATAAGACAGAGCTAGAATACTTAACACTGTGACACAAAGAAAAACCACAGCAAGATTTTTAAAGGCCCAAAATGCATAATCTTCATAAGCAATCACTTATATTAAAAAATATATATGTATCAATGCAGAATAATCTAGTCTATTTTAAACTTTTCAAAAAAATGGAAGAAAATTAGGCTCTTGGTAGGATCATTTTCTGAGACATTTAAAACGCCCCCAGTTCAGTAACGGAGCGGACAAGGGTGCAGGTGTGCGTGCCGGGGAGCGGGGTGGAGAAAGGGGGTCTGCAAATGCAGGATTCCAAGGACCCGATTCTCCAACATCATTTTGTTGTTGTTGCTGGTTTTAATTTTTATTTAAAGTAATACACTGTCTTGATTTAAAAGAATGAAGTAGCTCTACAAGACTAGTTTTGAAAAATAGCAATCCATCCTGTCTCCACATGCCCAGGTGCCCTCCCCGAAGCAATGACTCTTTCGGAATTTACCTCCCTATCTTTATAAGTCCATGTTGCCATTTCTTTCTTTTGTAATTTTAGGCGTGATTGAGTTTCCACTACAGAACACAGAGAACTGTCCACCTTTCTAACCTTCTTACCCCTAACTTCTTCCTGCCAACATGTTCTCACAAGGCCTATCGCCCCTGTTTGGCTTGATTATAGTCAAGGCCAGCAACAACATACCTAGGTGAACACTGGTCACAGCACCTTTCCTTCCCAGGCACATTTAAAATTGCTTCGTTTGTTCATTTGCTTCTTTGTCATAACAACCTCAAACTCTTTGCCAGCTGTGAAAATCTCTCCACACATCCTGACGCATCAGTGGTCTACAAATGTCATCTTCAAAGGCTTCTGCCCCAGCCCAGTCTGGACTCCCCAGGAAGCCAGGGGAGAACAATCCGCCAGGAAGAGAACCACACGGGCCAGTTCGCGCTCCACAGGGGCCCTGGGCTGAACCCCTCCAAGGGCTCCTGGGCAGCTTCTCCAGAAAAGGAAGCCCACTCGAAACAAAGAGCAAGTGCACTCTGCCGAGTTCACGCGACACTCACTGCCACACGTTGTCATTCTCTGAGAACAAACCCAAGGGCAACTGCAGAAGCCTCACAACTAAAGAAGATGGCCCGAAGCTGCAGGAGAAATCTAGACACGCTTCCCACAGAGTTCTGCACAGGTAGGTATGATATCTACGTCCTCCTCACAAATGTCTCCTGCGCTGACACAAGCCACCGCCAGCAAGAGAAGTCACAATGGTGATGAACACCTTAGTCATTTTTAACAGAGCAAGTCATTCCCCTATACATAAGGGATACACCCTCTTTGCAGCACCCCCTTTCCAGTGCAGGCTAGAAGGGGTAACGTGAGTTGACACTCACCAGAGAGTTCTCTACTTGCACAGATGTTCCTGCCTCTACTGAGGAGCTTTCTGTTTTCTTCTCTGTTATGGTCTGTGATTCCCCAAATTCCTACAATACTATTTTTTCTCAATTATAATCATAAACTTTAAAAAAAATTAGTAACTACTAGTAACATAAAAATCCATTTTTCTATCTTGTATTAAACATGGCTATGACATGACAATTTTAATTTTTTTTAAATGAGCCAGTGTGGCTCAGTTGGTTGAGCATCGTCCTGTGCACCGAAAGGTCACCAGTTCAATTCCCATTCATGGCACATGTCCAGGAGGTGGGTTCAGTGCCTGGTTGGGATGCATATGGGAGGCAACGGATCAATATTTCTCTCTCACATCGATGTTTCTCTCTCTGTCTCTCTCTCTGTGTTTCTCTGTCTCTCTCTCTCTCTCCCTCGCCCTTCCTCTCTCTTAAATCATTTTCTTTTAAAAATGAGTCTCTTGATTTAGTCAGGACCTCAAGGGCATAAAGGATTAGCCACTGTCATACTCAAAATGATGCATTTATTCAGGGAAAATCTTAATTTTCTTTGTCTTCTTCAGAAGAAGGAGCTGCAAGAATACCAAGAAGACGAAGTAACGTCAGTTTGAAGCACCTTTACTGGAACTTGATTCCTTGGGCCAGAGGAAGGTCCTTGCTGTAGTTGATGGTACTAAGGATGGAAAAAAGTTAAACAAAATTAAATAAAAGATAGTACATACATAATATAGACTATTTTTATGCCTTTAAAAATGTAGCAGATCTATATGTTAACAAGTTGAAATGTCCAAGTTACAAGTTGGTGAAGAAAAAAACCAGGATACAAAACAATACTAGGTATGGATACAGTTTCACAAAAGAAAAAAATGAAGAGAGAAACAGAAAAGTCTGGAAAGACACACAACATACATGCTATTCCTAGTTTTCAGGGCACAAGAATATGGGAACTGTAACAATCTTCTTTCTCTTGATAACTTGTATTGAATTAGCAAATATTCCCATTTTGATTTAAAAAAAAAAAAAAAGAACTATAATACTTTAGAAAACAAAAGCTTCCCTGTTAGTTAGTGATCTGGTGATCACCTCATTTCTCCTGAGAGGAACAGTGTCCCATTAAATGGCCATATTAAAAGTATCCCAAAAGGCCACAGCTAAACGTTTTCCACTCTAGGTCTCCAGTGCACAAGGAAAGTAAAAGGAACATAAGTGACTTCAAAGAACGGGAATCAGGTGAACATACGTGTTTGA